>CM019161.1:9319267-9900238 GCA_009733165.1 Naja naja
CTGATGTCAAATTATTCTACAACTTTTTCTGTGAGTTTCTACTACTACACATCCGAAGAGTTTTGTGATAAGGATTGATCCAACGACAATGCTGAAGGCACACAGAGACACAGGAACGGAGCAAAACTGAGAAGAACATTACGCATTAGTACCCAGGATAAATAGGAAATCTCTCCTTATTTGGAGTGATTAGCCAGAGATCCAGCCATGGCAAGACAATCCTTACAATTCTCTTTTCTCACAAAACCAAAGCTGCTCAGTGAAGTGTTCAGATACTCGGTTACATTCAACACAAGCTAATTCACTTATTCTCAACAAGTGGGCTATTGATTTTTTGCCTGTTTTCTGAGCAGCCTGGGGGCTTGAGAGCTACAACAATAGCATCCTGCCTGTTATAAAAAAAGGGGGAAAGGAATGCCCTGGAAAAATGTCCCTTTGCTCATCAGTAATTAGGATGACTTCATGTTTGCTTAGTTCTGACAGTATATTCAGCCCAGATATGGTTCACAAAGTTTCACAACCCTATTTTATCTTCCTTGAAGATTTTGACATGGGAAATTTAACTCCACTCCTTTGCAAACTGAAAATACGTGTTCTGCCACCAACATTCACAATAGGCAGTGCATAAGAAGCAAAATTCATCTATCTATCTATCTATCCATCCATCCATCCATCCATCCATTTTATTGTTGAAATAAATTGTATCTTTGCATTTCCTGCTTAAGATTTTAGAGCAAATGTTTCGGATTTTAAATGCAGAAAAGAAAAATGTCCTTTCTCTCCCACATTCTATTTGTGTAAAATGTGCTCTCTATAATCATCTGTCATCAAAAAACGTGGGGAGAGCATGTAAGGAATTATGAAACCCTCGGACCCAAAGTGCTTGGAGAACTTTTAAGCTGAAGAAGGAAGGGCTTAATACATGGACACTCTCACATTCAATTGTCATTCAGCTGTGGAAAAAGTCAGTAGTGACCTTGGATTGGTCATAGTCTTTCAAGTGAAAACATTGCCATTGTTTATTTTATTGTTCTATTGTTTTACCTGTTTTGTTTTCACCCTTTTCATTTCTTCCTTTTGTTGTTGTTGTTGTTGTTGTTGTTGTTGTTGTTGTTGTTGTAAGTCGCCTAGAGTCCCTGGCGAGATAGTCGGTAAATAAATTTAACAAATAAATAACAAATAAACTTAACTCTGTAGAATTATGTGGCAAGCAAGCTATACATTCCTTCTTAAATTTGAGGAACTGTGGAATAAGCATAAGAATAAGGAAGCACCAGTAATGTCTCCAATTTATATGTATTATATATTATATAATTCCAAGTACATAATTAATTTTTACAGACGTATTATCTAAAATATTGAAAATTAATGATTAACATTAAATGTTTTATAATATTCCATGTATTATATATTATATGCCACTGGGCATTCAAATTTGCCATTTCTTAAAATAAATCCTAGGATTAGCAGAGAATTTTGGTAATCTTAAGAGGGCTTCTACATTGTTCTCCTTTAATTTCCTCAGTTGCTTCCAATGGGTTGTAAAAAGCTAATCTGACTCAAGGGTAAGACTTTAAAGCATGGATCTGGTGGTGATTTTTTATATTTGTGCTGAGATAAACATTTGCTTGGCTACAGTCATGTTTGCTATGGTGTTGGGAAGCACCCAGCCTGACAGGGAGGAGGTATCAAATGTGAAGTTAGCTTGGAATCATTGCACAACAGCAAAAGGGCTACAGCCTTTGACTCACCCAAAGTTCCTTAGAGTCTTATCTAATTGTTCCCAAGGGAAGGCTGCCAGACTGGGGAGATTCCGTATCATAGGCAGAACATAATAAAATACTTAGCTTGAACTCTGTACAGGTGGGCCTGGTTGTTGGCGCTTGACATGTGGTTGGACAGGAGATTGGACTAATATACCTCCAAAGTCCCTTCCAGCCCTATGAATCTATGCTTCTTTATACTGGTCCAAATTAACTAAGGGAATTAACTGCTACCTGGTGGGTTGATAGCTACCGATGTTAATGGTTTTGAAATGGGACTGGATTAGCTCATGTGAGGACAGGCCCAGCAGCACTTCCAGATTGCCCACAGGGATTTTAGTTTATTAGCACAAGCCAGAAGAGATACTTGAGAGATTCTACCGTGATATGTATTAATTTTAAAAGTTTAAACAATCAGTCACATGCATGTGAAAGTATTTTGGAAAGCTTTTTCAGTTTCAAAAATGGTCTAAAATGCACGACAAAAAGGAGGAAGGATGTGTGGATGTTAGAGAAGCAACAAGAAACAACTTCCTGAGGCAGTTATGCTAGCATTGGGTCCTCACTAGTTTCTCAACTGTCTAATCCATTTAAAATCTGCTCATCTGATACAAGTTAGTCATATAACGATGTTGAACTTTCCTCCTATCCACAGAGATATTAAAAGGCTAGAATCTCAGTTATAGCCCCCTTGGTCTGAACTTGTCACAATAGCCCCTTCCTTAGTAACATTCAGGAAAGCAAAATAGGAAAAAAAATAAGGATTCTTTATCCTTCACCTCATATCTACAATATATAGATTTTAGAGCGATTTTTGCTCTAAACAGCACCATGCGATGCTTAACTTTCATTTTATTAGTTTAATTCACCATCCTGCTCTAAAACATGAATGCATCAGATCAACATTTTAATCTTAAAACTGCTTCCTGCTATACCTTATATGTATATAAAATTATAAAGTATGTCTTTTAGAACTGAGGTACATTTCACAATTTATGTCCCTTTTACTGTCAATGGAGTGTTGGGCTGGGAAGGACAGTTTGGCCAAAATGCTGAACCAGCAATCATAAGAAGACTCCTATGTTTGGAGTACAAGTAGAACTATTCACCAAGAAACCAGCAATGAAAAAGAAAGTAGAATTAACAGGTAGGAAAGGAAGGGAGGAAGGGAGGGAAGAGACTGAAAGAAAGAAAGAGAAAAATAGAAAGGGAGAGAGAGAGAGAGAGAAGAGAAGAGAAGAGAAGAGAAGAGAAGAGAAGAGAAGAGAAGAGAAGAGAAAGGAAGGAAGGAAGGAAGGAAGGAAGGAAGGAAGGAAGGAAGGAAGGAAGGAAAGAAAACATCAAAAATGCAGCTACTGTCCTACGCATCATGTTGTCACTCAATATTTTCAAAAACTAGAGTGCTTATTTTCCCAGTGAAAAGCACATTTCAAACTATCTCTTCAGTATACTAATAAGGACCTGTGTTCAGTTCTTAAGACAGAAAGTGGTCATTTCTTCCAGTGAATATGTTTGAAAATCAGTTCCTCCTATTATAGATTTCTCCTCCAGCTTGTAGAAAATCCATGATTCCCTAAACATTGGTCTTTGAAAGCACATTGACTAAAATCTTCATGCTTAATTCATGAAGTCTGGAGATTAGTGGAGCTGGACATGGACCAGGCATAGTTTATCATATTCTAATAAGCAGAGGCTGAAAATTGCATTTCTAAAGCTATAGTATTAAAGGGCATACAGCAAAACATGACCCAAGCGTAACTCAGTAGTCTTAGTTCCCCTGGAAAGCCTTTGATATTATAAAGTGTGCCGACAGAAAGAATAAACACAACTCAAAAGAATTTCTGTATTTAAAAGAAGGGGGTAGGGAGAGAAAGGGGGGGAAAAAAACCTTGGCAAACACACGCTTTATATACATCAAAGCCCATATTGTATGTTATTAAACTGATATAATGTGATCTCCACGGAACGGGGCTTTGACTAGTAGTGTTTATTTGAACAAAGTATGGAGCTTCATTGCAGTAATATAAAATTAGGGATCTAAAGAAAACGTGACAGTGAAAAAAAGACAATCATCGGGACTAATGAATAAAATATCTAAATAATATGTGGCATCGAGTGGTGGGAGAGTGTGAAGTTATTTTTGGTAGGAACACACGCACGCACACACACCTACATGCACAAACATACAATTACACATATACATGTATGAACAGACATACATAGAGACACATACTTTTCTCATTTCCTTTGAAGTCATAATAATTCAGTGTAGAGAAAAGTCGTACACTTAGGCAAGAAAAGCCAAAAGTGCACATATGGATTGGGTGAAACCAGGCTTAATAGCAGTAACTGCAAGAGGGATCTTGGGATCTTAGTGGACAACCAGCTAAATATGAGCCAAGCAGTGTGCAGCAGCAGCCAACAAAGCCAATGCAATCCTAAATTGCATTAACAGAGGGATACAATCAAGATCAAGTGAGGACTAATACCACTATAAAGCCTTAGTAAAATCACACCTAGAATACTGCATCCAATTTTGATCACCACACTATAAACAAGATGTTGAGACTCTAGAAAAAGTGCAGAGAAGAGCAACCATTAGGGGACTGGAGGCTAAAACATATGATGCATGGTTGCAGGAACCGGGCATGGCTAGTCTAGTGAAGAGAAAGACCAGGGGAGACATCATAGCAGTGTTCCAATATTTGAGGGGCTGCCACAGAGAGGAGGAAGAGGTCAAGCTATTTTCCAAGGCCCCTGAAGGCCAGACAAAGAATAATGGATGGAAACTGATCACGAAGAGATTCAATGCTGAGCGCATTGGGTTGTATCCCAAAAATTGTAAGCCGCCCTGAGTCTTCGGAGAAGGGCGGCATATAAATGTAATTAAAAAAAAAGAAATAAGGAAAAACAGAGCAATCAACCAATGGAACAGCCTGCCTTCAGAAGTTGTGGGAGCTTCATCACTGGAGGTTTTCAAGAAGAGATTGGACTGTCATTTGTCAGAAAAGGTGTAGGGTCACCTGCTTGGGCAGGGGGTTGGACTAGATGACCCTTCCAACTGGGTTAATCTATCCATCTAATTAACACTTCATACATTTACTAAATGCTTCATGCATCTTCTCTTCCTCCACACTGCCCAGCTGTCCATTGGCAACCTACTGTTTCTGGACAGCAAAAATGGAAAACATCACTCTCTACAGGTGGTCCTCATTTAAGAAAAGTCAATGGGGAAGCCAGCAGGAAGTTGGAAGTTGTGGTCACAGGAGTTTATCACTTAACAATCCTTGCAGTCCTCATTTAACAATGGCAACTGGAACTGCCGTTGGTAAGTGATGAAGTGGTTTTTCAACTTATGGCCATGTCCATTAACAATAGCATTTCTGGTCTTATCAAGGCAGTATCTTGGTAACGAGAAACAGCTCTTAGTTATTCATCCTAATAATTTTTCATCCTAATAATTTTTCAACCTTATCACGACAGGTCTCCAAATGTCACTTCAGTTTGCTACTCTGCTTTTCCAAACTGAAGCTCTCAATTGGCCAGTTCCATTTGAGAATCTCATTTTGGTTGGTTGAAGAACAAAACTGGGTTTGCTTTTCCTCCCATTCCGTAAATAAATCCTGGTTTGCAAATCACAATATACCATGCTAAGACGCAAACCAAAGAAACCCGCTATAACGGGTTGGCACAATGTGCAGCCCTGCTCTTCCCTTCCCCCTAGGGAAAAAAAAAACCTCATTTCTTCCTGTCTTTTTCTTTCCGATGCTTACAAAAGGCCATTTATTCCCAGCCACATGCAATCGTTAACACAGCCATTGAAACGGCCAGGCATTAGAATTTGCAATGACCCTTCTAAAATATGGTTTGAGGCAGGGGAACTGGAGAAGCCAACCAAACCCTGTCTCTTAATTACCCAATACCCAATTGCTTTTTCACCCTTGGGCTGCAAACATAAACACCACTGCCTCCCCCACCCCCTCAGGCCGTGACTTTCAGGCACAGGCTGACGGAGCTTTTTCCTGGCAACAATGACCGGAGTTTATAATCATGGGAAAGACCCGTTCGAGCTGCAAAATGTGCTCATTTTCCACTTTAACAGTAGGCAAACAGGGAACACGAGCAGGCGTGACTGCAGGGTTAAGAACAAGCTGGTCCTCAAGAAGCCCAGGAGGGTCAGCTAGCAAAACATTGGAAGGAATGAAGGCCATCAGTCATACTGAGCGACAGCCTCCAGCAGCATAAACAAGGCAGAAATGATAGTCAATAAAATCACAATTAAGTGCGTGCAGTGTCAAGGTTCCCATGTGCTCACCACCGAAGGGATCAATAACGGTTGGAACATTTTCCCCCATTTTCCTGGTGCTTAATTTTTTTTCCTCCCTTCATTCCAGTCCCTCTCTGATCTAACAGAGCTGGCTGGCCTGTGATGAAAAGGAAGGTCCACTGTTGCTGCTGATTGTGATACGGATAGACAGGAATTCTAAAAATCTACAGATGCACATTTACAGGTTATGCTTTTTGGGGGGATGCACCCAGGACAGGGACGTGGTGGCTCAGTGGCTAAGATGCTGAGTTTGTCGATCAGAAAGGTTGGCAGTCCGGCAGTTCGAATCCCTAGCACCATGTAATGGAGTGAGCTCCCGTTATTTGTCCCAGCTTCTGCCAACCTAGCAGTTCGAAAGCATGTAAAAAATGCAAGTAGAAAAATAGGGATCACTTTGGTGGGAAGGTAACAGCATTCTGTGTGCCTTCGGCATTTAGTTATGCTGGCCACATGACTACGGAGACATCTTCAGACAGCGCTGGCTCTTTGGCTTTGTAATGGAGATGAGCACTGCCCCCCAGAGCCGGAAACAACTAGCACATATGTACGAGGGGAACCTTTACCTTTACCTACCCAAGACAGGAAAAAAAGAACACAGGAAAAATAGAGCAGCTATTAACCAGCACATAGAGACAAACATCATCTACATATCACAGAAAAGAAACAAAAAAATAGACCCAAAGGAAACATACAAACACAAAACCAAAACACCTTCTGACTAGGAATCACACCCATGTAAGCAGAGATTAACACTAGACCAGCCATCAAGAAGTAAATAATACCCCAATCAAGAAAACACCAATGCAAACAAACAATCTAATAGTAAACACCCTAATCAAGGTATCACCAAAAACACTTTCACTGACGGGGCAGTATATAAAAATAAGAGCAAACCCCACTTGCTTCTAGCACTGATGATGGCATGTAATTTGGTAATGAAACATCTGCAAGAACTCAGAAAGCACAAAGGACTTCACAGGAAAAATAATTTGATGTCTACAGATACTTTTTATTAAGTTCTGAGAGGCTTCTAGTGTCAAGCCTGAAACTGACATTTGTGTAGCTATTTTATTTACCCTTATTATATATTCCTTTTCCTTTCTTTCTCTTTGCTGGTCATGGGGGGAAAGGTTGCGGGCTTGCCACATTCCTAAGGTGGGAGGAGTGGAGATAGAGAGAGTTATTTAGGCTAGGTGGTTCTCCTTCCCCGTGGGAACGAAAGCTGACCCTGCTGAGACCTGGAGTGGAGATTGATGACAACAGGCAATGTTGATTTACTTCTATTGGGGAATGTGACTCTTGTGGGGTGTTTCTAATTTCCAATATTATGTGGTATAATTCTGGGTTATGTTGGATCCGTAATTACAACAGACTTTGCCAATTTGATGCTTTCCTAAATAAAAGAAATTGTTTTGGTAGATGGACTTTGCTCTTTTCTTTTTAAATGGATTTCATCACTTGGAAACATTAGACAAATAGATTTTCCTTCTGATTTAATTTAATTTAATTTAATTATGAGATTTATATGCCGCCCTATCTCCCTAAGGACTCAGGGCAGCTTACAATACTAAAAATATATAATACAAATGTTAAAAATAAATTAAACCCAGAGAAATCTCCTAATCATAAAAACTAAAACATTAACCCATTTAAAAACCCTCCCCCCCCATCAGTCCGGGTAGGCCAGTTGAAATTTATTTATTTATTTATTTATTTATTTATTTATTTATTCAACTTATATGCGCCCCTCTCCAAGACTCAAGCTTACAATTAAAATACAACAGTAAATAAATTAAATTAATTAAAAGATATTAAACATTTAAGCCGAATTAACGTTTAAAACCCCAATTAAATAACCCCAACCCAGGAGAATCAGCACAACCCAGATTGTAAAAAGAGCCAAGTTTTCAAATCATGGCGGAAGGTGCAAAGATCGGGAGCCAAACGGAGCTCAAGTGGAAGAAGATTCCACAAAGTGGGAGCCGCCACAGAATAGGCCCTCTCCGGTTGCCGCCAATGACATTGTGTCGCAGACGGCACCCGAGGAGACCCTGCCTGTGCGCAAGACAGGGCAGTTGGCATTAGATGCTGGGAGAAGCCGTTCCCATAAATAACCTGGACCCATGCCCTGTTGGACTTTAAATGTTAATACCAAGACCTTGAATCTCACCCAGAGGGCAACCGAAGCCAATGCAGGCCGCAGGAGGGGTGTAACATGGGAGTATCGGAAAGCTCCCATCACAACCCGTGGCGATTCTGCACCAGCTGAAGCCTCCGAGTGGTACGCAAGGGCAGTCCAAGGTAGAGAGCATTACAGTAGTCGAGGTGGGAAATAACGAGAGCCTGAGTGACTGTGCGCAGGGCATCCCGGTCCAGGAATGGGCGTAACTGGCGAACCAGCCGGATCTGGGCAAAGGCACCCCTGGCCACGGCCCCCACCTGCTCCTCCAATTTGAGCCGTGAGTCCAGGAGGACCCCCAGATTCCATGCCCTGTCCACGGGGGGCAACACCTCCTCCCCCATGAGCAAAGATGGTGCCTGAAAACTGGACCGGGATGTCGGTATGCACAGCCACTCTGTCTTGGCCGGGTTGAGTCAAAGCATGTTCCTGTCCATCCAGATCCGCACCGCTGCCAGACAACGGGACATCACGGAGAGAGCATCACTGATGTGGCCTGGGGTGGAAATGTATAGCTGAGTATCATCAGCATACTGATGATAACTCACCCCAAAGCCACGGATGATCTCGCCCAGCTGCTTCATATAAATGTTGAACAGGAGGGTGAGAGGACCGAACCCTGCGGCACCCACAAGTGAGGTGCTTTGGAGTCGACCTCTGCCCCCTGCCAACACTGTTTGCGAATGTCCGAGAGGAGGAGAACCACCGTAAAACAGTGCCTCCCACTCCCAACCCCGGAGGGCAATAGGATACCATGGTCGATGGTATTGAAAGCCGCTGAGAGATCTAACAGGACCAGGACAGGGCGAGCCCCTGTCCCATGCCCTAGTGAGATCATCAATCAGCAGCGACCAATGCTGTCTCCGTGCTGTACCGGGCGGAAGCCTGATTGGTACAGATCCAGGTAGTCCGCTTCCTCCAGGAAAAGTGGCAATTGCTGAGCCACCACACTCTCAACAACCTTCGCTAAAAGTGAAGGTTGGAGACTGACAAAGTTGTTCAACACGGCTGGGTCAAGGGCAGGCTTCTTCAGGAGGGACCTCACCACCGCCTCTTTCAAAGCGCGGGAATAACCTCCCTCAGCGGCGTTGACCACTGCCGGAGCCAGCGCGTGACCTCCCTGGAGGCATAAACCAACCAGGAAGGGCACGGGTCCAATAAACATGTGGTGGAACTCAGCCGCCTCATAATCCTGTCCACTTCATCCTCAGAAACAGGATCAAACTCAGCCCAGATCACGTTGGCCAAAACACTCGCATTCCCTCCTCAGACCACTGACAATCCGCGTAACCCCTCCCGGATCTGGCGATTTTGTCCTGCAGATACTGACTAAATTCCTCAGCTCTGCCCCGCGGGTCCATCACCCCCAATTGAAGGAGGGAGCGAGTAACCCGAACAGGGCGGCTGGGCGATTATCTGCGACGCTATGAGGGGGAGAAGTAGGATCTCCTCGCCACCCCATAGCTGCCAGGTAAGTCCTAAGATGGGCTCTTAGCTGGGCTCGGTCAGATTCAGAGCGAGTCACCCTCCACCTGTTCTCTAGTCCCTTCTGGCGCGCTTCATTTCCCGGAGCTCCTCGGTATACCAGGGAGCTGAGCGGGATCCGCCGCAGTAAGGGGCGATGGGAACAACCCTGTCGAGAGCCCCCACAGCCGACTGTTGCCAGGCAGCCATGAGGACCTCGGCAGGACTGTGAGTAAGGGATGCAGGAAAAAACCCCAGTTCTGCCTGGAACCTGTCAGGGTCCATCAGGCGTCTGGGGTGGAACCATCTAGGTGGCTCCTCATCCCAGCAGTGTGGGGTGGCTTGGTGGAAGACCAGCCGCAAGAGATAGTGGTCTGATCATGGAACGGGGAGGATAGTTGTATCACCGCCCCCTAGACCACTCCGCCACTGCTCAGAGACAAAAACCAGGTCGAGCATGTTACCCCACTCATAAGTCGGGCCATCTATTATCTGGGTCAGGCCCATGGCCTCCATGGAAGCCAAGTTTTTAGGCCACGGCGGAATGCTCAGTGGTCCGGGGCCACCCGGAGCTCCAGGGGCAGCTGATCCCCGCCAAAAAAATTTAATCATGTCTAATTCTTGGAAGCTGCCTCAACAAGTCCCTGTACTTTTTTTGGCGGGAATTTTCAGAAATGCTTTGCCATTGCCTCCTTACTTGGGCTGAAAGAAAATGACTGGCCAAGTTGGCTTTATGCCAAAAGTGGGGTTTTGATGCTGGATTTTCTTACAAATTATACTAGAATATGAATTATGATCTATATCTATCTATATGAAGTCAGAAATGAGGAGGTGATAAGCTGCCTGGTAAAGCCAAGGGAAATAATCAAAACCATTAAAAAAGCAAAAAATTTAGAACGTTTTGGTCATGCGATGTGGAAAAATACAGCATATTTCACTTAATCGTCCAAGGAAAGATTGAAGGGAAATGAGGTCCAGGCAGAAGAAGAACATCATGGCTTCAAAATCTAAGAGATTGGTTTGGACAAAACTCAGCAGCATTTTTGTGTGTGGCTGTTGATAAAAATACGATTGCCAACATGATCGCCAATATCCGATGATGGATATGGCACAAGAAGAAGAAGAATTTATCTACATCTACATCTATATATAAAATGGGGGAGAAATTCTTATGAATTTTCATTTCATTACAAAATTCACACTAGAAACTGCTGTTTGAAAGACAGCATGTAAAAGCTGCAAAACAAAGTCAGTGAAATCCTGGGTACATTAAGAGCTGTTCTGCATTTTTTTTAATTCCCACAAATAAATGTATAGGGAATGTGGCTGTGACTGTTAAACTACAAGGTACACAGCACTGGATCAATTGCGATGACAACAATAACTTGCGGTGCGATTAAATAAAACAAAACCCAACAAAAAACAACAACTCCAAACCTTGCCCTTGCTTGATTCACAGAGCAATCTTCTCTGAATTTGATTTACCTATGCGTGGAGGTGATAAAGCATAAAATTCAAAGCGTAACTCATTATTTTCTTCCGTTCTCAATCCACGCGATACACAGCTCCCTACTACCACCAGCCAAGCCTTATTTCCTTTTTCATTGTACCACTTAAATTACGCCTCCACTTCATTAATACAATTGCAGTTGGCCTGGCACACAGATAAATGGCACTCACTACAGTGCTATAAAGTGGCTGATGATTCTTTTGAATGTTTTCTACCCTCTGGAAGAACCTAAGAGACCGTAGCTCCTTAATCAATTGAAGGATATCCTTTTCCGATGACAATACAATTGACCTCCATCTCCCCTCCCCATAGCACCAGGCTGCAACCCTTTAAAATAAATTCAATCTTTTCTAAGATCATGCGGCTTAAAAGGGAGGGAAAGTACCAATTTAAGGAGTGGCAGAGAAGCAGTCTTAGCATCTCTGGCTTCAAGTCTAAAGTGCTACCCAATAGGCAGCAGATTCAAAAACAGATTCCAGTTGTGGCAAAATAGGTGACTAAAGCAGAAAACAAAATGCTGGAGGGAAAATCCATTGTTTGGGTGGATAATCTGATTAATACAATTAGTGTCTACTATGCTAATAAAGGTGGGATATAAACAAACAAACCATGTAATAGTATAACAGTATTAATACTATTAAACTCTAGTCTAATATTAATAGCATTAATACCATTAGTCTAGTATGAATAATCTAGTCTAGTATTCTAGTCTGATATTCTAATCTAGTATTAATACTCTAGTCTAAGATTAATAGTCTAGAATATCATACTATTAATACTAGACTATTAATAGTATTAATTTACTGGAAGGCTGAGCGCCGAAGAATTTAGGCCTTTGAACTCTGGTGCTGGAGAAGACTCCTGCGAGTCCCTTGGACTGCAAGGCGATCCAACCGGTCAGTCCTAGAGGAGATCAACCCTGACTGCTCTTTAGAAGGCCAGATCCTGAAGAGGAAACTCAAATACATTGGCCATCTAATGAGAAGGAAGGAAGGACTCGCTGGAGAAGAGCCTAATGCTGGGAAAGATTGAGGGCAAAAGAAGAAGAAGGGGACAGCAGAGAATAAGGTGACTGGATGGAGTCGCTGGAGCAGTAGGTGTGAGATTAAATGGACTCCAGAAGATGGTAGAGGACAGGAAGGCCTGGAAGAATGTTGTCCATGGGGTCACAATGCATTGGACACGACTTCGCAACAAACAACAACAACAACATCTACTGGAATATCAGTACAGTATTACTACCATAGGAGTTAGCAAGATGGGTGGCATATAAATTTAAGAGATAAATAATTACTCAATGGGGCTGCTATTTGCAGAATTCTGGGAAATGTCTGGTGTTATAACCCAATATATTGAGGGAAGGTTGATATTCCACATGTTCCTTGACATCTGGAAGCTTCATTTAATAACCAGAGCCACTTATAGGCCTAATCTACCACAAATTATATATATTTCAAATGAATTATATATAATAAAGTGAATAAGATAACTAGAATTATATATCTTTTTTAAAGCTAGTGATTCCTGATAGCTAATAGAGAGTGTGCAAAATGTTTCTCACTCAAACTGTTTGGAGAGGTAAACTTCACAAAATTTTACCCAAAAGTGCTGTGATAAGCCTGAAACATCTCATTTGAATGCAATATGGGACCTCTTTGAGTTTTGTGCTGATTTGAACCCAAGGCTCTCTATTTTGCATTCAAAATGTTTCCAGAATACTCAAGATAGCAGCTTCACACGTAAAATGGGGAGTTTTACAAGTTTGCACTTGAAAAAGGTTCCCACTTTTATCATTCCTGCTATTATGCATAGTTTGCCAAGTATAATCTGGAATTGGGAAATAATTCATTAATAAATTGAACACAAGTAAAGAATTAGGGGAGAAACAGAAAAAACGTTTACAACATTTTCTGGTTTCTTCATCCCTGCGTTAACTCTTAGGAGCCAACTAAGAAAGGAAAAAGAAACTCACACAGGAAGACAAAATAAAACGAGAAAGACAGTGCATGTTCCTGGATGCCCAGAATTGTGAAGTTAAAGATCTAGTGTAAAAGGATACAGACTGGAAGTGGATGGCAGGAATCAGGCAATTTAGCAGACTAAGTACATGAGAACCATTCTATCTCATATATACAGTTTGCTGTCATTAATAGAAGAGAATATCTGTAGCTGGGGTTTGAACAGTTGATCCTTGGTGCTCTCTGTGCTTGATGGTTTTCTTGCAGATGTTTCATTACCAATCCACTCCCTTCCAGCAGTGATGATGTTACCTAGTTTGGTTATGAAAGGTCTGCAAGACAACCAGCAAGCTCAGAGAACACCAAGATCCAAAACTACAACTAGCTTGTAGTTATCTCATAGAGATGTTTATGCAGGAATTCAAACCTGAATGAGAAGGACAGTTTCAGACCACTATCTCCTGGTTTATAGGTACACCATCTGCACAATCAGTGATGTAAATGTTACATCCTTGGCAACTCCTGAAAAAGCATCACAACTTTCTAAGTAAATTAATCCTCTTTTCAGAATAATTGCATATTCTCTCTATATTATCCGTTGATGTTGAACAATGTCAAAAGAACATTGGGTATGAAGAAGGCGAGCCTAATGCCTTGCTATCTGAAGATGAGATGTTAGCAAGCTTTACCTTCAGATAATACGTTTCACACAAGGATTCAATTACAGCTACCCCAACCTCTGCAGAAAGAATATTTAAAGTCTGCTTTGCCCTTGACTTTTGATTCTGCATGTCAAAAACACTTAGCTCAAACTCTCTTGGATTACCAATACTGCATTAAGTTCATTGACTTCTGTACCAGATTATCCAGAACCAGAGGCACTGATCTCATACACAACACAGAGATGTCAGTGCTGACTCACAAAAGCAAGGATGCATTTATAAGCCCTGATATTTCTCCTTCCCACAGCTGGGAAGGAAAAACCACAGCATTCACTGAAGCAATGGCAAGAAAATAGATCTCAAAAGGAAAAGGAAACCCACTCCACTGACTGCTCCAAGGAACTCACAATTCCCCTTGCCAGAATAGGCCTGGAACTACATTCAGTGCTCAGCAATTAGGAGATGCCTGCTTTATTAAAGCAATTTGTCTTGTCTCAGTATATTGCAAAAGAGATTTGCAACTGCCTGGACCTGTTATCATATTTATATTTAGGTTGTCTTTTGCAAAAGAAAAAAAAACGAAATGAAAAAATTGTTTTGAAATAAATTTCTGCATTCGAGGTATGTCAATGAAAATATATGGAAGATATAACATAACTTTGACGCATTCACTGTTTAATTTTGTGTCTGTGTGCAAAGAACAAGTTTAGGTAAGTTAAACTTGTTCTTTGCACACACACACACACACACACACACATACACACAAAGAGGTAAAACAAAAAGAGGTAAAACTAAAGCTTGCATTCCTGAAATACAATTCACACATGCCAATAATTAATAATAATAATAATAATAATAATAATAATAATAAATAATAATAATAATGTTTTGGATGAAACATCACTGAAAAATGCAGACTCTGCAAAGAAGTGAACAAAACCATCGATCACATACTGAGCAAGACAATCGCTCAGACTGACTACAAACAACATCACAACACAGTTGCTCAGATGGTCCACTGGAACTTGTGTCACAACTACCACCTGCCTGTAGCAAAGAACTGGTGGGATCATAAGCCTGAGAAAGTGGTCGAAAATGAGCATGCAAAACTACTGTGGTACTTCGAATACAGACTGACAAAGTTTTGGAACACAATACCCGGGTATCACAATTGTGGAGAAGAAAAAAGTGTGGATCGTTGACATTGCCATACCTGGTGACAGCAAAATCGACGAGAAACAACTTGAAAAAATCACCAGATATCAGGACTTGAAAATCGAACTGCAGAGACTCTGTCATTAAACCAGTGCAGGCGGTTCCAGTGGTACTCGGCACACTGGGCTGTGCCTCAAGACCTAGGCAAGCACTTAAAAACAATTGGTGCTGATCAAATCACCATTGGTCAGCTGCAGAAGGCCACCTTTCTGGGATCTGCTCGCATAATCCACCGATACATCACGCAGTCCTAAGCGCTTGGGAAGTGTTCGACTACTGATCTGTGATCTGAAACCCAGCATAGTCATCTCGTTTGCTGTGTACACTGTCGTTTTTTGTGTAAAATAAAAATAAAAATAATAAATGTTTTTGGATGAAACATCACTTCAAGTGAGGAAAATCTTCTCAGAAACAATCCTCAGTGACTGAATGTAAGAAGCTGCCTATGAAAATTTAAATTGCAGGCTAGGAAATCCATGATCCCAGCCTTTCATCAACCTATGAATGTCTAAAACTCAGTTTGGGCATTGCCAAGTCATCATAACACAGGCTATGCATATTTGACAGCAGCAAATGCTGATTAACTTCACAAAACTGTTCGGAGGACTGCGTCCATGCTGTACCTGCTTCCAACACAACAGCATTATGTAGATTTAATGCAACAAACTCATTTATCTGTTCAAGTCTCAGATTCAGTGTCATGGCTATAATGTGGTTTGTTTATTGTACAGGGTCTGTAAATACGTCATTTAGTCTTACGAAACAATAAATCCTAGCCTGGAAATGCATTGTCATTTTACTGATGGGAGCTGTGTCTTAGTTAAACAGGGAATAAGAATAAATTGATTGTCTCCTGGAGTTTTCCTGGTTTATTTTCATGTTCTGCCAAGCTTCTAAAAAAAATTTTCAGAGACAGCAAGAACAGCTCAAAAAGCAGGGAAAAAGAAATCTAATGTACAAGCCATTCTTATCTATAAGAAACATTTTGGTTTGCTTTTGGCATATTCAAATAATCCCAGGCTTAGAATTATACATAAATAGTATATTCTGAGCCGGATATGATGTGTTTCTTCTCTAAATCCCTAATTTCTTTGAACCAGAAAAGATATGTTCATTTACAGATGAAATTTAGGAAACATAGTTCCCAGATCTGGGGTTTTAAAGCAATTGTTTCAGCCATTAAGGGATGTAACATCCCTACAGTACTATATAAATGCTAATTATGATGATGATGCATGAAGCAGAACTGATCAAAATTATTGGTCTGATTTGTAGCAACTTTTCTTTTCTTTTTCTTTAATGTATTGACTGCCTGAGACCACTTTGCATAGCCTATGCTGAATTGATTTCTTGTACTTATAATGTATTCCTGTTGAATTTATGCTTTTTAAAAGAAAACAAAAAATATAGGAAGATTTCGTGGTGGTAACACAAACCAACGCATCACAATCCCAACCTTCAACCACAAGGACTCTGTGGAAAATTGCACTGGACCCACAAACAAAATATTTAAAATCATTTTCAACGCTGAAACGTATGCCTGACATATTTGTCGATTTTCATGGGAGCCTGGACTGATTAGATTTTGAGGGTCAACCATTGTAAGGTCATTTGAACACCACATATTTTAAATTTCAAATCAGACACAACAAACCTGATCAACGATGGGATAAAATAAAATAAATATACAGTATTTTGCAATAGTGTTGAAGGAGGAAAAAAATGTTATTAAGTCTGTGAGTATCAGATAAGATGCTGCTGTTATAACAGATAATTCTTCTGGCAATTAACCTTGGTGTATAGACAATTTACCAATATTAAGCAGATGTCAAAATCAACTCCTTTGAATAAGAAAATTAAAAGCGTTGTTTTTGTATTGCCAAATATATTAACTTGTTCAATACATTCCCAAAGCCTCAAATTAAGCAAACAAAAGTTAAAATCAATAATACAGCTTTGTAAATGGAAGAATCGAACATCAAAGCCACCAAGACTTAAAGCTATGTAAACTTTTCAGTGACCTGAAAGCAGGTTTAAAACTTAACTTAAAAGAGAAGAAAAATATTACATTTGGATTTTGTTTTGATGATCCCTATTAAGGATTTTTCCTTCATATTTCATAACTTATTTTAGATATCTGAAGTAAGCAATGTGCTGGAAACACAATGGTCTGTCCCTTCTGGCTACCAACTACCATCTAAACATTTGCACCAGTGTGTCCTGAAACTCCACTAACACAATTGTTCTCTGCTAGGAAAATCAGGCTTAAAATAATTGAATGCACATGCCACATCATGGAAGTCTTTAATTCTCCACTTAACCTGGTTTCAACAGTTCATATATCCAGATCACATTACAAATAATCTGATTCTTTTATTTCAGTTTTTAAAAATAATTCAAGTAGTTTGAATGTGAATGAGGAAACTGAGAACCGAAAAAAGAAATCATGGGACTAGGGTACTGGTAATAATTATGAGTTACAAAATGCAAAGAACCAGCTTCACCAATGGACCAGTTTTCTTACAGTTTCAGGATTAGCCTTTCTCCAGCCATCCAGCACCAGGAAATATTATGCCCAACCATTTGGCATTGTGACTAAGCCCCTCGTCTGGGAAGACATTTCTTAGGTAAAAGTAAAGGTTCCTCTCGCACATACGTGCTAATCGTTTCCGGCTCTAGGGGGCGGTGCTCATCTCCGTTACAAAGCCAAAGAGCCAGCACTGTCCGAAGACATCTCCGTGTTCATGTGGCCAGCATGACTAAATGCCGAAGGTGCACAGAACACTGTTCCTTTCCCACCAAAGGGGTCCCTATTTTTTACATTTTTTACATGCTTTCGAACTGCTAGGTTGGCAGAAGCTGGGACAAGTAACGGGAGCTCACTCAGTTACGTGGCACTAGGGATTCAAACTGCCGACCTTTCTGATCGACAAGCTCAGCGTCTTAGCCACTGCCACCATTTCTTAAACATTTCTTAAGCTTGCTTTAATAAATCAATAAATCCCTCTTGAGTCTTTGGTTTGTAGAGGGAAGGCAAATATACAGCACTGGAAGAGTCTGTTGCATGTCCGTCTTTTGACCTCAACTGTAAGCTGTCAGGTGTCTATCTTTGTTCAAGCCTGGAACAACTGCATGTTTAATCATGCATTAAAATTACAGGAATGATCTGCAGCAGGAATTGTGGGGAAGATACAAGGAGAGCTAGAAATCACAACTAGCATGCTTTAAGATTACTTTCAAATGCATAGTATATTGAAGCTTCTTTTTAAAAAAAAATCATTCATAGTAACTTTCTAAGAAACCAGGAGAAGAAACTGTCAGACAACATTTTCAGGCCAATATTATATTGTGCTTCAAGGCAAGATTTCCATATATTCCGGATTTTTAGGTCTCATAAATAAATGATAACCCATTGCAGGCACCAAGAAAAGAAAACAGGGAAATAATTCTGTGTTTGCATTTTAATCTTTCTTTTGGTATACAGTATAAACAGAAAATATAAAAAAAAATGCAGTTTTATGAAAATTGATTTTTAACATGTTTTAACCTCCCAGAAACATTATCTCCAGGATTCTTAATTTGACAATGGGGAAATATTACATATTGGCTGCTGAAGGATATTGATATTCCATGCTTTCGATCATATTATTTCTTAGAGAAAATAGTGTTCAAATATTTACAAGGATTGAACACAACAAAACAAAAATATCAAAGAATAATGTCAAAGGGCTCCGGAGAAACTGTTGTACATGAATACTCCTACTCCGCAATTTGCATAGATTTGGAAATAGATTAGCATAATGTTTGGAAGTAGACACTGAATTTGAGAACAGTTCATTCAAGCTGTAAACCTCTTACCTAAGAAAGCCTTTTTTGTTTGGCTTTTGAGTCAGACTTGACTCCAGTCAATTGCATGGTTAAGTCCATGCAATCATCTCTAAACACTATAATTCAAGAAGTGATTTGCCATTGCCTTCTTCCAAGGGTTGGCAGGGAATGACCGGCTCAAAAGTCACAGAATAGGCTTTCAGACTTAAGTAGAAGTTGCTCCACATCTCAATCTTCACTAAACCAAACTGACACTCAATCTGAAAGTCCATCCTGTTACACTCAAAACCAGACATTAATAGAATGGGTTTGTTCAGATCTTTAAAAAGCTAGGACATTGACACTTACTAACTGGGATGGCTTTAAGAGAGGACTATAGACATTTACAGAAGAGAGTATTTAGGTCTCGCTAAATATTATCTCCTGCTTGAAGGCATCCTGAGAACCTTTTTGGCTAGGCCGAGAACCAAAATGCTGGACTCAGGTGGTTCTTGGTACATTCCAGCAGGGATGCACTATAAATGTTTAATGGCAACCAGCCCTCAGTTACAGCTGTTTGTGGTCATGTGATCATGGTTTACATTCTTTGGTGGAAATCAGCATTTACTTCCAGTTTCTGGCAAGAAGTGTCCATTGGCTGAAGTGAGTTTACTTAATGACAGCATAAAAAAAAGGTCATAAAACTGACTGCAGTCAGGTGCTTAATGACCAGCTTTATTTATTTATTCATTCATTCATTCATTCATTCATTCATTCATTCATTCATTCGATTTATATGCCGCCCTATCTCCTGAGGGACTCAGAGCGGCTTACAAGTAAAATAGATTCAATACAATTAAACAAATGATTGATGAAGTCTCAATGTTGGTTAGGATAATTTGAAATATGTTCAAAACCCCCTCCCTTTTTCCCTCAGTCCAGTTAGGCTAGTTGGAATAGCCAGGTTTTTAACTCACGGCAGAAGGAGCGGAGGTCAGGGGCTGTCTGGAGTCCTGGGGGAAGTTGATTCCAAAGGGTGGGTGCTCCCACCGAGAAGGCCCTACTCCTGGGGACGGCCAGTCGACATTGTTGTGTCGATGGCACCTGGAGAAGGCCCTCTCTATGGGAGTGCACGAGACGTTGGGAGGTTGTTATTGGCAGTAGGGTCTCCCGCAAGTATCCTGGTCCAATGCCATAAAGGGTTTTATAGGTCAGTGCCAGCACCGTGAATCTCACTCGGAGGGCAACTGGTAACCAGTGCAGCTCGCCTAGGAGGGGTGTAATATGGGAGTATCGGGAGCCTCCCATCACAACCCACGCCGCTGCATTCTGGATCAGTTGAAGCCTCCGAATGGTCCTCAAGGGCAACCCCACGTAAAGAGCTGTTAATTATGACTGTTAATTCCAGGTTTAATTATGTTCTTAAGTTGAGGACTATCCATATAATAGTTATGGATGAACATGCTGAATTGCAAGAGCCTTTCTATTTTGCACATGATCATCTTAAATTCCGAAAAGATGCAACTTAAGTCCTAAATCTCTAAAAGTGAGAAGCTATCCCCTGAAACCATTTTAATTCATTAATTAAAATGGAGTCTACCTACCAATGCACCATCAAATTCTATCCAGATGGCAAGTCTTTTTACAGTGATGCTCTCCTATCTTCAAACTGTTTCCATTTCTGTTAGTTTTTCAACACATCTTTTCATTTCAAAGTATATGCTGTGAGTTGGTATTTTTAGCCAAGATTGATAGTTGTTGCGTTTTGTTTGCTTTCATGTTTAATCTCCTCAATAACCACCATTCTTTGGGGGTAGTTATTTGAATATTCACAGCAAAATAATAACCAGAGAATAAGACATAAAAATGCAGTACAGTAATAAATAGGTCAGGAAAGAATATATATGTGGCATCAAGTTAAGCACTGCTATTTTTAGTTCCTTTGCGTTAGAAATGTTTCATGGATTCAGTTGTCTTCTGAATGCTGGCTTGCCAAGGCTTCACCCTGAAATGAACACTCTCCCCAGATAGTCCTTGACTTATAACCATTTATTTAATGGCCATTTGAAGTTATAGCAGATTAGAGAAGTTACAGATTCACTTAACAACCGTGGCAAAAAATAGTTCACAAAACCAGGCATGACTCACTCTTACAACTGCCTTGCTTAGGAATAAAAATTCTGATCCCAATTGTTGTCATAATTTGAGGACTACTTGTACTTCAGTTATCTGAGCAAGTTCAAGGTATCTTGAAGGATTAAGATACCATGGATTAAGATAGCTAGTCTGCAACTATATGACCACAATCGAGCCCAAAATTTCTGTTGCTAAGTGAAACATTTGTTAAGGAAATTTTTGCCCCATTTAATGTCTTTTCTTGCCATATTTGTAAAGCGAATCACTGCCGTTAAGTTAGTTACACCGTGATTAAGTGAACCTGGTTTCCCCACTGACTTTGCTTGCCAGTTGGTTGCAAAAGGGGATCATGTGACCCCTTGGGACACTGTGACGGTCATAAATATGAATCAGTTGCCCAAGCATCTGAATGTTGATCACATGGTCATGGGGATGCTGCAACAGTCATAAAGTGTGAAAAACATTCATAACCCTAACCCTAACCCTCCCATACTACCTCCTCTTATAATACTAGACAACACAGTATCAACAGTAGAGACCTTCACATTTCTAGGTTTTATCATATTGTATCAAATATGATATCATATCAAATTCTAGGTTCTATCATATCACAAGACCTAAAATGAACACCTAACATCAAAAACGTCATCAGAAAAGCACAACAAAGAATGTTCTTTCTGAGCCAACTCAGAAAGCTCATACTGCCCAAGGAGCTGCTGATCCAGTTCTACAGAGGAATCATTGAGTCTGTCATCTGCACCTCTATAACTGTTTGGTTTGGTTCTGCAACCCAACAGGACAGACACAGACACAAGAGAGTAATTAGGACTGAAAAAACAGTTACTACCAACCTGCCTTACACTGAGGATCTGTATACTGCATGAGTCAAAAAGAGGGCTGTGAAAATATTTACAGACCCCTCACATCCCAGACATAAACTGTTTCAACTCCTTCCTTCAAAACGACACTATAGAGCACTGCACACCAGAACAACTAGACACAAGAACAGGTTTTTCCCAAACGCCATCACTCTGCTAAACAAATAATTCCCTCAACACTGTCCAACTATTTACTAAGTCTGCACTACTATTATTATTAATCTTCTGATTACTCCTTATCACCCATCCACTTCCACTTGTGACTGTATGACTGTAAGTTTGTCACTTTATATTGACTGTTTCCTAGTATGATTCGATTGCTTATTGTACTCTATGACTATTAGTAAGTGTTGTACCTTATGATTCTTGACTGTTGACAAAAGTATCTTTCCTTTTATGTACACTGAGAGCATTTGCACCAAGACAAATTCCTTGTGTGTCCAATCATACTTGGCCAATAAAGAGTTCTATTCTATTCTATTATTACTATAAGTCACTTTTTTCAGTGTCATTGTAATTTTGAATGGACACTAAATGAACTGTTGTAAGTTGAGGACTTCCTCTTTGTACTGAAAAGTAAACTGGACACAGAGGCTCTGTGTCTCTTCCTCTCACCTTTATGCCCTCTCAAGTTTTCTACTTGTTTAACAACACAACACACACACACACGTAGGATGTCTAATTCCAAAAGAGAGAGAGAGAGAAAGGGGGGAGGGAAGGAGAGAGAAAGAGAGAGGGAGGGAGGGAGGGGAGAGAGAGAGAGAGAGAGAGAGAGAGAGAGAGAGAGAGAGAGAGAGAGATCCTCAATACCAAGGCTTATGACGTCTCTTAATTAAAGCACATCCTTCTATCACATCATTCAAAAGCAAATTATTTTTATACTTTAATCAAATCACTGAATGATTTGTGTACAGCACAGACAACATTTGATGTTTGAGGGATTGCCTCTTCCCAGGGTTACATCTACACATCCCAGCCCATCTGGTAGGAAAAGCATGTTACAGTGTAGATATTTGAAATGAGTAATATAACACTTACTTTTACCAAAACAAAACCACGAACAGAAGGAACCTCAAGTTATCTCAAAAAGAGTGGGAAATGGTCTCTCTAACTGCTTCCCCATCACTTCCTACACTGCTTTCGCGCATCCAGGCAGAGACTTTACATTGCAAATCACCCTGAACATGACTCTCAGGACAATTGCTCCAGTTCAGCTTAGCAGCCTAATGAAAGACATGTATGGTCCATCAAGAGTAGTGTCACAAAAATAGTAAACTGACTGCTATAAATATATGCCTACTACTAGCAAGCCAAGTAGGCTGTAAACAAGATTTGGTAGCCTCATTATGGAACGTATCATACCTGGAATTGTCTCCTGAACAGTTGCAACTAAGGCCATTCATCTGTTTACCTACTTAGACAAAAATAACAAGCCGTCAGGTACAAATGATGACAAATACTGGTGGTTTGCAAGCCTGCCCACAGATGGCCCTTAAGCTTCTCAACATGAGCAGCATACCGGTCCTGGAACACGTTTTATTGCATTTTATTGCATTTAATATGGGGGTATCTACTTAATATTCTGAACTGTATCTACCACTACAGAAAAATACAAAACATAGACTTTAAGATTCCTTCCCCTGCCTCAAGAAGCTTCACAGGATATCAGGCCATTCCATGTTTTCAAGACTGCATGCACATTGGCATTGTTTTTTAAGCATGGAACAACTCGCTCCTCTCTATGAGTCTAAATGTCAAAACAGAAGGCAGTGAAACGTGGTTATCAAATAAATATATCAGGGAATACTCTTAAGAAACTATCTTCTGACTTCCGGTTTTGGTCTCTTCGGCGATGGACTGAAATCCGTGATCATGCGCTGTTTTGATCCTTGCTTGCTGCCGGAGTGCCCCGAGCCAGCTGGATTCGGGGCTAAGCCACCACGTAGAAGTGTTGTAGAGGGGGAGACCGCCAGCAGAGTCAAGGAGAGTCGCATCTCTCCTCCCCAGCTGGTCTTTACTCCCTTTCCCAAAGGCGGTTGCAGCGGTTGTCAGAAATGGACACCTCAAAGAAGAACCCAACTGGACAAGATTGTACAGGAGGAAGTTTAAAGGAGAAAGTTTGACTGACCGGGTTGAATGGAGAAAACATCCACTTAAGGTACCTGGAACTTGAATGATAAAGACTATTATTATTCCTAAAAAAAGAGTTTTAAAGTGGTGAAAGAGAAAGAGAAAGGAAAAGGAACTGTTTTTTTCTCTCACATTGACAGTTTTAATTGACTTGGAATGTTAAGAAGAAGGGACTTGAATTAAAAAATTGATACTAATCCACTTTGACATTAATAGGCTATTCCTAGCTGAAAATAAAGTGTCAAAGGGATAAAGATTCTTGGATAATTTAAAAATTTCTAAAAAGAACGAAAACAGAGAAGGAAAAAACAAAAAGAGGGTGGAATCTGGAAAAATGGAGGAGACCACCTGGAACTAAAAAGAATCGAGAGTGGAATTTTAATAAGATCTGAAAAGGACACACTGTAGCTGAAACTTTGCTATAAGACAATAACGCCCCTGGAAAGAGAAAGTGAGAAGAGAAGTAAGATACAGCTTTGGATTATTGGGTTATTCCTGGATTTTCTGGATGGTAGATCCTAATGAAATGAAATAAAATCAATTGGGGGTTGTTTAAAAAAAAATTTTTTTTCAAAATGCCATCACTCCTTGAAGAGCTAAAAATGATACTTAAAGAACAAAAAGAAGAAGCACAAGGGGGAAGAGAATCTTTTGGCTTCGCACTTCAATTTATAGAAATGGAGATTTTGAACTATGAAAAACAACAAGGACTGCTTGCAGAACAAGAAGAACAAAGGGACAAAGAAGAAGCCATCTTTAACGACCAAGCAATTTTAAGCAGGGTAAAAAAGGGAAAGGGCGGAAAGGGAGTTAAAAATTTAAGATCTGAAGCAACAACCCAAAAAAAAAGAATAACTTGAAAAGTAATTATATGGGAAGAAGCAGAAGGGAGGATCACAGAAGGGAGAGCCAGATAGAAAAGGGAACAAAAAGGGGAGGGAGAAGAAGAAGGGGAAGATGGAAAGGAAAATAAGTTGTAAAGGACAGAAACAAGATATAGAGAAACAGGAAAAGCATACAAAGAAACAGGAAAAGGGATTAACCTATTTAAAAGACACAGAGACAATGGTTAAAAATTTAACTTAAAGAGAGGATTCTGCAAAGGTACATGAGATAGCATTGTTATACTATAAATAGAAAAGAGTTAGAAAATATGATAGATGATTGAAGTGATAGATAAAAATGGCATTGATGTGTAATGGAACACTTGTTAGTAATTAAATGAAACAAAGAGGACAAGAGAATAAGGCTCTCAATGATTTAAAAAGAAAGTATAAAAATTGAAAAGAAACATGGATATATCCTTTTTTTCCCCAAGAACCTAGTGTGTATTTTTAAGGGAATGTACCAAGTAGAATTTGGTTGATAATAGCTATTTGTTATAAAATAGAGATTAGAAAATGAATGTTATAATTGTAAAGGTATAATATAAACTTTAAACAAGATTTGAATGGATAATTAAAAGATACAGAGGTGTTATACTCCAGTCTAATAAATACAGGGGAAAATGTGTTTTCTGAGAAAAGAAAATATGAAATTGTAAACAGGACAGATGAAAGTGTAAAAATATTGATTGGAAAGATATTGAAAACTAGAATAAGACATGTAATTGAACTTAGAAAGAAATGAGATAATTAAAAATGAGGTTATAGAAAGCAAAGAAAAGGGGAAAATTATTGAGAAAACTGTGAAAATAGTTATAAGATATGAATTAGAATATATAAGATGTATATGTAATTGAGCTTACGTCTATATGGAGAAGTGATAACCCGGGAGTATGCTGTTCTCCAAAAAAGACATTTTATTTGTATTTGTATGTTTTGTAAAACTTAAATAAAACTTTATTAAAAAAAAGAAACTATCTTCTTAATTTCTATTTTAGGATGGTCACGTTTTTCAGAAGTATGGCTAGATGAAGATTCTTATCTACCTGACTGTCCATCCATCCATTCATCCATCCATCCATCATCCATCATCCATCATCCATCATCCATCATCCATCCATCCATCCATCCATCCATCCATCCATCCATCCATCTAATTCCCACACCATTGTCTCATTTCTTATCTTTTCTCATCCTCTCATCTTTCCTGCTATCTTCTCCTGTGGTTTCTTATGATTTATCAATTGTTGTTTATTATGATCTATGGCATATTACTTGCTATTTATATATACACCGCAAGCTTATGTACTGGAGACACTTTCTTTGTGTGTCCAGTCACACTTGGCCAATAGAAAATTCTATGATTCTATAGTCTGTCTGTGTCTATCTGTTCATCCTTCCATCCATCCATCCATTATCTATCTATCTATCTATCTATCTATCTATCTATCCATCTATCTAATTTATTGGCTGCCCATCTTGCCACAGGGTACTTCTTAATCCAAGGACTGCCTGTATATTCTTAATCCAAGGACTGCCTACAAACTAGGATTGGCAAACCTAGTCTGTTGTGGATTTGATCTGGCTGTATTTAAATGCATGACTTAGCTTGTAAAAATGATTCAGTCTTTCAAAATATCTGGGACTGGCATTCTCAATGCCATCCACTATCCCAAGGAAAAAAAGCAACAGGCTGTGTGTGATTTTGCTTCATAATGCGGAAAGTTTTGAATTTAATAACAAGATGCAAAATAATTGAACAACTTCCAGTAATTCTACATCAATAGGGCTGTGCAAGATCATTTAATAAGCCTGAATAATGAATATATAAAGAAGGCTCTGTTGTGCACGTAGATCTCAGCAAATGCATAGGAGCTTCATTATGTACAATAAATAATTCATTTTTTTATTATTTGTTCAGCTTTAGGTGCAGGTTAAGGATCATAATACCTAAACCGAAGCATAATAAGGACAGTTATTTCCTACATCACAAGAAGCCGAGATAAGGGAAGCTCTGCCAAAGTGATTTATAAAAATAATGCATCTGAATTTAAAATTATGATTTATTTCCCCAGGTAATCACATTGATTATACAAAAATGCTTCCAGAAATATTGGGCTTAGTATCTGGATTTATAGACAGATAGGTAGACAAATGATAGGTAAATCTTTAATACCAATTTTGTAACCATATTGGTTACAGTAATCAGAATTCCTCCCACAGATATTAGCTGTTCACATAACTTACTATATCTGTAGCATATTTAGCTATGCTTATTGAATTCAGCCAGCAGTTGGGATTCATATTACATCTGGACCAGTAGCCCCGCTGCCTGAGTTTGGGGCTGACCAGTTTAACTGTGCTTAAAAACAAGAGCACAAATAGCATTATAATGCTGTTCTCTTGTTCTAGTTCTTTTCTTTGGATTTTTAGAGTAGAATCCTTCTACTCTGATATCAACTCAGACAACAGCCTGACAAGGCAAGTATATTATTCTTAATGATCCAAAGAACAATGTGGTATCACATAAGATTTTAGAAAGGGTCCAGTAGCACCTATTCTGAGTGAACACATTCTATTAAAAGGCGTGAATTTTCATGAGCTATGGTTCGCTTCATCAGATGCATCTACCACAGGCTACCACAGATCTCCTGCTAGAATAGCTACAATAGGACATTCAGATATTAATTATTAGATTGGGCAGAAATGGACAGATTGACATTAAAGGTAAAAGAAAAAGAAGATACAGAGTATTTTCAAACATGGGACCTGTTCTACAAATGGTTGTGTCAGCGTTCCAAATAACAACCTCCCAATTTTATTTATTTATTTGATTTGATTTGTCAATCACTTACAAGATAATAAAGATAAGAAGAAACAAGTATAAATACAGGAAATAGGTACGAATAATTGGGGACAATAGGACAGGGACGGTACGGACGATTGTGTGCTTATGCACACTCCTGTGCATAAGATAATTAAATGCATAATTGAAAGACTAGGAGACTCTCATCTTCTCAGAGATCCATTTTATTAGAGATGTCATATTGGCACATCTGAGGAAAACCCAAATCTGAGATTTCTGGGTTTTCCCTAGCCCAAAGAGAATCCAAAATCCAACCCCTACACCCAATAGCTCATCACATGATCCAATCATTACTTCATTACAACTGGAGTCTATCCCCAGGCACTCCCCTCCAGGTGCAGGGTAACATGTCCTTGACTCTTTGAGAAAGGAATGTTGTTGTAGCTATTGTTCCATCGCTCCTTGAAGTCCCCCTCCCAAATTCCCAGGCACTGACTGTGGCAGCCCAGAAGCCTCAAAGGAAAAATGGCTTCCAAGCTGACAGGTTGGATAATAGAGTAGAAATTAAGAGCGGGCAAAGAACTATTATATTAGCAAAATGCTGTTCACAAAGCACTTATGTACGTAAACTGAAAATGTATAAACAAACTGTTTTTTTAAAAAAGATATTAGTTTACAGTCATATGTGGATCTTGCCAGGGTTGGAGAGCATTTCCCATGGATCACATGGACCTTTAGGCTTTTAGCAAGGTTGAAGGAGATCCTGAGGTCTCTTAAGGAAGGGTGGAGATACTTGCTACCGAATGACCAATTTTGGATGCTACCTTTGTTTCTCTCTCTACCCCATTATTTATTTTTTCTTCTGTTCAATCATGTACAATTCTCTGGACAAGTCCATGAAGTTTTCTTGGCAGAATTGGTTGCCATTTCCTCCTTCCTATGGCTGAGAGAAAATGACTGCCCCAAGGTCACCCAGCTAGCTGTTGGCCTAACAGAAGTTCATCATCTCTAAGTTTCTAACACGATGCCTTTACCACTACACCAAACTGACTCTAGCCTATTATAATAGAGACCAAAACACAAATTACCACACATATTCTGCTTTTAATCCATTTTTTGTTAAAGGTATGAATATTTCATCACTGTAAGATCTTGGGAGACAGAAAAATAAGGCTGTGCTAATGTATAATACCCATCAGCAATCCAAAATACACTTCAGTAGCATCAGTATCTGTAGTGTGACAGGTGTGAACAAGAACTAACAGTGTGATAAGACAAAACAATAATGAATGCCACGGGAAAAAAACTTCCCAAAATATAATGTTGAGAAATGCAGAGAAAGAATTGAGAAGCCTAAAGAGTAAAACGTGAAGCTTTAAAGTTTTAACAAGGTGTCTTCCGAAACCAAAATTGGGGATGGAGTACACATTTCAGTAATTTACAGAAAGACAGGTTAGCTATAGAACAGTTCCTGAAAAATGAGGGAAAACGGATACACCATGGAGATGTAGCCAGGTCATCGGAGATGATAAAAGGAATCTTTTGACCTTCCATAAGGCAATTTCCCTTGTAAGGGGGATCATTTACAGTCCAGGAAGAATCCCCGTAAATCTCTTTGGATTCTGTTTCAAAAGTAACTTTGAAATTGTTATTTCCTACCACCGGAGCTTCAGAAAATAACCGAAGAAGACACCATAATGTAAAGATATAAAAGATATGGCAGCCTAGAAGCGCTTCCATTACGCATCATCTGCCATGAAAGACAAATTGAAAAAGAACTGAGAATTGGAATTAATATTGTTTCCCAATGTTTGTGGTCAGTAAGATGAATGTGCTAGAGACTCCTCTGTCCGTGGCTGCTATATAATTTCACACCCAAGCATCCGAGTTTGGTTCTCTGGGATGCACACACAACTCTCTTAGGAGACTCAGCAACTTGCAAGCCAGCAACGGAGAGCAGAGTGCGGCCTTAAATAATTAGTTAGAAGCCTCTGCCAAACCAGTAGAGAAAATAAAATGCTTCAAAGGGCAATAAGGATCAAATCACTGATGTTCACTTGGGCAAGAGATTTTTAAGAACACTTAAAACTTTAAAGTCCAATTTGTATGGAATAAACCCGTGTGTATGTTTTCAAGCTGATAGAAAAATAAAACTTTGGCACGGAATATGTTACGTTCCATAAAGAATTAAAAGCGCAGGTTGTACAAGCCTTCTTTTTAGGAAATCCTGCTGAATTTTTTTTCTGTCTGGGCTTGTCTAAGCACACATGCGGGGCAATTTTCATACTAGGAAAGGTATTTTATGCCTGTTTAAAGCAGTTCTCTTTTCCCCGACCAGAACCAACGAATAATGGGATGAAATGAAAAGTGCTGATCTACATTTGGAAAGCATAGCTCATTTTACAGTTTATGTCAAGGCCCCTGCCATGTGCAGGAAAAGCAACGGGGCGGATGGAGAGTTGAACACCAAGATGCTATTTTGGTTACACACAACAGCCTCAGAAAACAATGATAATGCAGTGCCCAAATTCATCTGGTGATTTTTAAACTCAGGATGCAGGTTAAAAAGACGCAAAGCGGAAGATGTGGAATTAAACCAACATGAGATTATACAGTATATGGAAAGGTTAGAGTTAGGTTTGCAGTTGGCTGTTGTAGGAGAAGTAGAGGTACAGTCAAAAGAGGAATTGGTGTGGAGTCATTACATTCCCACAAGAGGTCCAAGTCAGAGATGGTATCCAGCAGGTTCTGGCCAGTTCTGGAGAACCAGTAGCAGAAATTTTGAGTAGTTCGGAGAACCAGAAAATACCACCTCTGACTGGCCCCACTCCCATCTATTCTCTGCCTCCTGAGTCCCAGCTGATCAGCTGGGTCTTCTTTTGTTGCCCTGCACAGGAAAACGGAGCTGGAAAGCAGGTTAGTGGGGTCGGGAGGGAATGGTAATGTTGCAGCATCCTTCCCCTGTGATGCCCACCAAGCCACACCCACCAAGTCATGCCCACAGAACTGGTAGTAAAAAATTTTGAATCCCACCACTGGTCCAAGTCCAACCCCTCTTGAATTCCTTTGACTCTTATCTAGTGCCAATTTGAATGCTCACCTGTTAGTTGACCAGATTCTTGTGTATAGGCATGACCAGTACATTAGCTTAACTAGAACTTAGCTTGCAGTCCTAATTCTTTATCCCTGAGAGCTGCCTCCAAAGACAGCAACTTGAATTTCATGATGGTAGGAAAGTGGCACATTTGCACAAACTTTGCAAAAAGAATCCTTCCACCCCATATTATCTGAATCCATCATGGTTAGTAGTAGGAAGCACAGTATTGGTGAAGTCTTAGAGCTCTACTTGGGTAGCAAATTCACTAGGTAACTACGGGTAATCATCACTCATCAGTTTGATTCTACCCCTGCAGGCTTGCTCTGAGATTAACATATGGGATAGAAGGACAATATTTTCCAGAGTTGCTTGGAAGTGAAATGGCATATGAATATACAAAATTAGTTGCCTCCAATTAATGTTATATTCTGTTCAAAAAGCTCTGAGTTCACACTCACGCACTACATAAACAGTATGCTTGGGATACAGTAACCTTGGGATTAAGTCAAAAAAAGATGACTATTTGATTATTTATTTACTTATTTATATCCTGCCTTTAATATTTTTTACAATAACGGAGATGAGTTATCCTAGATATCTTCCTTCTCCTATTTTCCCCACGACAACAACCCTGTGAAGAGAGTTGGTCTGAGAGTGAGTTATTGGCCCAAAGTCATCCAGCTGGTTTTCATGGCTAAGGTGGGACTTGAACTCAGTTTTCCCACCTTCTAGCCTTGTGCCTTAACCACTAGACCAAACTGACTCTATAATATATATTAAATGTCACAGTTCATTCATTGTGCAATGAATGGACAACCATAACACACAATCTGGACTGCTAGATTCTTCCCAGAAAATAAGATGTTAGCAAAGAAACCAAGAGGGAGCAAAAAGAACTAAGTTTCATAGATTGTGCAGACTTACTCTATAAATCATGCTTCAAAGATGGCAATGAAGGCTCATGAATGTTCTAAGCCAACATCAGACAAACCACAGCATGGTTAACCAGCATATGGAAGCCAGCTATTATATAACAGAATAGAATAAGAGAGTTGGAAGGGACCTTGGAGGTCTTCTAATCCAGGGGTCGCCAACCTTTTGGACCTCAGGGACCACCAAACTCATAATTTTAAATCCTGCAGACCACTAATATGAATTTTGACAGACGGTGGCTTGCTGACGTTGGTGGGAAAGTCAGTCCCATATTCCAGAGCTGCAGTAGTCAAAGGACTGGCCCTTTGGTCATCCTGGAGCAGCTGCTCCTCCACCTGGGTGCACCGGCCTGCCATGGACTGGAGGAGCTGCTCCGGGATGACCAAAGGGCTAGTCTTGAGACTACTGCAACTCTGCAATATGGGACCAATTTTCCCACCAACATCAGCAAGCCACCCCGGGGCAGATTTCCCTCTGCACCGTTGGTCTTACCTTCCAGTTCCAGCTCACGTGGCTTTACTTAAGGAAAGGTTTGTGCTTGGCCAAAGGGTGGGGGCCAGTGGGTGGGCGGGACATGTGGGCGGCGCAGCCTTGTGTTCCCGCGCAGCCTGGACTAATTGCTTTGGGGGGGACATTTCTCTGTGGACCACCAAAATTTTCTCATGGATCACCAGTGGTCCCTGGCCCAACAATTGGTGACCACTGTTCTAATCCAACCCCTGCTCAAACAGGAGACCCTATACCAGGGGTCTTCAAACTTGAAAGCTTTAAGATTTGTGGACTTCAACTCCCATAATTCCTCCTCCAGTCATGTTAGCTCAGGAATTCTGGGAATTGAAGTCCACAAGTCTTAAACTTGCCAAGTTTGAAGACCCTTGCCTTATACCATTCCAGAAAAGCAGCTGTCCAGTCTCTTCTTAAAATCCTCCAGTGATGGAGTACCCACAACTTCTGAAGGCAAGCCATTCCACTGGTTAATTGTTCTCACTGTTAGGAAGTTTCTCCTTCATCTAGGTTGCTTCTCTTCTTGATTAGTTTATAGTTCTACTCTATAGCAAAAAACTGAGGTTTGAGTCTTCTTGAAGATGACAAAGATTGAAACCTCTTGGACTTTCTGCTTGCAAAATAGCCCTGAACTGACTTTGGTTGACTTTGATTGTTTTAAAGATAATCTCATAACTACTATTACTGAGTGCTGCATTCAAAGTACTATTGAACTCAATCGTCCTGGATGAAAATAAATGGAAGTTGCACCATAAAAGTGCTTCAGTTATTGAATCTTTGGTCAGATCATGTGCAGAAGGGCTACGGTGGGCAAGCAGGACCCCTAAATAAATGAAGCACCTCCGAAGTAGAAGCAGAATCTTCCATCTCAATATTCCATCTTGCATCTCCCAAAGGTGCCTGACCCTTAAAGGAACTTTGCACTTGGTTGGCTGCCATGCTAAAAATCATTCTTTTTTTCTCTCTCTCTTTGACCACGGTTTGACAGTAAACCATATGTCACCACCGCACTGACATCTGCTTCTCTCCTCCACCCCCGTCTCTGAAACTAAAAAAGAAAAGAAGAAGAAAAGAAGCATCCTGTTTATTTCTAAATTTCGCTATATCTGTTGCGTGATAGGCTGGCATTTGCTGTTAAAGCAGAAAATTACAAGGAGGCTTAATTGACCCTCTTGTGTCTTTGAAAAATCTTGTCTGTTGTCTCTAATTGACCCTCTAGATACCTTTATGAAACAATGAAGGAACCTTCCGTAAATAATGGACGGTGATGATTAATAGCCACGGATAGGTTGGGCCTCCAGTTCACGGTGCTGTGTTATAGTTGCTTCTTAAAACACAAAACAATCCCCCCAACCAGACGAGTTCTCTGTCCTTCCTAAACATCAGGGTAATTCCAAAGAGAAAACAGCCTGCAGTGGCTTGTTATACAGGAGGGAGAGGAATCCATCTCTTGCAAATATCGTAATAAAATAAATGCAAACTTACAATGGGGCTTAAACAGCTATCTATCACGGGAAGAAAAGGGTGAGAAGGGAAATCTCATGGATTTCTTGTTCAGAAGAGGAACAAAGCAATCGCAACATAAGACTCGGTCAGTTTGATTTTTAGACAGCTCCACCCCATTCTAAACACTTATCAGTGTGACTTAAGAGGTAAGAATAAACAACTAATAAAGGGTAAAGCAACAAAAACTGCACAGAAGCCCAAGGGAAACTGAAGGGTGGGAGGAATCTGTTCAGGTCCTGCCAGGCACAAAAGACAACTAATTTATAAACAAAGCAAAACAGGTTTTCAATCAAGGAAGATGTTTCATCCTGGACATCCTCTAAGGAATTGCACACAGAATGATTTTCTGTGTCCTTTTGTTACTCAGGCTTATTCTCTAGAAACAACCACAACCCACTGTAGAAGAAAGACGATTGGTTGCGTGGAGCTATTAGAAGCTTATTTAAAAAGCTACGGCTGTCTCTCACACACACTGGATCATGCAGCTGGCTTAGTTTTGGCTCATAAGCCCAGCCAAGGTTCCTAGTTATGAGGCATAGAAAACAATGGGCACTTCAGATTAAAACCCATATCCAAACATTTACTACCGTTCATGCAATCCAAGCTGAAAGAAATTGAGTCACTACTTGCATTTCTCGATGGCCCACAGGAACTAGCCAGACAAAAGGCCAAGTTTTATACGTATGCAACAGTCATAATTATCTTTCTGGAAGGGGAGCAGCTACCTTGTTTTACAACTGTTTCACCAAAACCATTTCAATCTTAGATAGTAACCGAAGAATTAAACCAAGGGTTTTCCCCTGGAAATATTGATCCCAGAACCATAGAAAATTGGCTATTTTGAATAAATATATTATTATTTGAGGGCTTGCTTAGTATACTAAAATTCCACAGAATACTGTTTGAAAAACTGGAACAGAATGATCATTTGACAAAAGTGTGTTCAATTAAGCTTTGTTTCAGTAATACTGTTCATACAGCACCTGAGTATGAATGAATGGAATGACCTGGGCATTCAATTTCCTGTTCCAAGAATAAGTGTTAATTCAGTGTATGGGTTAACTGATGTAAGATTGAACATTTGGCCCATTTGGCATCACTGCAAGCTCTCCGCTGAAAAACCACCAAGAATATCCAAACCATAAATCATGATGCGTCTGGAGAATGTTTCTGACCACTCCCAGGAGCCAAACTGTACCGGGTCATGGAGGAGGAATAACCTTGAGGAACAGGGGAAGAGCCACAATCAAGACCACAGTCAAAGAAATCTGAGTCCAAGGCTGAAAGGTAATTTGAAAAAGTTTCTTAGATTTGATACCCATCCAGTTCTCATGATGATAAAGAGAGGGAGCGGTTAGGGGAGAAGAGATTTTCAGACTTGCAAGATTGATCTCAGCCACTTGAGGTAGTCCAGACCATGAAACTAAAGTCATGAATCCTAATACTAAATTTATTAAAAGCTACAGTAAAAGAATCTTGCATGTATGAATGTACGAACCAAGAAAACTAAGAGCCGGACTCGACGGGGATGAGGTCTTATCACCTCATCAATGATGAGTGCCCCTCTTGGAACCCCAGGCCAGTTGGCAAAGCTAGGCCTTCCAGAAGGCCAAAGGGAGATGGCAGTTCTCATTTGCAATGGTAGAATGTTCCACAGAGATGGGGGCCATAGCAGAAAAGGCCTTTCTCCTTGACTCCACCTGCTTCAATTCCTTAGCACAGGGGTCTTCAAACTTGACAGTTTTAAGACTTGTGGACTTCAACTCCCAGAATTCCTCCTCCAGTCATGTTAGCTCAGGAATTCTGGGAATTGAAGTCCACAAGTCTTAAACTTGCCAAGTTTGAAGACCCTTGACTTAGCAGATGGGATCTGTAGGAGGCATCTTCTGCTGGCACAAGTGGAGTGGGCTTTTCCCATCAGGGAGAGACGGTCCTCAGGTACCCTGGATCCATGCCATGTAGGATCCTCATCATCACGTCCAAAACCCATTTTGAGGATGGGAGCATTTCAGGCCCTTACCATCTTACATTTTACCATTGATTTCCAAATATTCTTGATTAACACTGAGAATAGCTGTCATTAAAACATTTGCATCATTTGCATTTTACAGTAAAAGCAAAGAGGTTTTTTTTGCCAGCATACCCTTCACACAATAAATAATTTCGATCCCATAATTCAAAAAGTAAAACACAACCTTTAATAGAACATCATGATATTTTGTGGTGCCACTATTAAATTTACTTATTTAAAAACTCAAAATTACATTCTGAACTAGGCTACCTCATGCTGAACGTGCCCGTACAATGAGTAAATCAAAACTTTATTACAATGTCCAAAATAAAATGAAGCTGTGCAGTCTAGTGTGCCTTTTTATATATCTCCGGTCTAAAGTGTTAAGAGAAACTTTACTGGGTTGAAAGAAAATGATGAACTGAAAGGAGGCAAATTCTAAATTTATCATTCAACTTTAGGAAGGGGAGAGGAGAGAAAACTAAGTGATGATTTAACATTTTGTAGCAAACAACTTGAGAACAACCATGTTCGTATAAATAGAAGAGGCTCAGAAAGATAAAGGATATGAGACCCCATGTTGAATTGTTGCTGAAGTTCCAAATACTCATTGTTTGAAAATGTCACACCTAGAGAATTTAGCACGCTTAGACTTTCTGGCAGAAATCTATATGATCGATCAGCCTGATGCTTTCGGTTTGAAGAATGCACCTCTTGTATTCTCTCTTAGGGGTTTAGAAAGACATGAGGGTATCTCCAAATTGTTGGAAGTGTAAAGATGTACCAGGCACATTTTTTTCACATGTGGTGGACTTGCAATGCTGCAAAAAATATTGGAGACTGATACAAACATGGATAGAACAAATGGTCAATCATTTGAGAGTGTATTCCATTTAAACCAGAATTTTTCTTCTTGGAATAATATCAGAAAAATTTAAGAAGGAAATAATGTATTGATGGTGGGTAGAATATTATATGTGCAATATTGGAAAAATGAAATCATACCTCCAGAAACAGAAATAATAAGAAAAATTATGGCATGTGCAGAATCAGATAGGTTAACTTTAGAAATAAAAGACAAAGGAGAGTCTAAATATTATAAAACATGGAATAAATTTTATCACTGGCTATATAGTGGAAGAAAAGGTCAAAATATTAGTAGTTATGATTAGATTAATTAGTAATTAATATATTAAATAAGGAGATTATAAATGATGAACTAAAATGTATAACAAGGATAGTTGGATGTATTGTGTTGTATTCTCATAATTAAAATTAAAAATAAATTTAAAAAAGAAAGAAAGAGGTGTGGGTGTGGGGGAAGGCTCTTTGGCTAAATCTCATCATAAACACAATAACAATATGTATAAATAGTTCTTCCTGTTGCTAATCAATGGCCATCTACAACACATGCCATGCCCTTGTTGGAGTCTGATTCTGAGGGGGAGATTGAGCTGACAGGGAGTGGGAGTGTGGCTCCAGTGGCTGTGGAAGAAACGGGGGGAGAGCACAGTCCGGCTGGGCATTCAGAGGAAGACCCAGGCCCACCCCCTCTTCATTCTAGAGCATGCAGGGAGGAACGGAGAAGGGAGCAACGTGGCTTACGAGAGAGAAGAAGGCCCTGAGCCCTTTCATTAGTTGCAGCTGGGAGAACAGGATATAAGTAGGGCGTTTGCACACGACTCCTTGCTGGAAGCAAAGCGTGCATTATCTTGGTCGAGCCTTATCTGGGTTTTGGCGACCTCCCAACTGTGGTTGCTGTGTTATCCTTTGAAAGTCTGCAATTTATCATCCTGGTCTGCCATGTTAATTATTTCAGTGTGGTTTGTGTTGGTTTTTTTTTTAATTTTTAATTATCTTTACTTTGGGTTCAGACTGCATTTCTGCCCTTCCTAGACGGTTTTTTTGAAGAGTTTGTTATCCAGCTGAGGATAATTGGACATTGGAGCCAAGTTGGAGGCATCAAAGGGAATTTATTCCACTTTGGTGACTTTGTTATTTTTGTGTCATCCCCCGGGTCATCACAGCTCACTTGAAAATGCATGCATTCAAACATGGCTATTTTTCATCACATACATAAGCATGCTTCTTTGCTCTTTTAGAAAATTTACATGTTCCTTAGCTCCTTAATGGTGGCATGCTAAAAAAAAAAGAGAGAGATAATAAACTTCCAGCAATAATAATGTAATAATAAAGACAAAAAGTCATTAAAAGAACTGGTAAAAGGAAGTTTGCTCTGAGTCCTTCTTCAACTCAAGCTTCCTTTAATTCTGGTGGTGATTTATGTCACCGTGGTTGAGGCTTGAGTACTGATGTCAAGTAGAGGGTAGCCTTTGACTCAATGGAACCCAACATTTATGTTTTTAAGTGAGACATTTGTTAAGTGAGTTTTGCCTTGTTTTACAACCTTTCTTGCCACGTTTGTTAAGTGAATCTCTGCAGTTGATAAGTTAGTAAGTTGGTTGTTAGTGAATCTGGCTTCCCTGTTGACTTTGCTTGACAGAACGTTGCAAAAGGTGATCACACGACCTTGGGCCACAGCAATGGTCATCAGTATGAACCAATTGCCAAGCACCTGAATTTTGGTCACATGATCATGGGGATGCTACAAAGGTTGTAACTGTGAAAAATGGTCGTAAGTCACTTTTTTCAGTGCCATTGTAACTTTGAACCATCACTAAATAAACTGTTGTAATTCAAGGATTTCATGTATAGCCATGGAAGAACCCCATGAATGATCCAAGAAAGTCAGATAGTAAATAGATTGGATGCAAGCCGTGTAAACCTGAGAATTAGGCAGAAAACAGGTTTGCTTGCTTCTTTAAAAAACACTTCAGACTATATACTTATGATCTGACAGATTCTAAGGATCTGTTTGAAAAGTGTAGAGAAACTATGCAGAACTTCAGATTTGACTATTGCAAAGCCCCAATAAGAAAATCAATAACTGTGGAACAAGCTCTACTTCAGGATGGAATTTCAACAGCCATGATCTCAGATCCTGGAGAACTATGGGTCCTAACCCAAAACACCCATTAAAAAAAACAGGATTTAATTGCGTGATTTTAATGCTTTTTGTTCAAGTTTTGGTTTTATACTTGATTGGAAACCGATGAGAGACTTTAGAAGTTGACAGTATATTTGATTTAAAAAAAAAATAAAGAGGAACAGTTGGAAAGGAACTCTGAACAAGATCTTAACCGAGACAAATTTACCTAGCAAATCATCTTGGCTTTGGATACAGCAAATTTAAATTCTACCTAGTGGTGTTTGGGACAGTGCTGACATAACTGGAACTGTGCTGCCTGCGGTCCAATCTAAGCATAGTACATAAAATTGTCTGCTACAACGTCTTGCCTGCCAACGATGCCTTCAGCTTCAACCACAATAATACACGGGCAAACAACTGATACAAACTCAAGGTAAACCGCTTCAAACTCAATTGCAGAAAATATGACTTCAGTAACAGTGTGGTCAATGCCTGGAATGCTCTACCTGACTTCATTGTTACAGCCTCAACCTCTCAAAACTTCAACCTCAAATTGTCTTTAAGGACCCATTCCTAAGGTCCTTAAAGGGGGTGTGCATAAGCACATCAGTGTGTCTACTGTTCCTGTCTTACTGTCCCCATTTATCTGTACTTACTTCCTTTATTTATCTTTATGTTTATACCTATACCTGCAATCTTGTACATGTTTGACAAACAAACAAACAAACAAATATCCTAAAGTTTGAGACCTATGTATTTCTAGCAGCGGATCAGCACTGAAGAAGTGAAGATGAGGATGCCTTTAACCCTCTACCACTTTGGGTCAATGTATTTTCTTCCTCAAAGTTTCTGGAATCAGGATTCTTAACCTAATGTAGAAATTATATTAAGAAATAGGTTTGCACTGCGTACTGCAAGAAAAGCCAATATCACAAAGTCAGTGGTAGTTAAAATAGCTTCTTCTACTTCCTCCTCCTCCATTGATCATCTCCTCGTTGTTCTTTTTTCCCCCAACTAGCCAGAAAGATGAAATTGTAGCTTGGCTCAGCAGTTTGTAACTGTAGTATCAGATTCGCATCACCTCTGTGCTCCACCAAGGGAGAATCTCGTTTCTCCTTCAACTTTGAATGTACTGCAGTTTATCCCATATACATTTATGGATAGGCCAGGCAGTTAATGGGCCAGTCAGAGAAGGAAGAAACCAAACAGAGCATTGACTTCAAATGCCTTAGTTTTATAAAACTATCACGGCGCCAAAGATTTGTTCTAGGAAGCCATAATACAGCTTTTTCTATTCCCCTTTATCTGTCAACTTTCAACAGTTCAAGAAATGGAGATTTTGGCTCTCCCTAATATAACAATATATAATTTTGCAACAGAGGTTTTGCAAAAATGTTCTGGCAAATTGTAATAAGTGGATTGTGTCAAATGGTATTAACTGGAGAAGTAGTGGCACAAAGAGGGTATATCCAGGTTCCTTGTTTAGGTAAATATCATCTTTATCAACTTCATTAACATTTACCTTCCAAATTCTTGTTTTTTTTTATTTATAAAATATGTTCTGACTTTTGATATTCATGCACTATTAGAAACAAATAACTCTAAGATGAAAAGGCTATGATTGCTAAATCTGATTGCCAGATCAGATTGCAGTACACTTTCATTAAAGATCTTGCACACTCTTGAGTAGGAGCATATATTTCCAAGTTGACAAAAGCATATGTTTACTCAGCTGCCATAGTTAAATAGCAAAGTATGCTATTCGCTCCCAACAGATGAACAAGATTGTCACTAGTACCATTATCAAACAACACAAATGCAAACAGAAAGATTAATTTTTATGCATGGTAAATAGTGAAAACTAGCCATGGATTTGTATTACAATAAACAGCATTGATTTAGAAATAGAACGATTCTTCTGACTGTAAACTCATCTCTGGAATTTTTTAGGGGGAGGGGGTTTGCCCAGATTATGAAAATAAAATGCAGATGTTGGATTGAGAGAGAGAGAGAGGAGGTTCTGTAGAGAAACAGATGGAGACTATCAATCATATTAGGCTTTACAATGGGAAGTTGTTAGTTTAAATCCTGGGAAACAGTTACCTTTCCATAGAACCGAAGTTAAATTAATAGACCCTTAAACAAAAGCAGCTTATAGGGTTTTATCAACATAAAGTGACAAGGACTGACTTGCCAGGTGCTGCTTTCCCCTTACACACACACACAAACAAATACGTATTTAAATTTATGAAGTGCCAAGATTTAGGAAGTAGGATTTATCTCTTGAGCATGCTTTCCCTTGGATCACACATTCTGTCCTTGCTTCCACAGAATTCAGAGTCCCAGGTGTGGACACACACTAACACACACACACACACACATACACATGGACACGGACACACACACAGAGTTTATCTTCACAGCAACCTTGCAAAATAGGTTAATTAGGCAGAGATGCAGTTATTGCCTCAAGGACATTCTGTCAAACACAAACAGGAAGTTAATTTGGGATGCTGGGAAACTTAAAATTTTGACTTCACAGAATTTCAGGCAGGTATCTCCCATTCTTTGATCTGATTTATGCCCTACCTCCTCTTCATGAGCTTGATGTAAGAATCTCTCTGCATTTTATCCCTGGAGGGGTGAACTACCCACTTGAGATAGTTCGGCTCACAGAAAAGGACTCATCCAAAGTCACTCAGAGGTTTTCCATGGTGGACAGTAGACCTGATCCTGTACTCTTAGTACAGCATCCTAACCACTGTCTCAAAGGTGCTTTTTCAAAAAGCAAGTGGACTGGGTTTTTTTCCCTTGAGGAAGATAAAGAATACATTTCGCTTCTCATCTAAGAAGCTTCATTGATTCTGGCAAGATGATGTGGGGGTGATTTCTTCCTCAAGGAAAAAAAACAGTCCAGTTGCCTTTTGAAAAAGTATCTTTGAGAATAGAGTAGAGTAGAGTAGAGTAGAGTGGAGTGGAGTGGAGTGGAGTGGAATAGAATAGAATAGAATAGAACAGAACAGAACAGAACAGAACAGAACAGAGTTGGAAGAGACCTTGGAGGTCTTCTAGTCCAACCCCCTGCTTAGGCTGGAAACCTTATACCATTTCAGACAAATGGTTATCCAATCTCTTCTTAAAACCTTCCAGTGTTCAAGAGTTCAACTGGCTACCTTATTGCTTAATGCCTTTTTTGCAGGAATCTTCCCAGACTGGTGGTTTGCACCTGGGCCAGAGTATGCGTAATCTTCAACTTATGACCCCAGTTGAGCCCAACATTTATGTTGCTAAGAGTAAAAATAGTGTTGCTACCAACTCTTCCTTTCTCTGGGTTGAAACAAGGGACATAGTTACATATTATGGGGAAGGATCTCTTGAATGTCAAACTGTACACAAAGAGTTAAATGCTACAGTGCCCATGGTCTTTTAAACAAGCATTCAAAGTAATTTCCAATCTCCTGTCACCTGAGATCTAAATGGCTTCTCAACCTGAAATAGCTACAGCCACACCGTCTCCCCAGCACACCCACCCGATGGGAGGAAAGGTGAATTTGCTGTGTAATGAATTCTCTGCTGTGCCTCCAAGTGATATTAGTCTGCTATTCTAGTAAACTCTGAGAAAACTCCAATGGTATTTTTTTACATTATACATATGCAGAGTTCCGTAATACTCCAGTTCACTGCCAGTGCATGAAGTAAAGGTGTATTAAGCATAATGAGAACTCGGCACAACGAGCCAGTTTAAAAAAGGAAAGGCAGAAGAGAGTTTTGATGTACGGGAACAAAATGAAACACTTTTCCATCTTAAAATTTAAAAGCAAATGGTGCTTGCATTTTGCACTGTATACTATACAAAAGTCTCCTTTGGATAGGTTCTCCTTTTCCTAGTACAAGTTCAGACATAGGACAATAGCCTATTTTGGATATTCTGCAAGAATATTATCTGCTCGGAATAAATAGAGCATTCAACACTTTAGCTGTCAAAAAAAATACACTATTGGGGATCAGGGGAGTTATCCATGTCCTTTCCCATGCCTATTCCTGTAATTATTTATTCTTCAATGTTTCTTGCAATCGCATTTTTGGGAAGTATGTGCTTTTCAAACTACAGCTGTGTTAGCTGTGAAACGCAAAGACTGCAACTATTTGAAGCTATAGCCTGACTCTTATGAGACCAACATTCAACTTCAGATTCATTAAATATTGGGAGACTCAGATTAAAATGAAAAAAGTCCTAGCAACTAAGATTTCAGATGGCCTGTGGGCTAAGCATATTTATGATGCTTTGTGCTTCCAATTTAGCAATATTATTACATACTACATACATTCCTTCATTTCCTTTTTGGTAATACTTTCATTATGGACAAATATAGAAGCAGAAGAGAAACGGAGCAGGATCAAGGATCCACTTCCACAAGGTAGAAGGTTCCATGCAGATCTTCAATTTCTACTAAGTTTCAAAGAAGCTGTTTTCAGTCTATTCAATTTTCAGATTGTCTCTGGCACGTTGATTCACTGTGTAATGCTGCAAGTAACTTCCCTACTCAACTTTATTCTGTTACTAAGGCCATTGAACGAGGAGAGGAGCAACCTCTTCAAAAAGCTCCAGCATAAGCAAATCTGATGTAAGATTTAAATTTGTGTGCAAAATCATAACAGGGTGGTTATGTAGATATAGGTTACATATGAGATTATTTTTCATCTACCTTCATCATTCAGAATTTTAAGAACATTTTCTTGATATGTTTGTTGACACCTTCTAAGATGATCTGAGATCTTTTCCTAAAAGCTTGGGGAGAAAAACTCTGCTACTAATTCTGTCATCTTGAAACATTCAGAACTAGTGAGCCATTAGAAAAATATTAGATAGTTCTCAATTTCTGGATTAATTACAGACTAGGCTCATATGCGAAGAGCTCAAACCAAGCTCATTCAGCATTAGCCCTTTTTTTTCCAAGTTGATTACTGACATCACCAAAGGAGCTGTGGCAAGGAGAACGGCTTGTAAAATTTTATAAGGATCATATCATAATATTGTAGGCTTTCTTCGGAATTCAAAAGCCTCCAGAAACTACATTTTTCATTAGATAGAAATTCAAGTTTCAGTCTAAATGAACCAAGTAATCTAGTTTATTTTGGAACTTTAAATGAGAATATTTGGGGATCTATTCAAGGCTGCAGATGCAGCTGCTGTCAACATTACCAGTTATATTTTGAGGACAATAGAAAGAAGCACAGAGGGAATTGCAATCACAAGACCTCAAAGTATTGTTGTAATTCCAATGACAATCCTTTCAGGGAAAATATAACTAGAGCTGAGAATGAGGCCAAATTTAAAACTAGTAAATAATCAAGCTAACATATGCTTGCTTGAGATGATCTCATTCTGAATTTACCCAGCAGTAAGCACAGTTAAATAATATTTTCCATTCCATGCTCCAATTTGACAAGAGCTGTATAGTCTCCTGTAGTCTATCATTCTGATAATTTTGTCAAGCCTTTTAATAGAATATAAAGCATTTGAAGCCAACGGAAAGAAATGTAAGGTCCAGCAGATATGAGCAGATGACTTATCAACTGATCTTATAGACTTGGCTCAATTACAACAGAGTTTCATGATATATATTTAAAAGTCACTTTACTCCTACGAAAATTGTTTAAGAAACGCCCTAAATTTATAGCTGTAAGACTACCTATCTAGTATAAATAAGCCTGAACTAATGTAATCCCTGAACAGTCCAATTTCTGATTCTAGTGAAGTCCCTGCCATAGACCAAACCGCCCCCCACATCCAGACATCAAATACAAGGAAACACACAGTCTTTGGTGACACGTTATGATGAAGTGTAGATTGAGCAATACGCTCAGTGAACAGAATAAGCAGTTCAAGAGTTCAGAATATGTTCATTTGAAAAGGTGTTCAGTTAAAGAGAAGGACAGTGTATAGCAAAGGGACAGAAAGGTCATCATTATAGCCATTTTATCTTCATTACACAACTCCAGTTGTAGCACTGGTTGGCATATTCTCACATTCTGTCTGGTGTGAGGAGAGAAACAAAACTCTTATTAAAATCAACATAGAATATACTAAGGCAAAACCAATAGAAATAGCTACGTGTTAGAAGAGCGTGGATTTCAGTGCTCACTCTTAAGAAACAGAGAAGAGTGAAAAAATGCCATTGCTTATGGGAATATTTAATAGAACAAGATTTTTTTTCTCATATGCCGAAGAATTCTTAGTTTAGTTTAAGCTATTAGCTAGATAAAGTTAGATTCATAGCGTAGAGTGACCTTTATTTTCGTGGAAAAATTAAAGGACAAACCTGGAAAAGTGATAAATCTGAAAGAGATTCAGAAGAATAGGGGGAAAAATGATTTGGTTATAACTTCTTTTTAACAGAGGAAAATTCAAGAGCAAAAGCAAGAAAAATACCTCCATCAATGCATATTCTAATAAAGATTTTTAAAATCAAACTATGTATGTAAATTTATTTTTTTTAAATGCAGTTCAATTGTTCACATGAATGTGAAAGACTGCATTAAGTGCCCTTTGGGCACTTAAAAGTTAAATGATCAAAATAAAGGACAAAGTTATTTTTTTGAAAAATAAATAAGCTTAAAAGACAGCTTTCTGGAATAAAGGAGTCCTTTGTAATGAAGGATATATAGTTACTGTAGTTATAGTAGACATGGAAAAGGTTTGAATGGTTGCCTTCTCTAATTAAAAATGGAAAGGGGTGGGAAATATTTTCTGACTAGCCCTAAGTCCAACCTTAAAAAAAAGAAGAGGTAGACAAGAAGAGGTAGGAACGCCAACAAAAGATAGATAGGTTATTAAAATGATATAAATGAAGCAGAGATAGGGCAAGGTGATGGTATCATTGTGACCATCATCCTGTGGAATCAACAATGATTCTGACATTTCAGCTCTTCTTTAAATAAGCCACAACAGACAGAATGACAGAATAACAGAGTTGGAAAAGGACTTTGGAGGTCCCTGCATGCTCATGCAGGAAAGCCTATACCATTCCAGACAAATGGCTGTTGGAGCACCCACAACATCTGGAGGCAAGTCGTTCCACTGATTAATTGTTCTGTCATACATACTTCTCTTAAATCCTTGGCTAGGAAGCACAAACAATCAGCAGGTAAACCCAAATTCTCTCTTTTGTAAAGCGGGTCAAATGCCTCATGTATCAACAATGTGTAACTTCCTACAAGAAGACACAATCTCAAGTTCTGCCATTTCTTTTTACTTTTTAATTCAATCCACAGATGCAATCCAAAATCTGAAAGCTTATCCAAAAGCAAGATAAGCCTAAAGGACAGCTTTTAAAGTTGCAATCCTATGGACATTTGTCTGAACAGTAATAGATTTGAACTCAATAAGTCCAAAACTAGAAAGTTGAAAAATTTAGTCAATATCACTCTAGGGTACCACTTTTGCAATAAGCCTGTCATCCATGCTCTTTCAATATAATTAGAATTATGGGACATGTCACTTTTAGTTGCCATTATTTTCTATTAGGGAATAGCAGAGTTTAATTCCTGCCAGCTGGCGCCGGGTAGCATGCAAATTCCAAAGGAAACAATGCATGTCAATATTATAGTCTATGTTAACCTGAAATGAAGAATACTAACCAATTCTGAAAGGAAGATTGAGTTTTCCATTTCAAGAGATAGGTAAACCAACTCTAAAAGATTTAAAAAATAATTTTGAAAAATCTATGCTGTTAAAATTCACAATGTAATCTATTCTCTTGTAATGATTTAAATATTAAGGATGGATGGGAGGCAAGGGCCAAAATGAGAGGGAAAGAGAAGAGAAGAGAAGAGAAGAGAAGAGAAGAGAAGAGAAGAGAAGAGAAGAGAAGAGAAGAGAAGAGAAGAGAAGAGGTCTGGACACCTATAGGGAAATACCTGCATATTGGAACAATTCTACCCCCAAGTGGCAGGGATGATGACTTCCTTCTAAAAGAAAGAACTGAAATCTGATTCTGTCAGCTGGTCAACAATTAGATGAAATCAAAAGAATTCTTCCTACACAAAAGGTACCGTGTTTCCCCGAAAATAAGACACTGTCTTATATTTTTTTTGGCTCCCAAAAACACACTAGGTCTTATTTTCGGGGTAGGTCTTATATATTTATGGTGCCAAATAGTGGGTGTGAGTGTGTAGGGGGTGTTTCGGGTGCACGGTTGCTCCCTGAAAAGTCTTCCTGGAACTGGAGATTTACACTAGGTCTTATTTTCGGGGTAGGTCTTATATTAGGGCAGGTTTAGAAAATAGTGCTAGGTCTTACTTTCGGGGTAGGTCTTATTTTCGGGGAAACACGGTAGCTGTCTCATGGATTTTGATTGATTACGTGACATCAATTCATTGTCAATTCTTAGAGGCCACATAGATAAGATTTTTCCTATGATGTCCCTAACCTGGTGCAAAAAGATGAGGAAAAAAATGGCAAAAAAATCAGAAAATAAAATACAAGCTCAATAGTCAAGACCTTGTGGATGATCCAAACTCCATCAAGGACCTTGAAATACTCATCTCTAATGATCTAAGTGCTAGAGCCCACTGTAACTACATAGCCAAAAAGGCATTAAGAGTTGTTAACCTAATCCTACGTAGCTCTTTCTCTGGTAAATATCACACTACTAACTAGAGCATACAAAACATTTGCTAGACCAATACTTGAATACAGCTCATCAGTCTGGAACCCACATCACATATCTGATATTAACACAGTTGAGAAAGTCCAGAAATATTTCACAAGAAGAGTTCTCCACTCCTCTACCCATTGCAGAATACCTTATGCCACCAGACTTGAAATTCTAGACCTAGAAAACTTAGAACTACACTGTCTTCGGTCCGATCTAAGTATAGTATATAAAATCATACATTGCAATGTCCTACCTGTCAATGAATACTTCAGTTTCAGGAGCACACAACAGATACAAACTCAAGGTTAACCGTACCAAACTTGATTGCAGGAAATATGACTTCAGCAACAGAGTGGTCAATGCCTGGAATACTCTACCTGACTCTGTGGTTTCTTCCCCAAACCCCAAAAACTTTAACCTTAGACTGTCTACTATTGACCTCACCCCTTTCCTAAGAGGTCTGTAGGGGGTATGCATAAGTGCACCAACATGCCTACCGTCCCTGTCCTATTGTTTCTTTTATTTTTCTTATATGTATTCATTTCATGTATTCATAACTATGTTTATCCTTATATTTATTATCTTGTAAGCGATTGACAAATCAAATAAATAAATAAAATAAAATAAATAGATTGTGGGAAAGCAGTAGAGTTTGGCTAATCTAAGAAGAAGCAATGTGGTCCAGATGTGAGAAACAGAGGAAGAAAACATTTGCAGGGATTCCGCCTTAATTGCTTCACTATAATCAGACTGAGAATTTAGCCTTACCATTTCTAAGGTTCTGTATTTCCACCAACTTCTAGAAATCCGTGGTGTTCCTACTTCCTTGGTTTTACCATCTTGACTGTATTAACAAAAATATAGGAAGAATGCGTTCTTCAAATTAAACTTCAGAACCTATCCTCTAGAATTTGCTTATATATAAATAAAGTATACTAGCTAAATCTTCAGAATTCTAGTCCAAGATCAGCCTTGAGAAGATTGAAGTCTTTATCGACTGACACAGAACACAACCTAAATTTCAGTAGGTTGATTTTCATTTGGGTTAAAACCCGCTATTTGTACAGTTGCTTTTATAAAGCCAGTTAGTTCCACTACTATTGTTGTTGTTGGATCAGAAATAAATACCCAACATGAAAGAAGGGATTCCAAAGCAGCAACCATCTGTCTTTCAGCCTCTTCAGCTATTGCTTCCTAAATGTAGGAAATTACCATTTTAGAATTTTTCGGCAGAACAAAGGATCTTGCAGTACCCTGAATTCAAACAGAAATGTAGACCATTCATTAAGTAAACCAGGGTTTCTCTAATTTTTGAAAAAGCCAACAAATGAGTTTTCCTTCTTTTATCCTATGAAACAACTGGGCCAATGCTGTATTATCTTCAAGATGTTCTAAGATCTGGAAGCCTTCTCTATATAGGATCGCAGTGACCAATCTGTAGAGAGAAAAGACTTCCATCTTTATTAATATCAGAAAGACAGAGTGACCATCTGGTGGCCACTATAGAAAAAGAGCTTTTCTACTTTTCACTAAAAACAATGGAGGAACAGGAGACCAAAGCAGTACATCATGAAGCTGCCATCTTTTACCTATTCATATTTTACATGTTTGTTATGTTTCTACACACACCTTTCTGGTCAACTTCCATCCAGGTGGATCTTCTATGGGAAAAGAAACAACATGCTAGATTGAATGTGTCTTTATTTAACATGGCCTTCCCTGCTCTTTACTGCAGTTGTCTAATACCATGTTAAAAACTTTAAACAGAAATAAATCCAAAGCTAATACAACTTTGATCCAGAAAAAAATCTTCATGGTCTGTTTTAGTTGCATCTATAAGACGGTTTAAGTTTTAAGGGTAAAATTTATTAACTCACACTGAAATTAACAGGTAATATATTTTTATTAATTAACAGGCAATATATTGTATTGCTGCTACAAGTCTAGATTAATATAAAAATATAAACCGCCTTTCCTGGGTAATATCAGATCTTTACCAGATTCCTGAAAATAGTTAGCTTCTCTTGAAGCAGTTCTGCAATATCACCTCCACTTACATATAACCAAAGCTAGAAAAGGTGTCTCATCTGTTCAGATACTTTGTAAGATTGCTAAGGAATAAATACTATTTCCTCCCTTGGCTGATTAAATATTAATCAGACACAGGAACAGAGCAATGATACCCTGCCGTGGATGTCTTTCTAACAGTCTAGAAGAAATTTGGAGGTCATATAACAGCTTTGGACAAAAAGGGAAGAGAGTACAACATAGAAACAACACTAGCTATAGGGTAAAATGCATGTATTACAAGAATGTTGGATAATCTAGCTTTATAAGAAATATAATTATAGAGAAGATTAGAAAGATAGACATACTGTAAATAATTATAACATGTAGAAAGTAAGGAGATTAGAGGATTAAAAGAACAATCAATTGACAAAGCTCAAAGCTCAAAAACCGAATATAACTTGTTAGATCAAGTGATTAATAGGAAGCGTGAATTCTATATTGGGTAGTCATTGTCTGTCCAGGATAGAAGATACCATAAATGCCTGATAAGATGGCCGGCTTCTGCTAACTCTCGGAGCGAGGCGGAGGGTTCAAGCGGTCCGAGAGGGTGTTTAGAGGGTTTTTTTTCTAACCCCAGTATCTTGCATTGTCACTGGTGGGCTCAGGGAGCCGAACGGAACCCTCGGCGGAGGATTAGCTGTGCTCTGGGGCGAGCGGGGATTGGCGTCATCTCACCCCCCCGGTTCCTGCATGTACGGAGCTTGCTAAGGTGTCGGCATGACTCAGCAGCGGCTCCAGGCGCAGCGACGATGAGCCCGACGGTGCTTTCCTCCCCTGGGGAGGCTGGATGAGATCATCGGCATGGGACTCGTTGGGTCCTGGGGTGAGCTGGGGATTGTTGGCATCTTCTCCCCCCCCCCAGTTTTTTTGTACGTCAGAGCCTGTGGAAGTGCCAGTGGGGTGCAGCAGTGGCTCCGGTTGCAACGGGTGAGCCCAACGACGTTTCCTCTCCCCCCCCGGCTTCTAAATCAGCTGGAGGGCTGTTTTGAGGCTGCAGCTGATCCGGGAGTGGCAGCCCTGAAGATGCCAGGAAGACCTGGAGCGATGGGGGTGTCAAGAGTGATGGCAGCGATGGCGGTGAGGTTGGCGCTGTTTGTGGCCAGCCCCTGGCCTTTAGTTCAGTCAGAGGGCCAATGTGACACTGTGGCTGTCCTGGGCGTGGCCTGGAGTGCAGCAGGAAGCACGACCGGTCCTTGGTTAGCTGTCATGGGCGGAGGCCTCGGCCCCGCCCAAAGGCTGCTAAGGACTGCGCTGACTCCATCCTTGGCGTTGGAGGCGATGGCAGTGACGATGGCGACCCTATTGGTGGAGCGGATGGAAGACCAGCAGATGATGGTATGGGACCTGAGGTTGGTTAGCAGTGGTGGTCCCAGGCCCACCGTTGACTTTGGTCCTTTCCTGGGGAGGCCCTCGCCGAGACGCCATCTATTCCCTGCCTTGCCACCTTACCTGTGCTACTCCTTATGGCTGGACTCTGGACTTTTTCATCGACCATTATGTTTGGTCATTTTGCCCTACATGTGTTACCCTGTTCACTTATACCATCGGTTCCATCCTCGCCAATCACAAGGTACTTTAATTACTGGGACTGAATCATCTATACCGTACCACAGGCCACGGAGGGGTGGGCTTGGACACCCTAGTGACCTGGGCACGGATTCCCAGTGTCGACTGTACACCCTTGAACTTGATTTGTGACTATCAGATCTTGTTGTATCCCTTGCCGTGGTGAGAGAACGACAATGGGAACTCATTTTTTCTAGATAGCCATTTAACATCTGTTTACCAACTGTCCAATTGGACCCATTGGGGTACCCGCGGTGAGAGTGCGGGACCTGATCCGGAGGAGGGTCTCAAACATCGACCACAGGTCTGCTGTGAGAGGGCAGCCTGGTCCCTGGATCCCCCAATGGATGCTACCTTGGACTCCATCAAGTTCTTATATTCCGGAATTTATTATTTCCATCTGCAAACCCTTACGCCAGTTCCTTGACATTTTTGGATTTGTAACATTCGAACTTTTACAGCAGCAGAACTCCAGGCCTTTAGGAGGCTCCCTCCCTCCAGGATATGGCCTGCTATTTTATCACCGGCCTACCTCAAGGGTGGGTTATGGAACCCGGAGAGATGGCATGGCAGGGAGTTGGGTTGGGGTCGGGGCTCTAAGAAAGTTAAAAAGAGGGTCACTAGGGCCCCTTTAATTAAATTTTTAAATAATTTTTTAAGTAGGTTAGGGAGGAGGGTGGAAAATGATACCGCGAGGGTGGACTGCAGCCCGGCTCGTGGTGGTGGGGGGGTTGGGGACCAGCGGGGGCCCAGAGTGCAGGCCGGGGACCGCGATCCCCAGGGTGGTTGGGATCGGCGGAAGACGACGAGGCATAGGGCCAGATCATGTGTTGGGAGCGAGCCCCCGCTATCTCCGAGCAGTGGCACGCTCCGACCCTATGACCTCCTCCCCTGGGGGCAGGGGAACAGGGACCCCTGGGCTCAAGCTGGTGTATTTTAATGCCAGGTCCGTGGCTAATAAGTCTTCCCTCCTCCGCGAGGTGATTGAGGAGGAGGCTCCGGACCTGGCCTGAGTCACCGAGACCTGGTTGGGCCCAGAGGGAGGAGTCCCTCTGGTTGATTTATGCCCCCCAGGTTTTTGGATTTTGCACCAGCCACGGGCTCAGGGGAGGGGTGGTGGAGTGGCTGTGGTTATTCGGGAGACCCTGATTCCAAGGGAGGTCGCTGTTCCTGAGATAGGCGGAAGTGAGACCCTCCTCCTGAGGTGGGGGCCTGGTGGTCGGGTGGGTTTGCTGCTGACATACCTTTCCCCCAGCTGTGTGGCAGCAACCCTGCCTGGGCTTCTCAGCGTCCTCTCGGGGGTGGCGGTGGATCTCCCAGGGCTTATGGTCCTGGGGATTTCAACCTGCCTTCCCTCGGGGGGCCGGGTTTGGCCCAGGAGTTCATGGCCTCCATGGGGACCATGGGCCTGACCCAGTTAATTCAAGGTCCGACTCACGAGGGGAAACACTCTCGACCTAGTTTTTGTCTCGGAACAGTGGTGTAGTGATATAGGGCAGGCTAGGTGTACAACACTGCCCGTCCCTTGGTCTGATCACTATCTCCTACGGCTGGTCTTCCAACAGGCTGCTCCCCACTGCTGGGATGAGGAGCCACTTAGATGGTTCCGCCCCAGACGCCTAATGGACCCTGAGAGGCTCTAGGCAGAACTGGGGTCTTTTCCCTCATCCCTTGCCCACAACTCTGCTGAGGACTTGGCAGCCGCTTGGTAGCAGGCTGCTGAGGCTGCCCTCGACAGGGTTGTCCCCATGCATCCCCTCACACGCCGTGGATCCCAGGTTGCCCCTTGGTATACTGAGGAGCTCCGGGAGATGAAGCGCCGTCGGAGGGGCTTAGAGAGCAGGTGGAGGGCCACCTGCTCCCAAACTGATCGAGCCCAGCTAAGAGCCCATATTAGGGCCTACCTGGTAGCTGTGGGGATGGCGAGAAAGTCTTATCTCTCCACCCTCATAGCGTCTGCAGATAACCACCCAGCTGCCCTGTTTAGGGCCACCCACTCCCTCCTACATTCGGGGTGGTGGTGGTGGACCCTCTCCGGGGAAGGGCTGAGGAATTTGGTCAATATCTGTCGGATAAGATCGCGCGGATTCAGGGCGGGTTGTGCTCCACCTTGCAGTGGTCTGAGGATCGTGGTGCAAGCAGTCTGGCCGATGTAATCTGGGCTGAGTTTGATCCTGTTTCCGAGGATGAAGTGGACAGCATTATGCGGCGTCTGAGTTCCACCACATGTTTGTTGGACCTGTGCCCTTCCTGGTTGGCTTATGCCGCCAGGGAGGTCACCTGCGGTTGGCTCCAGGCAGTGGTCAACGCTTCGTTAAGGGAGGGTGTCCTGAGGCCTCCCCTGCCCTGGACCTTGTTAGACAAGCCCAGTCTCCAACCTTCGCTTTTTGGTGAAGGTTGTTGAGAGTGTGGTGGCTCAGCAGTTTCCACTTTTCCTGGATGAAGCGGACTACCTAGATCTGTACCAATCGGGCTTCCGGCCTGGTTTCAGCACGGAGACGGCATTGGTCGCACTGATGGATGATCTCTGGAGGGCCCGGGACAGGGGTTTTTCCTCTGTCCTGGTCCTATTAGATCTCTCAGCGGCTTTCGATACCATCGACCATGGTATCCTTTTGCGATGCCTCAGGGGGTTGGGAGTGGGGGGCACTGTTCTTCGGTGGCTCTCCTCCTACCTCTCGGGGCAGTCGCAATCGGTGTTGACAGGGGGACAGAGGTCAGCCCCGAGGGTGCTCACTTGTGGGGTCCCTCAGGGGTCGGTCCTCTCCCCCCTTTTATTTAATATCTATAGGAAACCGCTGGGTGAGATCATCCATGGTTTTGGGGTGAGGTATCACCAGTACGCTGACAATACCCAGTTATACATCTCCATCCCAAACCAGATCAGTGATGCCCTCTCCGTGATGACTCGCTGTCTGGATGCGGTACAGACCTGGATGGATGGAAACATGCTTCGGCTCAACCCGGCCAAGACTGAGTGGCTGTACATACCGGCATCTCAGTCCAGTCAAGATTGTCCATCGTTGACCATAGGGGGAGTGGTGTTGCCCCCTGTGGATAGGGCAAGGAACCTGGGGGTCCTCCTGGATGCACGGCTCCAGTTGGAGGAGCAGGTGGGGGCCGTCGCCAGGGGGGCCTTTGCCCAGGTCCGGCTGGTTCGCCAGCCGCCCGTTCTGGACCGAGATGCCCTGCGTACAGTCACTCATGCCCTTGTTACCTCGTAACTCGACTACTGCAATGCTCTCTATTTAGGACTGCCCTTGCACACCATCCGGAGGTTGCAGCTGGTGCAGAATGCGGCTGCGCGGGCTGTGATGGGAGTTACCCGGTTCTCCCATATTACCCCCCTCCTGCGCAGCCTGCATTGGCTGCCGGTTGCACTCCGGGTGAGGTTCAAGGTTTTGGCTTTAACATTCAAAGTCCTCCACGACATGGGTCCACAATATTTAAGGGAGCGCCTCCTGCCGATATCGAGGACCAACTGCCCTGTACGGACACACAGGCAGGGGCTCCTCGGGGTCCCGTCAGCAAGTCAATGTTGGCTGGCGGTCCCCTGGCGGCGAGCCTATTCTGTGGCGGCCCCGGACTTATGGAACCAACTGCCTCTGGACCTCCGCCTGGCCCCTGACCTCCGCACCTTCCGCCGTGATTTGAAGACCTGGCTATTTGACCAAGTCGGGCTGTGATTACCTCGTGGGGGGTATGGGATAGTTGTAACTTTAATTCGGCTTTATTGGACTTCACAATGGTTTAATTCTTTTTTAATCTATTTATTGTATTTGTATGTTTTAATTGTGAGCCGCCCCAAGTCTTCGGAGATGGGACGGCATATAAGTCCAATAAAATAAATAAATAAATAAATAAATAAATAAATAAATAAATGTAGCTCCATCTTGTTCACCATTCAATATGCTAACCGTGAAAATGCTTCTGAGAAGAAATCTCTCCTTTTAAAAGCCAAGATCTTCTGAACTGGAGGTACATCTGGATGATGTGAATTTATTTAGGAGGGTGTCAAGAATTACTGGCACAATCTTAAAAAATTAAGAGGTAGTAACTACAGGAATGGCTAAGAATCAAAGAAGTTATCTATCACAATCATGAGACTACAGTTTGCCTCCCTTAAATGGTCAAGACACATACATACAAAGGAACTGCTTCTTTGATCACATGGTCATTGCCGCCATCTTGATTTTCTTATCTCCCTTTGCCCCTGAAGATGACCCTGGAAAGGTTATTTTCCCCTTCTTTAAAGACCTAATGTTGTCAACATAGTAAATCTCACACTTATCAACCTTCAAATTATTGTATGCTCTTCTGATTTTATTCCTTTAGAGGGAAAAAAATCTTCTTTTTAACAAGGCATGTCCTCCTCCAAAATTAAGCTACGTATTCTTCCATCTAAATATTAATTTGGTTTCAGCCAAGTTACTATGGAACAATTTGTCCATTAAGAGGTTTTAGATCTCAGAAAGGGCAACATCCTTCCATGCGAGCTTTATTTGATCAAGCTAAAATAATAACACTGCTTGGTTTAATAATCTCATCGGTCAGCAATCAGCTTCCCACAGGTTAGCCTAGCACAATATTAAACATTTTGTTATGAAGAATCCCTCCTACTATGCTTCCAGTTTTTGTTCAGAGGGCCCACTGCTGTGAATACCACATGGTATTTATTGTTCATCATTATTTTGCAAATACAGATAGGTATCTTACTTTTTAATTTAGCAACACAGAAATACAGTGCCACATTTACTCAAAAGGAAGATGATTTTCCTCCTTCGAATAAACTACAGGAGAAGTGTGCTGGTGATCTTATAGTAGCAGATACTAAACAGATGCTACTGGATCTGAAAAATAATAATTTTATCTACAGTATAATGTGAGTATAATAGAAAAACAGAGTCCATCTTTGGACAGGCAGAGAGATTAACTTGCCTCGTTGCAAATATTATTCAAGTGTAGGGAAAACATCGCATAAGGGATTAAATAAACCTAGCAAGCAATCACCCTCCAAGTTTTTAAAAACAAAGCATTCCAAGCTACACATTACTTAACAGAATAACAGGGTTGGAAGGGACCTTTGAGATTGTCTAGTCCAACCCCCTGCTCAAGCAGGAAACCTTATACCATTTCAGATCTGGGCATACCTTTTTTTTTTAGAAAACCAAGGACCACATTTCAAAATGACACATTTCAAAAAGACACATTTCAAAACTTCTCAGCAGTTTCCTTTATTGTTCTTCACCTATAGATACTTTAGAAACTAAAGCAACTATTTGCATCCCTATGGATCAGGTATCTCCCAAATTGGCAACCCTAAGACCCATTTCTTTAAAAAAAATCTACACTTGCAGAAAGTGTAGATGTTTTTGAAACTTGGATCAAATTTTGTACCTGTCCAGCTGCATCATCTCTATCCAATTTCTTCTTCTCCATTTCCTACTTTTCCAATGTAACGGCCTCTCTTCCCACTTCTACCTCTTTATGGCAGAAGGAAGGAAAAGAACTTCAAGTTAAATGATATAAATTCAAAAAGGATCCAGAACAATCCACAGAGCATTAAAGTCTGAATACTAGTTGGCTTAACAAAATCACAACCATTTTCACAGATTTCAATTTATTGAGTATGTATTTTTGGGTGGGGGAAAGGAAAGAGAGTTAGTTTTAGCTGCAGTCTATCATTCTGAGACAATAAAGATGTTCTATATTGCACAAGACAATAGCTTGCAATTATTTCTATTTCTTTTCTCTTTTTGGAAGGTTTTATGTCAAATCTGGAATTGTCTTCCTTTCAAGTAAATACATATCTTTCAAACAGATGGGAATAAATGAATGCCTAAAGCAACAGGATCTTCCCACTGTTATCTCTTCATTTCAACTCTGGGACATCCATCTTGAATGGCAAAATGTCCTGAGAATGGGTAGGAATTTTCTCTCATAAATACAAGCTTTGTCCTGAAGTGGCTGGTTCTTGACTCAGGCGGCATGTTCCATGCTAAAGTATTAGCTTGAGTTAGCTTGATACCAAATGTTATGTTAGTGCAATTACCATGATTCTATTTAATGGGATTTGTAAGCCATAGGTAATTGCTTGGAATGGCTTCACATATCATGCTAAATCAAATCCAGACTGTATTATGAAGCTAGTTTATGGCGTTTTTGTTCAGCTTCTCCAAAGGTTTTGTGGTGAAAAATGTTTCAACCTTTTTTTGCACAGAGTTTTTAACTCATCAGGTAACTTTCCATGCATGGACTTAATACATTAGAAGGATGCCAATGGATTGGCTACCACATTGGAAAGAGCTCTTTAAGTCATTGCTTTCAATTTTGTTTACGCAGAATATGCTGAAAACAATGACAATAATTATTCTGTTTATGCTTAAAATTGTGAAGCTTTTAAGGAATAAAAATAGGGAAGCAGTGTGAAGGGGAAGAAGAGGCAAAGGAAGAAGGAACAATTAGACAAAGTCTTTTAAAGAAGCCTATGTGTAATTTTTTTTTAAAAAAGGCACCTGTAGTAAATTTCAATCTATAGATCAGGGCTCTAGACATCACCCTTCTGACATTAGGGTTTGATATTGCAAAACCTATTTTTCTGTTACATTCCACAAACTTCCTCAAAACTCATTTACACATTCAAAGCAGCCAAAGATCAGAAGCTGTTAGCCTGACGTTTCAAAAAACAGTGAAGGCAAAATCCAGGCAATTTGAGGCTTGTTGAACTAAGCAAAGCTATAGAGCACTGCACACCAGAACAATTAGACACAAGAACAGTTTTTCCCCCGAAAGCCATCACTCAGCTAAACAAATAATTCCTTCAACACTGTCCAACTATTTACAAAGTCTGCGCTACTATTACTGTTAACCTTCTCATCACTTCTTATCACCCATCCTCTCCCACTTGTGATTGTAACTTTGTCGCTTGTATCCTTACGATTTATATTGACTATTTCTTAGTACAATTTGATTGCTTATTACCCTATGACTATCATTAAGTGTTGTACCTATGGCTCTTGACTCTTGACGAATGTATCTTTTCTTTTATGTATACAGAGAGTATTTGCACCAAGACAAATTCCTTGTGTGTCCAATCATACTTGGTCAATAAAGGATCCTATTCTAAAGAATTCTATTCTATTCAAAACAAATTGTCATCAGCAGGGCTGCATTTAATATTCAGATCCAGGAGTCCCGTCTCTCCTCCCAGCAAACCCTTTTGACAAAAGCCATCCAGTCTCTGCCAGAGTAATTGAGTCCAGCTGAGGACAAATTTCAAGATGAACCTGAAATCAATTTGCCATCAAATTTTCATGCTTCTCCCAGACTATCTGTGGCATTTTAATTACAAGCACCCTAGGCAGGGGGTACTACACATATTGACACTTAGCGCCTACAATAAACTTTATTGGCAACCTCTGCCTGAATGAGGTACTCAAGTAGAATAACAAGAAATATAACAGAATATGTAAGCAGTTAGAATATCATCACTGCAGTTTCCTTTTGTTCCAGCTGGCAAGCTTCTGAACACTAGGAAGATTTCCCCACCCACCCCTTTGGATGGAAGGGCGGTAGAGATTTAAAACAAATAAAGTGTTGAGGATCTAGAAGACAGAAATGTTGCCCTAGTTACTGCTTTAAAGTAATTTTAAGCAGAAGCAAATTAAACAATTCTCCAACAGAATGTTGTTAACTTTGAACAGCTCTTAGCAGATTTCATAAATATACACGATTTATTTATTTGTTGACAACAGAGGAGCAAGTACTTCCATATACAATCATCTGGAAATTTGGGTGCTTTGTTTCTTTCTGACTGGAGAAATGGAAGCAGGAGGGAAGATAACTTGCAGAGCATGGGAAATCCAACTTATTTCAGTGCTGAGCAAACTGGTTTTCAAGATTCTTTCAACAGTCTTGTGCTTTAACTAATTTTGCATTGTGTCCTTAAAGGTTCAGAGAATCTTTATTTGAGGTGTGCTGGGGGTAACTTCAAGAAAGATTTCACTTTATCTGTCATCTTATTCTCTGGAAACAAAGGTTGAATGTATCACTGTCGTTCATTTCCCAAATCCTCTTTTTCTCTGTGTGCATGTCTTGGTCTTGTTTTGCACAAGCATTTGTGTTAGACTGCCAACTTTTGAGTCTTCAGTAGTTCTTGGAGATTTTTTTAAGGGCTGTTGGCTGTTTGGAGTAAGGGGAAGAAGCTCTTTTGTCAGCTATCCTAATGCTAGGAAAGGTCTAATATTAATAAAGGATAAATGCACACATGTAAGACAAACACATGCAGAACCTGGGGTTGGAGTCAAGAGAGGAATTAGTCTAGAGCAGGGGTGGGCAAATTTTTTGACTCGAGGGCCACAATGGGTTCTTAAACTGGACCGGAGGGCCGGACAAAAGCATGGATGGAGTGTTTGTGTGAACTAATATAAATTCAAAGTTAGATTACTTCACATAGCCTTCTGGGAGAGCAAGAGAACCCTCCGCTCTTTCGGCTCCGCGGGCCGGATAGAACAGCCGAATGGGCCGGATCCGGCCCCCGGGCCGTAATTTGCCCATGGCTGGTCTAGAGTCATTATATTCCCACAGTCTTAAGCCCAATTCCCCTTGAATTCCGTTGACTCTTATCTAGATCAATTATTAGTTGACTAGATTCTTGTGTATAGGCGTGAATAAATAAAGTTTAACTAGAATAAGTAAGCTTGACAATAGTAGATTGAAACAAAAACAGGATAGAGAATTTAAGCAGCCGGCATTAATTTTACACATACGCATTAATTTTACACATACACATACACACAAGATTGGCATTATTTAGCCCCCCCAAAACTAACTTACACCTCAGATTTAGCTTTTTCACCTTCAACTTACTACAGTAGCCTTTCCCAAGCTATACCCATCATGGAATGCAACTGAAATATGAAAAGGTGGCCCGATCGGTCACAAATGCAAACATTTAATTTTGCTTTAATTCTGCAAATTAATTCAAATTCTGAGACTTGGTTCAGAAAGAATATATTGATGAATAAAAACGTGATTTGGGTCCTGTGACTATCCAAATTCATTCAGCAAATCTGACTGAAAATGTAAACATACTAGTTTAGATTCATTTTTAAAACACAAAAACAAAAAATTGGATTATTCCTGATATAAATTTACAAACGTGCTTACTGCAGAGGAATTCTTTTGATAAACCTGGGAGTCTGCACATGACAATTAAGCCACAATGCCCCCTGGTGGTTGTTAAGAATAAGTGTTGTGACAAATTCTAAAGGGTTTATATATTTGAAGTCCAAAGTTATCAAACAAGTTTGGCCATTTGCATGAATGTCACAGACAATAAACATAACCCTAAATAGTGGAATCATAAAACAGATGAAGGCTACACAGCATGGTTTGCAAAAATATTCTAGTCACAACTGAGTTGGTTGTGAAAGTTTCTTTCCTTTTGTGTGTTGATCAAATCTTTGAGCCAAACTCATAACTGGATTCTTTGCCTCTCTTCCTACTGTGCTCTAAGTGCAACCAGTCCCAACAGTTGAACTGGGAAAAGAGGGGAAAGGAAAAGAAAAAGGATGATCAAAAAAAGAGGAACTTGCAAAAGAAAACAGTCTCTTTGTGTTATCAGCGCCTATTCAAAATTCCAGGAATTTTATTATTTTTTTTCCAGCTCAAAGCATGTTGTTTTTCTAATGCAAAGCAGCTGTTACCTCACAGGCTGTCCATGTGGGTGAAATGAAACAGGCATTGAAATCATGAATCCATTCAAATAGAAGAATTAGCGCAGACCACAATAAAAACTATTTTTTAAAAAAAGAAAAACTGTTATCACTGCAGGTTCTTCCTTAGCAGCATGTTCTCTTTGCTTTGCTACTTTGAGATGATGATAATAAAAACAATAACAACAATAATAAAAACAACAATGAAATTGCAGCTTCCTACAATAACACCAGCAGAACTGCAAAAAACTGTGCTACTCGGAACATCATATATTTTAAGAAGATACTTGGTTGCTACTTACGACGCTGGCAGCAACCCATATAAACTATTAGTACCAGTAACTGGTATCTGTGATACATTTTTAAATGTTCAGTTGACTGAGTTTCATGTTTAATGAATAAAAGAGAGAAAAAGATATAACTGTAAGATAAACCATCATTAGAAACAGGAAGGCAGAATTTGGTCAAGAATTTTCAATGCTTTGCTAAGAAAAGTTGTGTGCATTTTGTACAAACAAGATTCTGCCTTGTAATAGGAAGACTTCTCTCTGGAAACAGGTACAACATGCATTTAGAGACTGAATCTAATCTGATAATCACATTTATTGTAGAGAAATTAATGAAGCTATAATGAAAGTAGTCTGGTGAGTGTCTCAAATGAAAGTCCTATTTCTTTGGAAATCAATAATCTGTCTGTCTGTCTTTTATCTCTTTCCAGAAATGGAAGGAGAACTAGACACACACCTTTTTCAGCAGAAGAGGTTTACAGCTGGTTCTTGTTTTGCTCATTGTCATGCCCCTGTCAAAGTCTGAATCCGAGGAGGAAGACGAACAGCTGACAGGGAATGGGAGTATGGCTCCGTTGGCTCCGTTGGCTGTGGAGGAGGTTGGGGAAGGGCAAAATCTGGCTGGGCAGAGCAGGGAAGAGGTAGAACAAGGGAGAGGGAGTTCAGTGAAAGAACCAGGCCCACCCCCCTCTTCATCCTAGGGCACGCAGGGAGGAACAGAGAAAAGAGCAACATGGGTTGCATGGCATATGGGGGAGGAAAGGGCCCTGATTCCCTTCATTAGCCACAGCTGGGAAGACAGTTGATAAGAAAGGCACCTGCATATAGCGGGCTGCTGGGAGCAAACATGACTTTATCTTGTATTGTTGCTTATCTGGGTTCCTGGCATCTTCCCAATCGTGTGAGCTTTGCCATGCCTTCAAGTCTGAAATTTTTGCTCCTGCCCTGCCAAACTAATTACTTCAGTTTGGCTTGATTGGACTTAAAGTTACAGTTTGTCTTGACCATGTTTTGGACTTATTTTTCTGGACTTATTTTTCTTATTTTTCTTCTCAAAGGCTGTTCCTGGGAGAGTTTTTCTCCAGTCAGAAGGTAACCTGGACATTGGGGGCAAAGTTGGAGGTAATAAAGGGACTCTTATTGATTATTTGATTGTGTTGCCTTTGTGCCACACCCCTGGTCATCATACTCATGAACTAGTCTGTGATCAAGTTATTTTCTTCTTGCCTTATGAGAACTAATTCCCAGAGTAATATACAAACTTTTTTAAAAAAAATTGTCCCCTTCATAACCATAGTTCTCACTGCTTTCCATTCCCCCATTATGAAAGGATTTTTGTAAATAAAATACCCATGATTCATTCACCTTTGATTTAATAAGAAGGTTGGAAACAAGAAGGGACAAGATAGTTCTAAACATTCAAGCTAATCATGTTCAAACACACTCTTGTTCATCTGTACAATCATAATCACATGGTTGGTCACATAGCCAGGCCAATGTTTAGATTGGATTGGACATTTTTATCCACCTAGCGAGTCCTTCCCAAAATCGTGGGATAGGCAGATGTTGTTGTTTGATGGTGTTAAATATCTCATTGCAGGATGTCAGCAGTTCCAGCAAAGCTATCTTTTGCAATTGACTGATGGTGGTTTTGTCAATGCCGATGTTGCTCCAGGTGTTTTGGATTGCACCAAAGGGCCCTATTCCTACTGGTACTATCTTTGCTTTCTTTTGCCACAATTGTTCTACTTTTATTTCTGCAGGCCTTTGTATTTCATGATGTTCCCCAATTCTATCTCTTCTATTCTGCTCTGTTCGGGTACTGCCACATCCACTATCCAGACTTTTTTTTGTCTTTCGACAATTGTTACATCTGAAGTATTCTATGGTAGGTAATTCTCTGTTTTGGCTTTTTCATTTTCTATTGCTTTCTCTATTTTATTATTAATATTATCATCATTATCCCCAGCATCACCACCAATCATCATATAGTTGGAGATCTGTGGAGTCCTTTGTGCTCTCTGAGCTGGGTTGTTTGCTTGCAGATATCTCATTACCCATCTAGGTAATATCATCAGCATTGACTAATGTGGCTTTCACTTTCTGTTTATATACTGTAGCTTGTCCTGCCACTGTTGGTGGTGGATATGGTTTTCTCCTTGGGAGGTCCTGGATTAAGCTATTGTTTCTTGCTTGAACCCTGTCAAACCCTGAGCTACATATATTCTCTTCTATTGGATAATCAGAAAGTCATGAAGATTAAGTGAAAATAAATGGCATCAGCCTCAGACAAGATCATTACACCCTCCAACACAAGAGATTAAAGAGAAGAAGAGATTGGATAACCGTTTGTCTGAAATGGTATAGGGTTTCCTTCCTGAGCAGGGGGTTGGACTAGGTGACCTCCAAGGTCCCTTCCAACTCTGTTGTTCTATTCTACTCTACTCTACTCTACTCTACTCTATTCCTATTCCTATTCTATTCTGACTCATTCTTTAGTCTTATTACTTGGGAAGGAACATTGCCAGTTTAAGTTTTTTAAGAAGTTATGCTACAATTTTTGCATGTTTCCCAGCTACAGCAATGTTTGTCAGACATTGTGCTACAAAATTTCATATTCAAAGGGAGTTCTGTGAAATACAACAAATCAGATTGGTGGACTGCAGGTAACTCCAGAGGAATAAGCATCCAGTGAATCAAGCCAGTTATTCTGTAGCAACCCTGTTCCTAGGGATATCTTTTTTAGAAGAATTTTAGGGGGATTTACAAGGTAACTACATTACGAAATGTGGAGAAGAACACTGAATTGAAGGATGGCTGCATTGCTGTTTGTGCACCAATTTCACAATAAAAACTAAGAAAGTTGGAAAGTTAAAATAACAGCCAAACTTTCTCTACAACTGTCATTAAGCAAAAGAACAAGCTTTGTGTGTACGGTTAGGGAACGTATCAGAAAATGGACTGGAAATCTCGTAATTTAAAAAAAACACTATTTTTGCTATATAAAGTCAAATCTCCTCTGATTAGTTGAATTCTCAGTGATTCATGGACACTTTTCTTGCTGACAGCATGGAAGTAGTTACTATTTTGTTCTTCCAAGATTTTAAAATTAGTTTCCTGGTTTAGCCTGCAGGCTTAAGAGTGTTCTGGTGATTTCCCTTTTACCGTAAGTACTAACCAGATCCAATCTTGACTGTTTCTTCAAAATCGCTTTCTGTGACTTTTTTTCCTGGAAATTCCAGAAATGAACAACGGACTGTATCCCCTTTTGCAACAGCCACAGATGTTCACTGTTACCCACACTGATGGGAGCAGTTATGCAACAAAACTACAATCCCATGACAAATCTAAACACTAGAGAGATTTAAAAATCTAAAGGCCCGTAAGATCACTCATACATGGTTCATCATGCCTCATCCATGCATTCTTCAGGACTGTCAGAATTCTCAGTTCCCCTCTCCAGAATAAAGGAATCTTTCCTATAAGAAAGAGAAACGTAACAGGAATTTCACCATTGAATTTCATCAGAAATAGAAGCTTTACATTTTCATTATGTATCTTGAAGTCTTGAGGGAGACACCAACGGGGGTTGCTTTTGATTGCAAAAGAACACAAGCAATAAAACTGGAAGCTGAAATGGATACGGCAAAAAAAAGAGAGAGACTCCTGTCATTAATTCAAGAAAGGATGTATCTGAGTTTTATGAAGGAAAACAAAACCCCATTTAACTGGCTCAAAAATTAAAACGAAACCACTGCAATCTCTAGTCAGGCTGATATTAGATACAGGCGAAATAGCCTTTGTTAAAGTTTGCCCAAATATAATTAGGGCAAATAAAGGTGCAGTTAAAGTAATGCCTAAGACTAAGTATTATTGCTTTTTATACGTTATCCCCTCCAGTATTTGCAGCAAAATAATATGTATCTCTTTTCCCCACATTCATATTTCAAAAGGGAAGAAATATGATATGACCAACATTTGCAGCAGACCAAAATATTCCTATGGAATCAGAATTGCATCCATCATTAACTCTTTGCAGATAGAAGTAGTATGTCCACATTGCCTTCCAGGGAAATACAGCAAAGGGTTCCCAGACTTAAATGGGCCAGCAAAAGGAGGGAAAATGTTTAACTTATTCCCTGGAAATTATTCCCTCAACTGTGCCATTACAGGAAGTTATACCAATCTGGGTAAATTCTAGCAAAGTGCATTTGATTCCAATAGAAGAGAATTATCTGTAGCTCAAAGATGAACTGTGGAGTTTTTGGTGCACCCTGGGGATTTCCTTGAAGACATTACATTACCCAACTAGGTAATATCTTCCATGCAATTCATGCCAACTATCACATCCAAACCTCAAAAGAGCACAAATATCTGCCCTTAAAATCTACCTACATTTCAAATGCATAGTTGCTCCGTACTGTTATTATTATCCTACTGAAAAATAACAGATGAAAATGTGGCTCTATTCATCCCATATGCCTCATATGCCACTAACTGCTCATAGAAGTTTAATTTTATTCATAATTTTATTCATCACTTGTACTGCATGTTTTTAAAATAATTCACAGCTCTGGTATTTCTTATTTTGATTCATAGTTTGCATAGTTTCTGTGAATTTTATGCACTATGCTGCACTTTGGTGTGCCACACGAAATGAAATAAATATACCACAATTACGGCAGATTGAGGGTCTCATTAGTTTAATTATATTTGTTCAAAATGAAGAAGGAAAAAGGAAGGTTATGCCCTGCTTCTTTTGACCTTGAAAGTCAGAGAACTTAACCAAAGAAACAGTGATCATAAGAAACCAGTGGTCCAATGTCATTGTTGTAGCACAACCTTCTCTTATTGGTAAACCAAAGTGCTCAGTTATGACAGGTTTATAATAATAATAATAATAATTTATTCAACTTGTATGCCGCCCTTCTCCCTAAGGACTCAGGGCGGCTAACAATAAAACAACACATATTTACATATAATTTACCTAAAAACAAATTAAACCTAAACAAGCCGAGATAAGCAATAAAACATTAAAACCTTAAAAATTAAAACAGTTAAAAAAACCCCACCCGGGTCATTCCAGGCCAGCCTGTTGAAATAACCAGGTCTTCAGGTCCCGGCGGAAGGAGCGGAGATCAGGGGCCAAACGGAGATCCACGGGGAGCTGGTTCCAAAGGGTGGGTGCTCCCACGGAGAAGGCCCTAGCCCTGGGAACCGCCAGCCGACAATGCCTAACCGACGGTATCCCAAGGAGGCCCCTCCTGTAGGAGCGAACAGGGCAATTGGAATGTGATGCTGGCAGGAGGAGTTCCTGCAAGTACCTTGGACCCAAGCCATTTAGGGCTTTATAAGTTATTACTAGCACCTTGAAACTAACCCGGGAGGCAACCAGCAACCAATGCAGGTCAAGCAGGAGGGGTGTAACATGGGAGTATCGGGATACTCCCATCACAGCCCAGCGCCGCATTCTGCACCAGTTGTAACCTCCGGGTAGTTCGCAAGGGCAGCCCCATGTAGAGAGCATTACAGTAGTCGATTCTGGAAGTGACGAGTGCATGAGTGACCGTTCGAAGGGCATCTCGGCTCAGGTAAGGGCGGAGCTAGCGAACCAGCTGAACCTGGGTGAAAGGCCCCCTGGCCACAGCCCCCACCTGCTCCTCCAAACTGAGCTGTGGGTCCAGGAGGACACCCAGATTCCTTGCCCTATCCACGGGGGGGCAACACCTCTCCCCCCATGACCAAAGATGGAACATCGCCTGAAAACCGAGATGCCGGTAAGAACAGCCACTTCGTCTTGGTCGGGTTGAGCCGGAGCCTATTCCTCCCCATCCAGACCCTACTGCCTCCAGGCACCAGGACATCACAGAGAGAGCATCACGGATCTGGTCTGGGGTGGAGATATAAAGCTGGGTATCGTCAGCATATTGATGATACCTCACCCCAAAACCTCGGATGATCTCGCCCAGCGGTTTCATGTAGATATTAAACAGGAGAGGCGAAAGAACAGGCCCCTGTGGCACCCCACAAGTGAGGGGCCTTGGGGCCGATCTCTGCTCTCCTGCCAACACTGACTGCGAGCGGCCCGAGAGGTAGGAGGAGAACCACCGCAGAATGGTGCCCCCCACCCCCAACCCCTGGAACTGCCGCAGAAGGATACCATGGTCGATGGTATCGAAAGTTGCTGAGAGATCTAATAGGACCAGGACAGAGGAAAAACCCCTGTTCCGAGCCCTCCAGAGATCATCCATCAGCGCGACCAATGCTGTCTCCGTGCTATGTCTCGATCTGAAGCCCAATTGATAACAATTGATAACAATTGATAACAATAGATAATCAGTTTCCTCCAGGAACAAGGGAAGTTGCTGCACTACCACGCTCTCAACAACCTTCGCTGAAAAGCAAAGGTTGGAGACTGGACGGTAGTTGTCTAAAACGGCCAGGTCCAAGGCAGGCTTCTTGAGGAGGGGCCTCACCTTTCAAGGCGGCAGGAAAGGATCCCTCACTCAAGGAGGCGTTGACAACTGCCTGGAGCCAGCCGCGTATAACCTCCCTGGAGGCATAAACCAGCCAGGATGGACACAGGTCCAATAAACACGTGGTGGAGGACAACCTCCGCATGATCCTGTTCACTTCATCAAGGGAGACCGGGTCAAACTCAACCCAGGTAGAATCAACCAGATCCGCCGCCACCTCATCACCTGACCACTGCCAGTCCGAGTCCAAGCTGGCCCGAATCCGAGCGACCTTATCCGCCAGATGTAAACTAAATTCCTCTGCTCTGCCCTGCAAAGGGTCCACCCCCTTCCCCACTTGAAGGAAGGAGCGGGTAACCCTAAACAGGGCCGCAGGGTGATCATCTGTGGACACAATCAGAGCGGAGAAGTAAACGCGCCTCACCGCCCTGATTGCTTCCAGGTAGGTCCTAATATAGGCTCTTAGCTGGCTCCGGTCGAATTCGGAACGGCTAGTCCTCCACCTGCTCTCTAGGCATCTTCTCCGCCGCTTCATCCCCCGGAGCTCCTCCGAAAACCAGGGAGCTAACCGGGATCTACAGTGGGGAAGAGGCCGCAAGGGGACAACCCGGTCAAGCGCCTCCGAGGCTGCCTGTTGCCAGGTGGCGACCAGCGCCTCGGCCGGGCTGTGATCAAGGGAGATGGGCAAGAACCCCAGCGCCATCTGAAACCTATCAGGGTCCATCAGGTGTCTGGGGCGGAACCATCGAATTGGCTCCTCATCCCAGCAGCGAGGGATATGACTTCTCTGGCCAACATCCATCATCATGAAGCAGTCTGGTAGGTGGGGAAGATCACCATAGAAACTTAGATGGATATTGCATATCATGGAAAATAGATCATATCTTCATAAAAACTCTTTTGAAAGCCTGGGTTGCTAGGGATATGCAAAAATAATTAAGAGACAAAAGGACGGACGGATGGACGGACGGATGGATGGATGGAGGGACTCAGCTTAAAACTTCCTCACTTCTTTTATCCCTTAGTTAAAGCAAAGAAAAACAAAACTAACAAGAAAAACTCTGGCTGAAATGAATTAAATAAATAAACAGGGCAGCTTGGCACAATTGCATGAGATGGTTTTGCTCTCCGTAATGGGTAAAGACACATGGTTTTGGGGGGGTGCAATGGGGTGAAGGGAAGGGGCAGGAGACGGATCTGTTCCTTTCATCCTCAGCCAGCATTTAAAGAGAAGGTGCTGCTCCAAATCAAAAGCACAATCCTTCGTTTGTGAGCAGATGTCCCTCACACACGGTAGGCAGCACCTTTTCAAAGCAGATCTGAACAAATGCATTGCTGGGAGAAAAGTTTTCCCTCTGCCCATTAAAGAAAGAACACAGCATATATTAATTTAGCAGGCTGTTGAATGTTTAAAGGAGAATTTATGAAGCAGAAAGAGCATGCCATGAAATCAAATGGCTTTCCAACTAAGTATGGAGAAAGCTTTCCTGACCTCGTGTTTCTCCTTCCTTCCCTCGCCCCTTGTCATTCCTTTTGATGGGAATGCAGAGACTGAGGTTTGCGTGACCATTTTGGTGTCTGCTTTTCCACAACCAGTTAAACTCAAAAGGGTTCATCAGGCTAGAGAATCAACAGGCAGGAGTAACCCTGCATTCCTGCTGCACACATTCACTTGACGTCTCAGTGCAAAGCAAGGCTGGAGAACTACACAGCTGCTGGTCCAATGAAGCAGATCTTCATTGTTCTCCAGCTTGCCTCACACTACCAGAAAGCAAACATTGTGTCAGCTTTGGAAGCCATATTAGCACCAGACACTTCCACACTGCCACATTCTTGAGTCTGGGAAAATGGGAGGGGGGATTTCTTGGAGTGTATGTGGTTAGACATAGTAGCATTCTTCTTCTAAGTCAAGGTCATGTTATTTCTGCACTTGAGTGAGGGAAAGTCTCAAGTTGGGATGGATGGTGATTGGGGCAGGTGATGCAATGATGGGTGCAGCGGGTGGATTTGTAGTTTTTTACTTATTGCAAGGAAACCTGGAACTTTCAGATACGGGATTCCCCAGATGTGCCAGTTTACTAATCAGATAAAAAAGAACTTTTAGGAGGAGGTCTGTCTCGGAGTTATTTGTTGGAGTGGAGGTTTTCTGGAACGCTGACACATTGTCTTCTTCTTCTTTTCTGGTTCCCAATAGCTGCCTGAAGCTACACTTCTGTTGCCACTAAAACTATTTGAACTGACTTACAAATTAAGGCTGAGTCTTGAAAGTACTCCTTGATCACAGATATGGCTTCAGAAAAAACTAGGCAGGACCTGAAAACTCACTCTTTTTCTGCTGTCCTGTTCTCCCGAAATGTCTTACCTCCTCTCCTTCTCTCCTACTCCAAGCATAACGATAAAAGAGAGGTCTGCCCAAACTGTTCTGCTTGTAACAACTGTGGTTGTCAATTGTGTCTGTCTGTCTGTCTTAAAGAGTGACTTTAGCATGAAATGAATCCATAACATCCCAATTTCATAGCCTGGAAGTACCCTGTATGGCAATCTTCTTGAGGAAAAAACCCATCCTTGGTCTTATACTGATGTCCTTCACCAAGAACTACCAAGTCAATAAGACAGCATCACAAAAAGTGATTTGCGTAAGCCAAAACCAGAAAATGGTTGAATGGATTCAATTCTAAATGAGTAATCAGTCAACTGAATTAATTAAAATGGGGGTGAAAGGAACAATAGAGACCATCAGTCCTCTCTCCCTCTGCTCAGTGTAGCAATCTAATTTCGAGCATTCTTGACAGATGGCGATCCAGCCTCTGACCGAACACTTAAAGTGATGGGAACCCATCAATTCTTTGAATAATAATTGCGAGATCTGAACTCTTGCAAGGTCAGGAGGTCTCTCCTAATTCCTCTATTTAGTTGAAACCTATGTTCTGACCAAGGTTTCCCGAGACCGTAATTAAGCACACGCTTAGTTAAAACAACTTTTGTTTTATTGCAACACTGGGAATTATTTTCATTTCCAGCCAGTAATGAGTCCCAAACAGCCCCTCGAGATAAGCACCCACCTTTCTTTCCTTTGAATTGCTGCCAATAACTAGAGTGCCAAATGAATTATAAAAAAACCAACCGAAGTACAAAGTCCACAAAGAGCTTCAAGGTTTAATCCGAACAGAGCAAATGACTTTGCTTCCTGCAAAGGTTTCTCTACCTTTGCACTACCTTTATACCTTAGGGGAGGGGCAATCACCTCCAAGCCTTACTCCCGAGTTGCCCCTTTTGTCTCAGCTGCTCTTGCCTTCTAGCAGCTCTGCACACAAGCGCACTGGGAACAGGCTCCCCTTGTTCCTCGGCCTCGCTGCTGCCAGTCTCCGGAGGGTCCTGAGTCCGTACCCCACTCCCAGATGGTCCTGGCCCCATCTCTGCATCGGACACAGGACCCTCACCCAAATCCACTCCAGACCCCCTGACTGGTTCCCATTCTTCCCCACTGTCCAATTCACCCAAATCCACTCCAGACCCCCTGACTGGTCCCCATTCTTCCCCACTGTCCAATTCAGCTGCCATCTGCACAGGCTGCCAGCGAACCACAACAACCTACCCTTCCAGCTAGCTTGTCACAAATGTTGTTGAAAGATAAATCTTTAGTTTCCAAATGTGTAACAATTTATGTCTTCTGTCACTTGAAAGTAGAAAGGCCACATCCACAGGGTTTGGAAAACAAGCATTATTCTGGATTCAGATTCCCGATCTCTGCCCTATATGTTAGAAATGGATTAGTATGATCTTCATTAAGGGCATACTAATCCTCTCAGAGGGGAAAGTGGGGAGGGAGGGGGATTATAGTCTGGATTCCCAGGAGGGAGGGGCTGCATTCCAGAGGAACGAGAGACAGCAAAGTTTAGATAATTTGTGTGAGAGAAAGAGGGTCAAGACAGCTCCTCCCTATTAGTTTGCACAGAACATTTTAATGATGCAAGTGATTGTTTTAGTTTGGTGAGATTTCTGTCTATAAGTAAGCACAATAAAAGAAACTTCTGATAAGAAACCCAACCTGTCCTTCATGGTTTTTGGAAGGAGGGTGTCACTGCTGTTTTTTTGGTTTGTCTGTTCAAGCTTCTAAGCTCATATTCTAGCAAGCAGGTGTCTGCTAGCCAGCACTGTGTTATCTTGTCTCCATAGTAATGAGATAAGAATGTTTTGATTTACTGCGCATGTGTAAGAAGTTTTGACCTCACTTCCTGTCACTTCCGTTGTACTTTTCCTTTCTTCTTTTTCTATATGCCTTGGTGGAGATTAGGTTGCAAACATGTAGCTCCGTTAGGTTTTCTTATTTTATAAATAAAAATGTTTTTAGATTACTTTCCGGGTCTCATTTTTATTATCATTGACAGCAGAGAAGAACACGGTTTATCACCTCTAATTAGCAGGGATGTTTTGGAAGAACTTTTTACTCCCTGGCAAAAGGTTTTCTCCAAGCCTTTGAAAATGGTAGCAGAGAAAGGCTTGACAGAGGGAGAGAGAGGGAGAGAGAGATGGAGAGAGAGAATACTCAAGACTAAAGATAGAAGAGTAAATTGCATCATAATATCTGCATGTCTTCTGTTTCACTCCCTATTTAGCAATATCTATCTCAATCAATCAAGCCTTTATTACAATCAGAAACCCACATAAGAATGGAGTACAAGAGATGAAAAAGCAGAAAAAAAGAGAATAAAATTACATAAAGACCTAAATGTTTTTTTAAAAATAAGTCTAACGGGAGGAATAAAAACAATAAACGCAGAGAGGTGAGCATAACAAACAAAATCTATCATAATTCAGAGCACACTGTAAAAGCAAACTAGGTGCTCATTAAAATGGGTTTGTGGCTGTAATTCACAAATGCATCGTGAGTTTAGAAAAAGCAAAACCTACATATTTTGCCTTGAATTAACCATCCAATATATGTGTGTGTGTGTGTGTGTGTGTGTGTGTGTGTGTGTGTGAAGTGTGGAATACCAAGTAAAAGAAAAATGTGAAAACTGGACAAAAAAAAATCCGTGCAAAAGAATCTTTTTCTGGAATCAGAGTTCCGATCATTGAGGTATCTTCAGAAATAAATGTTCTAATAATCAACACTTCTATTCTTGCATTCAACAATGGATTCTGAATGTATTCTAAGCAGAAACGTATGGCAGCACTAAAAATGATCAACTGTATGCAAATTAGGTAGGCATTTGAATGGCCACCATTGCCATTATAAAACTTTTGCATTAAGTGCTTTGATTTCCCCGAATGCAAAAACTCTACTGATACAATTATTAGTTATATTCTTAACTTGAAACTGATCTTCTGCTTAAGTATGCATGATTACCAGACTGCATCAATTGTAACATCCAGATATAAATGCAGCTAATAACTCTTACTGTAATGATTAATCAATTTATGAATACATTATTTAAACAAGCGTCCAGGTAGAGCACAATACCTTACAGAGTGCATTGTCCCATTCAAATAACAGCTAATAGGATCAATACCAAACTGCAGAAAACTCTGGAGAGTATGTGTGCTTGCATAACAAAGAATGAAACCTATTTCCTCCTTTTAGTCTCTGAGTAAGAAAATTATTGTTTGCTCCAAGTAATAACTTTACTGAGTGTTCAGCTGTTACATAGCTTAACTAACATCATTGCATTGCACTGTTTAGATCAGTGGTCACCAGCCAGTGGACCGGGGACCACTGGTGGTCCATGAGAAAATTTTGGTAGTCCGCAGAGAAATGTCACCCCACAAAGCATCCCCCAAAGAAATTAATCCAGGCTGCGCAGGAACACAAGGCTGCACCGCCCACATGGCCCATGGGAACACAAAGCTTGCATCGCTTGCCTTGCGAACAACATGAAGTAGTGAGGGGAGAAAGGGTGAGGGGGGAATGTGACCCATGTGCCCCACACGCCTTGCCTGGCCATCGGGCTGCTTCTTTCCACTTCTTTCTTCTTCTGCTTTTGGCTGCACGCAAGGAAAGCAGCAAAAGTCTTTCTTTCTCTCCCTCAAACTCCGCCACAAATGAGTCTTTGGGACCCTGCAAGGCATCCTGCTCCAAGAGGCTGCAAAGACTCATTTCCGGCGGAGTTTGGGGGAGAGAAAGAAAGACTTCTGCTGCTTTTGGGAATGATGTGTCTGTCTTCATCTCTACAAAATGTAACTTTGGAGCTTTTGATTCTCCAGGTTAGCGGCTTTGAGATTTGGAGTGTCTATCTGTAAAAAGAAAATCTTTAACTAGTGCTTCCAGTTCATGAATACAGTCCAGCTTTATAAAATAGCCCCCCCTCTCCCCCTCCCTCCCCCTGAGAACGGAGTTGGAAATGGTATTCTGTGATCACAAACAAAGAATGATCAATCAGTAGGAAAATGGGGTGGGGAATTTTCCTGCACTTTTTTGGGATTTTCCGAAGGTGTCTGGTCCGTGGGATTTAAAATTATGAGTTTGGTGGTCCCTGAGGTCCAAAAGGTTGGCGACCCCTGGTTTATTTTTTATTTTATTTTATTTATTTATTTGATTACTCAATTGCTTACAAGATAATAGGTATAAGTATAAACATAGTTATAAATACATGGATACATATAAGAAAATAAAAGAAACAATAGGACAGGGATGGTAGGCACTTTGGTACACTTATGCACACCCCCTACAGACCTCTTAGGAAAGGGGTGAGGTCAACAGTAGACAGTCTAAGGTTAAAGTTTTTGGGGTTTGGAGTAGAAACCACAGAGTCAGGTAGAGTATTCCAGACATTGACCACTCTGTTGCTGAAGTTGTATTTCCTGCAATCAAGTTTGGTGCGGTTAACCATGAGTTTGTATCTATTGTGTACTCTTGTATTGTTATGGCTGAAGGTGAAGTATTCATTGACAGGTAGGACATTGCAATGTATGATTTTATATACTATACTTAGATCGGACCGAAGACGGTGTAGTTCTAGGTTTTCTAGGTCTAGAACCTCAAGTCTGATAGTATAAGGTATTCTGCAACAAGTAGAGCAGTGGAGAACTCATCTTGTGAATATTTCTGGACTTTCTCTACTGTGTTAATATCAGATACGTAATGTGGGTTCCAGACTGGTGAGCTGTATCCAAGTATTGGTCTAGCAAATGTTTTGTATGCTCTAGTTAGTAGTGTGATATTACCAGAGAAAAAGCTACATGGCATTAGGTTAGCAACTCTTAATGCCTTTTTGGCTAGCTTTCAGGGTTTTTTTCCTTTTCTGTTACATATTGTTGCAGTAACATTTTGTTTACTGGGAGGACTTTAAAAAAAAACAGACCAACTCTCTCTATATATATTTATCACAATAGGACCTGGGTGTGGAAAATATCCTTCAAGCTTAAGCCAGCTCAGGAATTTATATCATCATTTCACTCAACTTGAAAAATAGAACTTCTAACTTGCTGCACTGAAGACATTCTGGTCCAAAGGGTGTTTGGGAAGTTCATATAAAAGCTCCTTCAAGAAGTAAAGTCATATCATTGACAATCCAACCTAGTATATATTGGTTTTGCTTGCTTTGTTTTTCTTGTTCTGAAATTTCTCTTTTAAAATTCACCCCCTCAAAAAAAAAAAATCCGAATCCCTCAAATGCAAAAACGTTAAAGGTCTTTTTGCTATCCCAACCCTCCAGATTTCAAGAAACCATGGAAAAAAAGAGGTCTTCTTTTTCCTGTCTTTTGTGGCTTTAAAATTACAACAAAAAGTTGGAACTGATAAACAAAAAAGTTATGCTAAACTAAACATTATCTCAACAGCATGAAGGCACCAAGTGTGTCCATGTGTTATAAATAGCAACTGAAATTAAACCTGAATCACCTGGATATGATGAAGGAATGGAAAGTTTATTTTATCCAGTCAGATTCCTAAAAAAAACCATGCACCCTGCATTAACTCATAGAACACACAATCATTGAGTTGGAAAGACCTTATACCATCCCAGTTCAACAATCCCAAAGAATGTCATCCTTGGTATCACTGGATAGTTCTGTTGATCTTTGGGAAAATGTTCTTTGTCCACATTCTTGTAGGAAGACAATAATTATATATCTCTTTCCTTCATGGACCTGGACAGGTCTATGACAGGGGAGAGAAGGCAGATGTCATCTTGGTCTCCTAAGAGAGTTATCTTACTTGTAGAAGATCTTCCATGCCCCATGAAGCTCTACCTGATACCCATGTAGAATCCTTTCCAGGGGTGGGATGCTCCCCGGCTCTATAGAACCGGTAGCTCTGAAGAGCAGCAGACACCGAACCGGTTCTGTGTTTGCTGCTGTTTGGCTCACCTGCCCGCCCGGGCTCTTACCTGTCCTTTATTTCCTGCTTTTTCAACCTCAGCTTCTTTGCGCGGCACAGCTGAAGTTGAAAAAGCAGGAAAGAAGAGGCTTTTCAAACGCTGCGCACCTGTGTGCAGCGCTTTGCAGCTGTCAGGGTGGCACAGCTAAAGGTTTTGTACATGCATGCACGTGCAAAATGTAGTCACCGAACTGGTAGTAACACCGATTGAATCCCACCCCTGGTCCTCTCCCCATTCCTTTTAAGTTCTGATGTTGAACAGTTTTAATCTCCTGGTTTTATTTGCTACAGGTAGTTTGTTCCTGGCATTTGTTTTATTCTTAGTTGTTTACTTCTTTCTGTTTTCACAAAGCGCCCTGGGAACCAATTAATTGAAAAGGAGTATACCAATCAATATGAATAAACAAATGCAACATTCTTATGCTGGGGGGAATATTCCACTCACCCTCACCCAACAGGGAGATTCATTTACAGTGCAGGGCTGCAAAATCTTAGCCCTAAAGTTACACAGTACTTTGTTTTTTGGAACACACAGATCTTTGGTTGCTTCACAAGCATCAGTTGTACCTCTTAACCTTGAAAGCTCCTGATGTTTTTTTTTCCTATTCTGGAAGAGAACTACCGTATTTATTTATTTTTTATTTATTTATTTATTTGTATCCTGCCTTTATTATTTTTACAAATAGTTCAAGGAAGCAAAGATGTCCAATACACCTTTCCCCTCCTATTTTCCCCCACAGCAAGAACATTGTGAGGTGGCTTGACCTGAGAGAGAGTTACTATTTACCAAAAGAAGAATGAGGATATAGATATCAAAGAATGCCCATGTGTTTTATTCATTCACTTGCACATGTTCTAGTCCCTCTTTCTCTGTGTGCGTGTGCACACCCACACATCCACAACTCTACATTCATGTTTTTATTTTAATATTTTCATAGACCTTAAAATATGTCCTCACTTGAGTTTGATCACTGATCTGTTTCATTACCAGTAAAACCTGTGAGAATGAAATAGCTTTCCAAGATGTTTAGGGACAAAGATGATGTTCAAAGGGAACTGTGGAAAGCACTTGGTTCATGTCACCATTCCATGGTCCAAAACACTGTCTTCTAAAAAAAGCTATCATTAATCCATTGGTTACTACCATGGATTACTCTGAAGGAACAAGTCTTCCTATCGAATTTCCAATCATTACAGATGTAATGATGGATGCTATTCCAAGCTTTATTAAGGCTAATGATCTCAAATTCTTCTGGAGGAACCAGCATGTGTGTGGAAAGATGGTGTGATATCAAACAGCATCAACTGCAAGATAAGGAAAAAGATCTAGGGTGGGAGTTCTTCACTTTTTTGTGCCATTTGTGTGTGTGTGTGTGTGTGTGTGTGTGTGTGTGTGAAATACCACTTATACATCATCACAAAAAATCCAGAACTGTAAAGCCTACAAACTTAAAATTTGGCACATATGTTCCTCTTGGCTTCTAGGTGCACACTAAGAAAGGATTTTTCAAAATGACCATCAGAGCATTATATATCAGAGCAATAATATTTTGAATATTATTATGAACATGCTCTGATGCTAAGGAGTTCTACTCCCCTCCCCACCTGTAAAGAACTCTGTTCCAAATACAAAACACAAGCAGAGGAGATGACTTTCAGTTTTAGTTTCACAGCACCAAGCAGCTTTAGTATAGAACAGTTGAGCTAAGCCACGCCCAGGCTCCTTGCTATCTCCTTCTTGCTCACACAGCAAATACTGTTTCAGTTTCCAAACAGCCTTTAACTTTCTCAAACATTGACAGGACGCTAGCCAGATGAATACCGATGGATGCTGGTAGGCAGAGGCAAAGTTTTTCCCCCTTATTTTCCTCCCCAAAAACTAAGCTTGACCACATAGTTTCATAGTATCGAGCTAGTATTTCATATTAGCATATATGGTAAGATATGTGTAATATGGTAAGATATGTCTATACTTATTAACCTTTTTAGTATATTAAGAATCCCAGATAGTGAGATTTTTGAAGTTTTTTTAAAAGAAATTCAGAGGCCATAATTTTGTTGCCTACATACATTATTGAATGAAAAAAGTAAATTTCAGGTTAATGATTAGTGAAAATAAATGTGTTACTTTTTCCCCATTCCAGTTCACAGACCCCATTAAATCTATCCATGGATAGATAGCCTTAGATCTGTGAACCCAAGTTTAAAAACTCTTGATATATGGTATGCTCCTTTATTTATCTAAATGTGAAGTTTCCTCTTTGTAATGCAATGAGTTACTCATTGCATTACATTGAACAGCTCAACTAAATCTGCTGGCTTTACTGTATCCCAAGATATATATTTTTATCATAATTCCAAGCATCACTATATTTTAAACATTAGCAGCTTCAAAGAACAGGCTACCTATTATTGAGCAAGCCACAGCATTTAAGTGAAATAAATGAAATATTGGTAAGCACTGCAGACCACAGTATAAGTATGTGAAGGGGGTCATGGGTTAATCCCTATTGATTTTCCAAGTACGCAGACAGCACCACAGGGAGAAGCTGGTTGTGTTGGCAATCTGCTAGCACAAATATATTATAAATCTTACTGTCCACCTTCACAGATCAGACTTGTTTACTTCCCTCACTAAAAGATTGTTAGGAAACTATACTCCACCACTTGGAAAGCATTCTTTTATAAGGGCTATAGTTGAAGATCAAATGCAACTATTTCATCTCAAGCAGAGGTTTATCCCAGGATCAATTATTTTGCCATAGGCCTAAATTCTCAGTTGGCCTTAAATAAGATTTGGGGAAAATGTTGGGACCATTAGAAACATGTAATAGGATTCACTGGATAATCCTTCTCTCCTTTCCTTTCCTTTCCTTTCCTTTCCTTTCCTTTCCTTTCCTTTCCTTTCCTTTCCTTTCCTTTCCTTTCCTTTCCTTTCCTTCCTTCCCTTCCCTTCCCTTCCCTTCCCTTCCCTTCCTTCTTACTTACTTGTTTACTTATTATTTTGACCATCAATTAAATTCCATGCCTTGGTACTGATTATGGTGTTGTACTAAGATAAGAAAACCCAGGATCATTTCCATTACTAGTCATAGAGGTTACTGGGTATACTGGAACTAGTCACTTTCTCTCAAAAATACAATTTGGGGCACAAAATGAAGGGCAATCCTTATCAAAGCTACCTTATGTTCTTTTTTAAAAAAAACATCATTTCAATATATTACAAATACACTAAGTGCATCAATGTGCACACCCATGCACAAAAGTAATGAAATAATCTTTAAACTTGACAAAGTATATTTAAAATTAATCCACCTATTTTTAAGGCAAGATACAAATCTAACAAATAAGTATATATCATTTGACTAATAATACTTGCTAACATCTGAGAGTACAGGAAATATTTTATATTAAAGGAACTGTGGTGCAATGCTTTCTTCTGATTCCTCCTGGCAAATGTAATGGGGTAGGAAGGGTCAAAGAAGGGAGGATACTCAACTTTGGACATACAATGGGGAAAAAACAAGAAAAGTCCAGTTGCCCTTTGAAAAAGCACTTTTGGGACAACCATGACCTGGATGACTGAGCATCTCCATAGATAGCGATGCTTAACTTAATGAAGAGAAGTCTGAGGGGAGACATGATAACAGTCTTCCAATCCTTGAAGAGCTGCCACGGTGAAAAGGGCATCAATTTATTCTCTGTAGCACCTGAGGATACAACAAGAAGCAATGGGTGGAAGCCTCATCAGAGGGAGATCCAACCTGGAATTGAGGAGGAATTTCCTGACAGTGAGAACAATCAGTGGAACAGCTTGCCTCCCAGAATTGTGGGTACTCCATCAATGGAGGTTTTCAAGAAAAGATTGGACAACCATTTGTATGACATGGTAAGTGGACTTGTGCCTCGGATATGGGTTAAATTTCAAAGTATTAGGCAAAAGTCCTAGGTCCCATCCAACCCTACGAGTCAATGAAATTCTTGTCAGGGATCACTCCTCTCAGAAGAAATGAAAACTGTGGAAGATTTATTCTTAGAGCTTCTCATGTGCTGGGAAAGGAGACAAACCAATATGCTGTACAATAATTACCCCTTTTATATAAGATTCCCTATTGGTTACTTGTACCCTCTAATCTAGAAGAGACTCTTATGTTGACATATATGACTTAAGGTACAGAGGTTCTATTTTTGAAACATGATTGGTTTTTGTTACCAATATGATTTTTCTCATATGACGAAAAAACAATCCAAGACTGTAGAAATCAAAGTTTTCTACAAAAGCATCCTTTATCCAGTTACTTTTAAGAAAATTGTGGTTTTGAGACCTCTATCAATAGCACTTCTGGAAGAGGCTTTATGGCATCACCAAACAATGCATCAGTGCACCAATCAACATACAAACACAATTTTAAAGATTAATATCAATTGGAAATCGGAACTCTTTTGATTGGGACTAAGGGATAGAAAATAGTTATGGAAGATTGTGTTTATATATAAGAACTGCTGCATGATCATTATATGCTCAAAATGGAAAGACTCGGAAATACCCACAACGAAGGAAAGGTTGGTGAAGATGACAGAATTAGTGGAGATGGCAAAATTGACTTGTTTGATTAGAGAAAAGATAATAACGACATTCATTAGAGAATGGAAACCCCTTATGGCCTTTCTGCTGAACCAAGAAAAAAATGAACTTGTGATTTATGGGTGTAAGCGGGTACAATATGGAAAAGAGGAAATGATATTGTAACCTTAAGCAGATAGGGTAAAAAATCAATGTATTTATACCTGTTCTATGTTCTATTGTTAAGATTAGAAGCCTCTTATAACTTTTTCTGTTCTTTTTTTTTTGTCTTCTCTATTTCCATCTTTGCACTTTTCTTCTTCACTTATTATTTTTTGTTACTTTCCTTACTTTTCCTTTGGAAAATTTGTATCATTTTTTATTATTCTAAAAAATATTTAATAAAAATTATGTACACACAATGCAATGATTTCAACTATTCCTCCTTGACAGATTTCTGAATCTCTCTCTCTGTACATATACGTGTTTGTATGTATGTGTGTGTATGTTTGTGTGTGTGTGTGTGTGTGTATGTATGTATGTATGTATGTATGTATGTAGAATTGGTACAAAGCAGAGGGAGAAAAACAGATGAAATGACAATGACAACTGCACATCTCATAAAAAATTTGGTCAATAGGACCAGGCAACTAATAATAAAGAGTTTTATTTGATAATTCCTGATTCAGTGGAATCTAATGTATTTTTAGAAAATAGCAAGCCTGCAAAACAAATGTGCTATTTACATCTTAAAATGATCATTTAAGGGAAGTTTAAACTGCCCAAGAAGATGGATCTCTTGAATGTGCACATGTGCTGTTTGTTTTTACGTTAATGAACTATAAAAAGAACCAAAAAGGCCATAAACCTGGTATTGTTTTTGTTACAGCCTTTACTAAAAATAATACTGCTTCTATTTATCATTTATATCCTCATATAAGCAACTTCAGAACTGATTACACTTTATACATAACTCGCTGTGCTGTGCTATGAGCATTTTTATAACTCAGTTAATATATTCCATATTTTGTGTTCATATTGATTATGAATATTTCTTTAGGGGATTTTATTGCTTTAAAATAACAAATGCTTTGTATTACATAAATGAGAATGGGAGGAAAATACCACATCCCTTCTTTATACTTTTCACTCCCATGGTAACTGCAATCCATAAATCATTAGCACAAAATTTGTAAACAAACTTGATAAAAATATGTTAATTACCCTCTTACATACCTACACATAAATATATGATGCTATGTATTCTGACATACATCTTCTAATTTTGGTCTTTAATCAGGTGAGTTAAAGCCACCATCATCAGTCCAATTTAAGAAATTAAAACACAAACAGATTAAACGCTTATAACATGGGTTTTTTTCTCAAAAATGTATTGTCTTTCTTAATTACTGCTGCAAACTAAAATGTTAGTTATATGTAGAATATGACTTTTGTATTAATTACCATGCAGCAAAAAATTAAAATCTTGTATTGTAAATTCTGCCTTGGAAATTAGCTTTTTTTTTCCTTCCCTCCCCTGTAATCCTATCACAGAAGCATAAGAGCATTGCAGCATGAACACTTTTAATTTTTTCCAGTTAGTTTTCAGCAAGCCCAGAGGTGAGGTTTAATAAGGATCAATGGTACTTTATCTGGGACAAGGCCACTTCACAGCATGCAAATTATACAGCAACACTTAAAAAAGAAATAGATTTAATTAAAAAAAAGTAGAACCACAGGCTCTGGAAATTCAATTAAAGGATTTATGCAAAGGTTTGCTAGGTTTTTATATGCAGTTACTGCTTATATAATGAGCTTTTCATATTAAAAATCAATAGGTAATCTAGAGTAGAAGATCATCCCCTTAAATACATTTTTGAAATCAATTTGAAAAATAGTCCATCAACTGCTGCGAGTACTCTTGCTGCTTCGATTAGACTAAGAGCAATATTTAGATTGTTAAAACGTGCCACGGAATATCTGTGCTTGCATTTGGGTTTTCAAGTGGGCCTTTTTACTCTGGAGTGCCCAAGACAATCAAGCCTCAATTCAAGATCTTATGTAAAGAATAAATGGTTTATTTAAACTTGAAAGAGGCAATTCAGCAAAAGAAGAATCGGAAGAAAAACGTGGGAAAATACGAGGCGTGCAAAAGCACCATGTACCAAGGAGAATAACAACATTGTGGTTTGGCATGCCCCCTCACTTTTCATGTTGAACTACATGGTGGTTATTTGAACATGTTGCTCAAGGACTTCTGGTCTAGTCCTCAGCTACTATTAGCAATCTCTTTTGAGTCAAGGACAATTTCTAATGACTTAAAGGGACACAACCATGCAATGGTCTCTACAATATGGTAGGGGCTTTGCTAATTATTTCTTCCAGGGTATTTTTTTTTCTGTCCAGGCTAACTGGAAATGGAGATAGAAATAGAGAGAGGGGGGGGAAGGAGGGAGGGAGGGAGGGAGGGAGGGAGAGAGAGAGAGAGAGAGAGAGAGAGAGAGAGAGAGAGAGAAATAGCACTTAGACTTATATACCACTTCATAGTCATCTCTAAGCTTACAGAGTCAGCATATTGCCCCCAACAATCTGGGGATAGATGGGGGAAGGAGGAAGGAGGAAGAGAGAGAGAGAGAGGGAGAGAGATAGCACTTATATACCATTGCCCCCAGCAATCTGGGGATGGATAGACGATAGATAGATGGATGGATGGATGGATGGATTGGCAGGTAGGCATGCAGGCAAAGGGACAGGATGGAACAAATAAGACAGACTCCAAATCTCAAAATCTGAAGTATAGTACCGTGTTTCCCCAAAAATAAGACACTGTCTTATATTTTTTTTGGCTCCCCAAAACACACTAGGTCTTATTTTCGGGGTAGGTCTTGTATATTTATGGTGCCAAATAGTGGGTGTGAGTGTGTAGGGGGGGGGTGTTTCGCAGGTGCACGGTTGCTCCCTGAAAAGTCTTCCTGGAACTGAAGATTTACACTAGGTCTTATTTTCGGGGTAGGTCTTATATTAGGGCAGGTTTAGAAAATAGTGCTAGGTCTTACTTTCGGGGTAGGTCTTATTTTCGGGGAAACACGGTAGCAATGAAAACCATATGCTAGATTGTCTAAGGTTTTAATTGCCTGGACTAACATTATTATTAATTTAGATTGGGGCAGTTCCTAGCCTTCTTGTGGATACCAACCCCTGTTTTGAAACTTCACATTTCTGAAAAGAGAGATTCTAAGTCATCACTGAAAAATATTGCCTTTTAAAAGCTTCCTAGTCATTTGGGCTTGGAATGTGCAAAATGGTTGAAATGGCATGCTACACTATTTACAGTGACTGAGATATTCTAGGCAATTTTCCATGCAGAGAATAGTTAAAAGAAAGAAGGAATGTGATAAGTTATTACATGAATGTTTTTCCCCACTTATCAAAGCATTTTTCCTACCTGCATGAAATAAGCCTACAATCAAATAATCAGACTTTCTCAGATGCCATCAAGCTGTCTAACAAAATTAAACAAATCCAGAAAGTATATTAACCAAGAAATAAATTGCTTCTGCATCAGTCATTGAAGAGGCACAAGAACACAATTTCAAAAATACATCAAAGCAAAATGAAAACATAGGCATATACACAACTCTCATTTAATTTTCTTGCTGCTCTATCACTTCACATATCTAAATTTCAGAACTGTTTTGTCAAATTCTTGGTCATTGGAAAACAAAACAAAACCAAGGGAAATATTACCTGCTGCCTTCTAAAATCCTTAAAAAAGGATACAATAATCAATCATACTTCATTACATATTGTATTTCCCCAACTAGAAGTAAATCCCTACCACCCTGGTCAATTAAGTTGGCATTTTGGGTTGGGATAAAAAAAAACTCTAAACAATCCAGAATCCCAAGACTTTTAAATGCACAGGAAGGGTAACTACAGTTGTAGTTCCTGATGATAGAAGCATATGCTCTCAACTTTTTTAAACTGCATCCAACTGAGCTATTTATCAAGATTGAAAACTTTTTTTTTCATTATTTAAAGCATGACAACAGCTTTCCATTTGATGTCTTGGAAGTACACATAATAGGGGCTCTACAGTCATTAATTATAATATCAGCTGGTAGATAAAATCACCATCGTAGTTGCTTGGCGGTTTCATTTTTAATTGCAGCAGGTGGCATGGAAATAAAATACTGTTCTGACACAGGTGATCACCTCAATAGTTCTCCCCTCCACAGGTTTTTTTTTTCAAATTGCCAGGTGCCCCTTCAAGTCTCCTTCAAGTCAAGCTCAACTCCTGGTGTCTTCAGGGACACACTGATGTTTTTCTACAACAGCATCCATTCTTCCATTCTTGCTTTTTTTCCAGCTTCCTATGTCTAACCTATACTGGTCAAATGCCAATCAAAGTCAAACTTGGCTAAAATTCTCAAGGTCTTCCAAGGTTGGGCAGGTGCTGACACCAAGCAGAGCAGTGTTCCTTAGATATCTAAATATATATCCTTCTGTATTACTCAGTAACAGAAAAGACCCTAAGTAATTTACACTCTAGGAACTGCAGTGAATTAAGAAACAATTACAACAATTCATTTGTGTTACACTGTTAAGGCATCCAAATTTTCTGAAATATATGGAAACTGGACTATAACAAAATTACACAATCATGCCTTGAAATCTAATCCCTCTGTTATTTGTTCTGAATCCACATCTGCAGTGCTGGGAAAACAACAGTGGGGATCAACTCTAAATGAACACAGGATGCAATCATGTCTCTTAAGTCAGACAATGCTATATTAATTACAAAAGTATGATTTGATAACTTCTCCACTATGGAAGCTTCCACAATTAAAAGCAAACATATTCCTGAATTCCAATTTGTGGAGATGTTAATCAATTCATCCATATGCATAGTCTTGCTTTTAACCTCTAGCTAGAAACTTGTGAGAACAGATTTGCAGATCCAATTGTTTGATTCAGCAAGGTAATTCTTACGTCCTCAACATTATTAGTGAATATAGAATGAAAATCCAACTTGTTATAAATGTCTGCGGAAAACTAACACATCTGGGAATTGGTACTTTTGTAATCAGCAGGAATTTCAACCCCTCCCCAAAATGTTCATAAAATTAAAAACAAAGAAAAACAGATCATAATTAACCAAAGTGTTCTTTTCTTCCCTTATAATGAAAGTAGAGTTACAGTTATATATTCACTAAGGTTTTTCTCCCCTTAATGAAGACGTTATCCATGAGTTTTCAAAGTCACTTTACAAAAGAGCATTCAAAAGATATTAAAGTCAGCTTAAACTAAGAAGTCTTTTTGAAGTCAATAAACAATAAAAAGAACAATGAAAAGACAGCCTTTGATCTTTTCTCAGTCTCAAGTCTTTAATTTCTCTTTTAATCTACTAGGTGCATTAAGTCTTGTATTCATATACTTTTCACCTGCAGAGTACAATAAGTTTGCCTTGATTAAAAAATGTATTAACGTAGTCTCATTAGCATGGATGAGTGTTACAGAGAAGTGTGTCCCACTTTTTTTTAAAAAAAGTTGTAAAATGATTTTCTTTTCCTGCCCTCTTTGAAAATTAAAAAAAACACGAAATGGAATCGTTGGCTTTGTAATTCATGATGAGATCAAAGGGTATAATGCACATAGATTTTTCTCCAAGAATAAATTATTTACCACATACACAAATATATACTGGTCAATAGGCATGGTCAAGGAACATTACTCTTCTTCCTTGACCAATTATAATGCATCAGTATTTATTTCAAGTACAAACAACATATGCATTAGATTTACTTAAAGGTATTGAAAGGGTTATGAAACTTCCAACCATGCAAATTATTTTTAGATGGTATGTGACCTTTTTGGATATGATGGTAAACTATTATTTAGAGTTATGTACAAAACCAATACTCTTCACATACTTTTTTGGCCTGCACAGCACTATGCACCAAGCTGTAAAGGTACTGTATTTGGTTTTCTGTTGACAGCAACACGAATCCATTCATCAAACCCAATTTAGGCATTGCTCCAGGTTTGAAGCTAGCCAATATGACTTTTTCTACAAACCATGCCTTTAAAAAATTGCTTAATCAGATTTGTGAATATGTGACTGATCAAAAAAACAAGATGAAATGTGATTTAAGATCCAGGCTTGGCTTTCAAACTTCTCCAACTAGTGTAACTTAACCTGAATTTCTTAAGTTCCAGTGGAAACAGAAGGTGTCCTAAGTTTAAAAATAAAACTGGGTATTTGCAATCGTTTTATGACTGTACCACATGAGCAGTATATAAATTCCAAGACTTGCTACTGTTCATACAGAGAGTATTAAGCTGTAATTTAGCAACTGAATTGGCCTGCTGTTCTTGAACTTGTAACAAGGACATCTGCCATTCATTCATTTCCCAAAGAAAATTGCCGGATCTTATTCAGACAGTGAATAAGCCAGGATGGATGGATGGATGGATGGATGGATGGATGGATGGATGGATGGAAGGAAGGAAGGAAGGAAGGAAGGAAGGAAGGAAGGAAGGAAGATAGATAGATAGATAGATAGATAGATAGATAGATAGATAGATGAGAGAGAAAGAGAGGCAGACAGACAGACAGATAAACAGAGACACAGAGGGAGACAGAGAGAGAGGGAGGAAGGGGGGGAAGGGGGACATTAAAATAGTTTTCACAAATCTTACCCAAAATCATTTGAGCAACTGCAGGAACGTCCATAAATTTATGGGTAATTATCACACCATACTTCATTATAAGTAAGAAAAAAAATGTTGTTCTGGTCAATATAAGAAACATTTGTTTTTCAGTTTCAAGTCTATTATTGACTCATCCCTGCAGTTTTCTTGACAAGGTTTTTCAGAAGTAATTTGCCATTGTTTCTTTTTTTAGGGCTGAGAGAGAAGGACCAGTCCAATATCATCTGGCTGGTTTTGTACCAAAGGCAGGACTTTAGTTCCCAGTCTCCTGTTCCTAGCCTTAACTTAATTAAACCAAACTAGTTCTCATAAAAAATTAAAAGTTTATTTCAAAAGCTAGCACATTACCAACAACAACACCTGATACCCAGTTATCTAGACCAACCTACTCAGCTCAGCTTCTAGTAATAGTAGGTTTTGAAGGTACAGAGCTTATTTAGAAAGATGTTGAGTAAAGCTTATCCTGCTGTTCTGTTTCTCATTTCTATTTGTTGTCCAGTCCAGCCCAATTCTTGTGAGTCTTACCTATTACCAATTTGCTTGAATATTTAGTAGTTCAGATTCTTGTAGAGCTTACGCTTGCAATAAATCTTTATATTCATTTGAACTGCCTGAATCTCCCAGGCGCTTAACACCAAGTATTTTTCAGAGCACTGGACACACATAAAAAGGTCAACTGTTATACAACAGAAATTCAGTGTCATTGCAGATTATATCCTGAATTGGTAGTGTTTTGTTTTTTCTTATGAAAAGGCCCTTCACTGAGATAATGAAAGACTTATTAATATTTATCTGAAAACTTGTATGTTTTTCCTTCTCTTTCTGTCTATATCTATCAATCTATATCTACATTACTATATCTATATCGGGGGGGTATGTTCTCAATATTTTTTTATTTATTGTTCTTGATATTTAATTCTTTTTTTCTTCTTGTTGTCTTTTCTAAACTAAAGCAGTAAAAAGGAAGTGGGGCATTCATACAAAATACAAATATGTAAACTTTTAAGGCATAATAGGTCCAACTTCCCACACATTATGACTAAACTACACATTTTTTTTTAAATCTGGTTATTAAGAAGGTTTTTTTTGTTTTTGTTTTTTAAAAAGCACTTGGCTAAATTCCAGTTGGGTTTTTAATTGATTTACAGGGTTTTCTTGTGAAATGATGTATGGACTAAAAGGTTTAGTCTCATCACAGACTTATTTTTTTTAAGATGACAAAATGGAAAGATAATGCAATAATTAGCTTGCATTAGAGAAAAAATGTCAATTTTAGAAAGTTAGAAACTTTGCTTAAACTTACATTTAGGCATTTAGCCAGATGGCTTTCTCTCTAGTAGCCTTTTGTAGGACAATTTAAGATCCTTAAATACACACTGAATGGTGTAAAATTTACATCAATGGCAAATGCTGGTTTTTTAATTAGAAAAGAGTAAGAGGAAAAAGTTTCGGAGAAGAATGAGGTAGGACCAAGAAATCAGAGTAACAGGGGTATTATTGTACATGTAATAATTTGCAGAATTTTCATAGTGCGTGTTTTCTGATTCCTGTAAATTCAGCGAAAGCGCACATAGAACAACAGCGCACATAGTCTATTGAACTGTTCCTCAATGGATGTTTTTCCATTTAAGTTGGAAATATGGGACCTGCATGTCCAGAGGCCCTCTCTGAATCCTTAGAGATGTTAAGAGGAGTTTCAACTCAGCCATCATCTCTTTAACACTGATACTTTTGCATCCACTGGGAATCTCTTCCCTGCTTCTGACTGCCTCTTTCAATAAGTTTTCGTGTTTGTGACATTCCCCAGATGAGCCGTTACAATTGGTAGAAATCTAGAAATAAAATGTTACCACTCTATCTGCTCATTTCAGTGTGTTCCCTTTGCAATATGACTGCAATATACCTTCATGGAGTGAAGCTTCAAAGGGCACTAGGCTTTTTGAGTTAGAAGAAGAAGAAGAAAAAACCATCACTTTTCTATCTTGCTTTTCAGACAAAGCCAGTTCCCCCCACCAAAAGAAAACCCCTTTTGAATGAAAACCCACAAAAGATGTTGAAATACATGAAGTAAGTACTGGGAGATTTTATATCAGGCTATTTCAGCTGTTTGAGAATCATGACAAGAGTACAAATTGCACACTGTTGTCTGCAGAGAAAGTATGGAAAGTATGAATACAAGCATCTGTTGTATTTCGGTGATCTGTTATAATGGTGCATAACAAAAGGAGATGAAAAGAAAATACATCCACACCCCTCACACACACCCCACACACAAACTAAGTGCATGGCAAGGCTACTATTTCTCATAAGAAGGCTTTCTTCAGGAATTTCAGAAAGAATGTTTAGAAGAGGATCCTGCAATTTGTTCCAGATTCCCATATCTAAGCAGAAAAGCTTGTAGGAAGGAGTAACCCCATACAGGATGAATATGATTAAAATCCTTCATGTAATTTGGAAACCCTGCTTAGAATATTGCAATGGAAATCAAACAACGATGAGATCAAAGGTGTTACTTGGACGTTTGTCTACGTGCCTGGGGGAAGGAGTGAGATGGAATAAAAATGATGAATGACTAAAAGCATTCTCAAGTTTTTGAGGAGGAAGGAAGCTATCTCATCAATCCTATCACACCAGATGGTTTGGAAGAAATAACCCTTCCCCTTTATGGTAAGCATTTTGATGTCCTTTGTTATGCCTACAATCCCCACGAAGTGTCCCATACTTGATCTAGCTTTTATATAGCCAGGAATATCCTTGGATCGTATGTCGATGAAGATTGTCAGTCATCCATAGACAGTTGTCTGGAAGTTAAGTCATGGGAATTGGATTTCTTCTCTGGTTGGTTCGAAATGTTTCGCTGCTTATCCAAATAGCTTCTTCAGATGGAAGCCCAGTTGCCATAACTCAACTTCCAGACTCCTTGGATCCTGTCTTCTTTTGCCTTCTCCTCCTCTTAACATAATTAAGTGGCCCGGGAAAATCTTGTTCAGTAAGTTATCAAAGCAAATGTTGCCTCACCTAAGAATATAGAACCAGTTAGCATTAACATAGAAGCTGCCTTAGAATCCAATGTATGGTCCACACTAATAGGCTTTTATTCAATGAATTGTTTCATTTCTTTTATGTACAAAACAAGCAAGTTGCACAACACATTTTTTAAGATTAGGAGAGGTCACAGCTTTCTAGCTGCTACACCACACTACATCACTATGCATTTGATTTATATCCAAGCTTCCTACCAAAATTGGTTTTCAAGGCAGCTAACAATGATTAAAACATTTCTACAATTCTTCTCTAACAACCATCAGAGCAGAGGATAAACATTTGCTAAGTGACAAAGAAGCATCTCTCTTTCATCATCTACCATTTTAATATTTGCCCTGCCCTATCTTACGGTTATCCCAAGTTCTATTCCTAAAGAAAGGTGACCTGTAGTTAATTCGTGGAACAGAATCCTCTGACACGAGCTTTAGAAATAATGTCCTGCAATAGAATAATTATAATTTTATTATTATTAATAGTAAGGCAAATAAGGATCCTTCTACTCATATCTTCAAAAAATCATGATCCCTCAATGAAATAAAAAATAAATAAATATGATGTGTCTATGTGTGCATATAGAAACACATGCACAAACTCTATTTAAGACAGTGCATACCAACTTTCTACCGAATGATTTCAGAGCTAAAGCTCACAAGTTACATGCTCAGCTAAGTCTACAGACAGCACATTAATGTCAATTTGCAGTGGATGTGTTTTGATGAGCCTGTGATTCTTTTCCCTTCACTAGCTTCCACCCTGCTTCCTCTAACAGCTGCCCAATAACTATCTAAAGACATTACCTAATTGCTTGGAATTGAAATTTGGAGAACACACATGACTATGTGTTGGAACACCAGCTGGCAGTTGAATTTAGTACACACCAGTTTGTATTGAGATGTCATTGTGCTTTTCCACTTCTAATCGCCAATTATGACTCTATTAGCCATCGTTGGCAGTTCATTTGCTCCTGCATCAGCTGAGGGGAACTTCGGAATGGACCTCTGATCTTCAGGGTTTCTGCTTCGCTGAGTCCTTAGTGCAGCGGCTGTCATCAGGAGACACCAAGGAGGGAAGGCATTGTCTCCACGAAGGTAACTACACCTGACCTTACAACAATTTACGAAGAAAATACCTGCCTGATGGTGGCATGAGCACCATTTCTTTTACTGACTTGCAATGGCTCTGCAAATTAGAGACAACGGGATAAATCTATGACCAGCTCACTAGACACTTCATTAAATCACTGTTCCCTTGCCTTGTAGAGCACTAATAGAATCACAGTTCTCGTTAGCTACTGAATAAAAGATCAATCACGCACTCTGAGAGGAGAGAGAGAAAGAGAAAGAGAAAAAAAAAGAGAGAGAGATAGGATCATAAGAAAGATGCGGAATGGCCTCTCCGCAAGTTGGTTCAATTACCTTTTCCACAACAGGCTGAGAATGTAATACTCCAAGGAACTTGTTAAGCCTCTTCTCAAAAGCTGCTCTCTAATAGAGAAGTACCAAGTCCTGGTCAAAAGTTCATAATGTGCATATGTAAAAAGGTACTAAATTGCCTGAAGGCTAAAACCAGAGGAGTTTAATTGCAGCAAAACGCCGTAAATGGTCTACTGAGGATCCTTCTTTGGGATTGAGGCTATATCAGCTGTTGGGAAAATTTGGAACATAAAAAAACTGTACAATCATCCTTGGTTAAGTGGGACTGGAGATACTGGTTGTAACGTTTTGCACCAGCCCTGGGTTTTAAATGATTAAAAATAGAAAGGGAAATTCACAGGTTCCCTTAATAGAAACACAGAATTAAAAGAGTCTATAATTCATAATTCATCATCATATAGCCAAAAATGCAAACATTAAACAGGAATACATATTCTCAGAGTGTGGCAGGCATAAATCTTGGTAAGCAGAATAAGATGTTTGAAATAAACTTGCCTTAGCTTTATTACTTCACACACACACACAGAGTGACAATTTTTAGCTAGATCCTATTACAGTTATTATTGCAGTATGTGCTTTGCTGACTATATTCTCCCTCCTCCCTCTCTCTCTCTCTCTCTCTCTCTCTCTCTCTCTCTGTTGATGATTTAATTCTATTTTACCAAACATTGCATTCTCTCCAACTTGGTTTGCTGACATCAGGCACATTCTTTGGTGATGAAATATTCATTCATTCATTCAATTTCTATCGCTGCCCATCTCAATTAGTCATTTAAATATCCAAAATCAATTTTCGATAATAATGTGGTGGCTGGGTGTTAATAGTGTTCTAAGACACCAAGCACCATACCTGATAAAACACTTACTGTTGTGGATTTCTTGATAGCAACAAAAAGTCTTATGGGACCCTCCACAACAAATAACACCTTCAAAAGAACTTGGTACTTGCTCATTAACTGAAGGTTTAAAACACTTCTGTGGCCCTATTAGCAGTAACCTGCCACATCGTTTTCTAATGAGAAGTGCTCAACCTTGGTTGAACAAACTATACATAACACAAGGAAGAGGCATTTCTGAACAAATTGTATGCGTATCAGCCTATGTGAGTATATAAACACAGATCGCCTAACGTAAAACATGAGTGATCTCAGCTTTAAAATTTAGCCTTCCCTGACCAGTTCATAATTTAATCATTAATTATAATTTAATTTGCATTGTTTCGCAAGCAGCAGGATATTAAATGCCGGATCCCTGTGGTATATTATTTTCTAGTCTTCCTCCCAGTCCTAACTCAGCAGCCTCTGCCTTTAAAAAAATGACAGTTAACATTATGATCTGGTGACTTTGTTCTAATGCAGACAAACAAAAGAATAACTGGTTCTGCTGTAAAGTGTCAGCCGCAAAATCTTTCCAATGGATAAAGGGGGCTGGGATAAAGTTGATAATTCATTTACTTGACCTCAAGAGAATAGTTTTGATGAAAGTGTACAGAAGCAGAGCTGTGGTGGTAACAGCATTTGTTGCGATAAATACGACTCTCGGAAAATGACAAACCAATAGCATCTGACAACAAAGTAAAAATATAACACACACTTTCATCTGTTTACTCTTGACATTTGGTGCTGAAACATGGCCAGTTATTCAAGCTGGCAGAGAAGTACAAGTCTCCCAAGACCAGAAAGGAAATATCACTCTTTTAAAAAGAAAAGAAAAAGAAAGGGGGAAAGAGGGAGGGAATGGAGGAAATTTGGAAGCAAGGAATAATTTCAAAATTAAGTAAAACTCAAAAACATTTAGGCGCAAATGTGTCTCTATGAGGGTTCTATAAATTAAAATCTATGAGGCTATCTTGTTTCCTGTCTGGTTACCCTGCACATATAATTATTTGCTCCAACACTTCCCTAACTTAATCAAGACTGACAGATTACAAAGTTGAGCTTTGTCCAAACTAAAAGCTGTTTTACTTATCACATACCAGACAGTATATCACATCGGTTCAGGAGCCAATCTTGGCTTTCAAACTAATAGCGGTGAATATGTGCCATTTTCAATCGCCTGTGAAAGCTGTTGTGTATGAGAATGTATCTGCTACTACCTTCTCTGGATATTTAAAATAATATTTTCTCTAGACAAATAGTAATAATGACGACAATTGGAATTAGAAAAGTGTTAAGCATTATAACAATGCCATCTTACCTTTAAGAAGACAAAGAAGTATGTCATTATTTAAGGTATGCCATAAACCAATGGATCTTACCTTTATATATTTTAATTCTCACCAATCACTGTTAAAATCTAGGTCCCGCAGGGTAGCAAGAAATACCGTACTATTTCCATGAATAGTATTGCGGTTTGTAAATCACTGAAAACGCTTGTAAATTCAGCGATTTACAAACTCCAACACAGATTATTATTGAGTCCATTTGTTGCACATATAGCTGAGAACTATTGCCATCATAGACCAATCACCTTATATAAATTCTCAGAGACAGTGTTTTGTCCAGAGAAATGAAACAGCAAGAGCCGAATAATAACTAAATAATAACAGATCAAGAAAACTAGAACTACAAAATTAAGTATAATTAAGGGGAAATCATTTTTATTATTTTTTCCTCCAGATTCTTCATAATTTCTCCCCATCTGAGCCGAGATGCCATTAATAGAAGCTGTCAATTGACTTTACTGACTTTGTTCCTTTCCTCTCCTCTCCTCTCCCCTTGCAATAAAGAGAAGAAGGACTCCATCTGGAAGGTTCTGCTTCAAAAAACAACAGTTCTTCTCAGGCAAACTTTGTACATGCAGAATAACAAAAAATCTATTTTCTACTTGAACAAGTCTTTCTACGCATCAAAAATGGCCTATTTGAAATGTCTTTTATCACCAAGGGCTTATATTTATCTCTTTTCTCGGAGAGCTTTTTCCAATATTATAATTCCTCTCTAGTAGCAGCTATAGAAACAATGTTTCTCCAATTAATATAATTCTTCAAGTACTGTAATATGGATTTCTGACACACAGAGAAGAGTTGGTCATATCAATATTGATATTAAGAAACTGCAAAAATATGGTGTCACTAAAATTATGGATGAAACATGACTACGCTTTTTATATTTATCATCCTGATACCAAGCAGAAATTGATAGGATGTATCATATCTACTGGCCTCTGCAAACAGGAAACAAAATTTTGCATGGTACCTCCCTCTTTCATTGACAAAAATCTCCAGTGACATAAATACACCTGAATTGTAAAGGTATAAATGCAACATTCAAACATAATGACTTTTTATCTCTATTTCTCCCCTTTTATTTTCATAATAATTAAATAAGAACTGGGCTAGATAAATGTGTATTTTTTATACTGAGTACTAGGTGATCAATTTATTAATATTTATTCCCTTTTTTCAATGAAATGAGCCAGAAAAATTGAGTAGGATCAATCATTCCCCCACATACAGTAAATAATTTTAGATAAATTCATATAACTATCTGTAGGAACTAAGCAGTATATTACATTTATCTCAAAAGATTATTTCATGATATGATGTTGTATACCAAACTTATTTAAGTTAAAATAATGCCCATATATCAAAATTCGGTATACTTCAATATGTTTAAAAGTAGCACTGAGGATGCCAATTACTGTCAGCAGAAAGATGTTATCATGTAGCCTTCACAACCTTCGCCTTCATAATGTCCAACAGGAAAACTAAGTGCAGGGACTCTTTGGCCTCTAGGGATTTCAGGAAATCAATCAGGACTGCTCTAATCTGCTGTTCACTACTGAAGAAATGGTGAATAAAGATGGTTCAAAAGCAGAGCTGACAAGCTAATGAGTAGTGCTGAAGATAGCGGTTCCTCAGTAACAGACTGTAAGACAATATTTGAAGATGCTAAAGATCAAGATTGTTAGAAATAAATGGAAGGAATATAAAGTTGGTTTACTTGATCAAAGTTATATCTGTTAACTCTAATGGACTTTTGCTGAAATCAATTAATCATTTCAATGATGAAATGATGAGTATTTATTTCCAGATAACAGGAAGCATATGGGAGAAGAGACCGTTTGTTGTTGACAAAGTGATAAGTTATTAAAATTGTTTATATGTTTTGATGAAGGGGAAGTAACTTCTTTATATATTCCTTTTTTTCCTTTTACTATATTCTTATTTTTCTTCCTTTTTCTTTCTCTGTTTTTCTTTTCTGTACCTCCTACTTTTTATTGTTTAATTTGTATTAGTTCTTATTACTGTAATTCTAATCTTTAATAAAAGTAGGTTTTTTTAAGGAAATGCTAAGCACCCAAGAGGATGTGGTGGCTCAGTGGCTAAGGTGCTGAGCTTGTCGATCAGAAAGGTCAGCAGTTTGGCGGTTCGAATCCCGTGTAATGGAATGAGCTCCTGTTACTTGTTCAGCTTCTGCCAACCTAGCAGTTCGAAAGCATGTAAAAATGCAAGTAAAAAAATAGGGGCCCCTTTGGTGGGAAGGGAACAGCATCCCATGCGCCTTCAGCATTTAGTCATGCCAGCCACATGACCACAGAGAAATCTTTGGACAGTGCTGGCTCTTTGGCTTTGTAACAGAGATGAATACTGTCTGCTAGAGCCAGAAACAACTAGCACATATATGCGAGGGGAACCTTTACCTTTTTAAGCAACCTAGAAATTCAGTTGGAAAACCAACAACATTGGTAAATGATTGCTGGGATATTTAGTCAGGCCAGAGTTTCTGGTGCTTTCATGCCTACAATTTCCTTGGCTTTCATGCCTACAATTTTCACAATAATAGTCAAAGTGTCTTTGAGGAACATCAAGACAGTCCTTAAAGACCATACTGAGACCCCTATGGGTTGTGTTACTTAAGAATTGCAGGGAAGTAGTCATAAGATAAAATGACCACCATACACCAAAAGGAGAAAATAACTTAAATGCCATGTGTTTATTATGACTGTCCAAAGGAAAATGTTGTGAATGAAATATAACAGGACAGACAATCATTTCGCTTTTGCAATACTTGCATTTAAAGAACAGCCAAAGTGGAGGGGGAAACCCAACTACAGTGTAAGAACATTATGAAGCTTTTGAGCTTTTCTGCTTCTTTTCTGGAACATGGAAAATATTTTGTCAAGGCTTTGCTCTAAAAGAAGCAACTTTCTGGCTCAGATTACTTGGCCCTTCCTACTGTTTATTCACTGTCTTTTTTTTCCCTGCAAAGTCAGAGGAGACTTCTTTCAATACTTCAAATAAATAAAATATCCAGCTGCACAAACAGTATACATTCAGCTAGATTACTTTGGCTTCTTATGGAATATTTGACTTTCCCCAGAATGTAAATGATTAAAGAGAAGCTATCACATGAAACTGATTGGGGAAAGGTTTCAAAAGTGGTATTGCAGTTTTTTTAAAAAGAAGGGCAGGAGAAGAAATAAAGACCACCATCAGGAAAAGAAACCAGGCCATTTCTAGAAGTCAGGAAGTGGTGAAAATATCTCTGCGCAAAGCAGACTTTGAGAAACTTTATAACGTTAAGTCTTTGGCTTCTCCTGACCTTCTGACAGATACATGCGATTTGAAATTGCATAGAAGAACATACTTGAAATGTCATATCATCACTGGTATGTAACCTCATGCTTAGACTGGACTGCCATCTGTCAGAAATGGTGTAGGGTCTCCCGCTTGGGCGGGGGGTTGGACTAGATGATCTACAAGGTCCCTTCCAACTCTGATTATCTGTTATCTGTTAACGTGACTTGGGGCGACCTGGTAGAGAATCCCTATTGGTAAATGGTTTTGGAATGGATGGAAACTTGCTTCAGCATAGGCCTGCACCTTTCCCATCATTATTTATTTAATTTTATGTATTTGTAAAATTTATTAGCCACCATCTTATCACAGGTAGATTCTGGGTGGATTGCAATCTTAAAAAAATTAAAAACTATAAGGTAAAGATAAAGGTTCCCCTCGCACATATGTACTAGTTGTTTCCGGCTCTAGGGGGCGGTGCTCATCTCCATTACAAAGCCGAAACTGTCCAAAGACGTCTCCATGGTCATGTGGCCGGCATGACTAAACACCGAAGGCGCACGGAATGCTGCTACCTTCCCAACAAGGTGGTCTACTTGCATTTTTACATGCTTTCGAACTGCTAGGTTGGCAGAAGCTGGGACAAGTAATGGGAGCTCACTCAGTTATGCGGCGCTAGGGATTCGAACCACCAAACTGTCGACCTTTCTGATTGACAAGCTCAGCGTCTTAGCCATTGAGCCACCATGTCCCCTTTAAAAAAAACTATACAAAATTAATTAAAAACTATACAAAAGCTAAAAGATATAAACAAAATACTGTGAATATCCAAATACAGCACACTAATTAAAATATGGGAAGGGTGGGAGTAGAATGAGGGGGACGGAAGTGGAATCTGTTGTTAATCTATCAACCACCCTCTATGGAAATCCCTCCATTGGAGCCCCGAGTCAACTGGGACACCCAGATCTTTAAGCTCTTTCAGAAGATCAGTAGGGTTGGAGTTGACCTCACTCCGGGAGGCAAAATGTTCCAAAAGGTAGACACAACAGCTGAGAAGGCTCTTCTCCTAGAGCAATCAAGTTTTACTACATGTACTGTACATCCCTGTACTTTTTGCAATTGCAAGCAGGAGAAAAAAACCTGGATGTTTGAAAATCAACCACAGGCTAAGATCTGGTCTAGGCTTCATGGAGGTGGAGCTTTATAGAAGTTGAGGTGGGTTTTATGAACTTCTATTTTAGGAGCAGAGTAGTCATCCTATATCCTAAACATACAGCTGGAGCTATATCAAGTACTGATAGAAGTGGAATAGAGCAATATTATGTTATGTGGCTCCTCCTGATATATTTTTGCATCATGTTCATTAGAAGGAGAGGCACATGAAGCAGACTGAGAATAAGTAGGACGAAAGAAGGGATCCATCTTCCAGATTATTCTTATATTTGCATTCAGTATCTGGAATTGCTAATCTTTCTAAGCACTGATTGATGCCATCTTATGGACAGGGAACAAAAAGAAAAACACTGGTATAAAACAGATTAAGAAGACTCAGGTGTGTCACTGATAGCAATGGGTAGCAAACTTTGATAAATTTTGAATATCTGCAAAAGTATATGGGATCCTGCCTATTTTAAAAAGAAAACAAGGAAAAATCAAGTATTATTTAATAATTACTTAATAATTACTAATACCTATTACCTTTATTTAACTATTTGCTTGATAGGTCAGGCACAATTGTTTGTGTATAGAATGAATCCCATCAGTATGCCTTTTGATACAAGGTCACTTTAACAATGAATTAAAAATATATAATACTATAAAGCTGAAACACTCACACATAAACACATACACACACATTCTTCTTAATGGAAGAAAGCTAAGATCCAATGAGACTTTCAGATCCAAAGAGAGGACATTATAAAGGAAAGCATGAGGAGGTGTTATCTTTGCTTTTCCCACAAAATTTTGAATGCAGAAGAGAAAAAAATCTTGCTTACTTTCTCCAACACATTTTTTAAAAAACTTGAATAGGGGATGAGGCACAGATAAATCTATCTTTTCTCTTGGCTTTTTTTTCCTGATTTTTCTAGACCTTAAATTTTCAGTGTCTTATCAACTGTTGATGCAAAATTGAAGGACGCCCAAGAAGTATTATATAACTAACGATGTTGCATAAATCCTTATGTAAGTAAATTAAATTCTTATTCAACAAATAATGTGGTTTACTTATAACACAAACTAACAAATCATGTCCAAACTATGGCAAATGATTTTTCCATGACTAATATTCTAGACATTTTTGAACAGTCAACAATGGAGGCAGACATGTCATGTTAGAGAAATAGTTACCTAGAGGAGAAATTGTACCATCTGATTTTTCTAATCAAATCCTCTAAAAACAAGTAAGTAAAACTGGTTGGTGATTTATTCTCTCCCCTTCTTTTTCCCACTAGAAATTTGACATAACTTTGTTCTTCATCAACACCATGTTTTTTGCGAATTTGACAATTTGGAACAAAAATATTTTATAATTATATGGTAGAGTTTAGTTTCAATATTTAATGTCATTTATGGCAGACTAATTTAACAGGGGAAAGAAATTGTTGGCTTAAATTTTGAGATATACTATGACAACTAATCCACAAATGTTTAAAATTAAAATACATCTTTGCAAAAGTCTGTTTTTTGCACACACAAAAAATCCGTGCTTTGGGTGACAGTAACAAGCATTGTGAGCTTTGCAAACAAAATTAAAGTATTTACTGAACAAATATAACATGTCATAAATAAACTGAAATTGGTTTATTAGAAATGTAAACATTGCCCCCTTTCTTTCTTAAAAAAGAGTTGTTTGTTTTCCATTTCAGCAATTGATTGTCTTTGCAGACTTTTAATACAAACTACAGGGAAGAAGTAAGCAACATACCATTTTTTATATAACAAAAAAATTGAGCTGGAGGGTACAAAAAATTGTAAGCCTTATTTGAAAGTTATTCAATATTGGTAAGTGTTGAAGGGAGAAAGAACACACAATCTCTGTTGGGGGAAGATACCAACAAGAAATGGGAGGAATCAAGAGAAAACTAAAAATGCAAATGTTAAGTACAGAAATGGCACAGTAACTTTTAACCCAACTTTTAACTTTGGAAACTCTGGGAAGCTACTGTACATGCCTACCCACAAACGTCTGTGCCTTATCTGCTGTACTCCTGCCTCATTGAACATCAAGGGGGAAGATATGTCAAATGGAAAAGCAATGAAAATACAAGATACAATTACAATATACAATAATAATAACAAGAGACCAGCCCCCCCCCAAAAAAACCCAAAACCCTGGATAATCCTATTTTTCAACTTTCTCTAAAGCAAATTCAAGCTTCTTTTCCTTAAGATAGAAGAATGTGGACAGATGCAAATGAGTATTTAATAACCCAGCTTATCTTATTTCAATATCTGTACTTTTATCAGATTTAAGACAGCAAAGGGCCAATTAATGTGGCACCTGTTTTTTATATATTTATTTATTTATGTATTTTGTCAAACATATACACAACAGGTTTCTGTTCTGATTTATTGTGGAACACAAGAAACTGAGGATCACGCTTAGAAGTTTCACGCACAGCTCCAAATTATGTGTTCCCAAATTATTTAGAATCCAAATAAATCATTTTGTTGAAATGGGGAACTTTTATTAGTTCAGTTTGAGTTGGTATCCTGAGATAACCTAGAACGAAGACTTGAAACCACTTTAGTGATGGAGTTTTTTTTAACGAGTTAAAGGGTTTTTCAAGTATCTGTTTAGATTCAACTTGTCTTGGTTTTTAAAAAAAGGAATCAGAGTTTGGTTTGAATCAGCCAGTGTATTTTGTACAAGGATAATAACCGAAACATCTGCTGCTTGAAGACTGCCCTGATTATTTGGACTATGGAATATCAAATCAAATCAAAATCTTTATTTTGGTCACTGACCAGCATAGCTCATAATGAGCTCAACCATTTGAGCAGAACAAAGAAGTCGAAATCAGAAGCACTGCGCTTGAATGTGAGTTCCATAAAACTAATAGAATTAGACAAAATAGTTCAGTTGATACTGTAACTCTTCAAACTAAAATAACTATTATTGCTGTAATTCCCATTAGATCTATATTAATGCTATAAACTATTGTAGTGGTTAAGATCTGAGGTACATATGCCAAGGAAAAAGGCTTAAAATCTAAACTTTCCATAATTATGAAGCTGGAGGCACAATCACTTCTTAGCCGACTTGAGTTGATTTGGGCTATGTATCAACACTTTTGTGGTGCAGCAACTCATCCTCATCCTGTTAAATTGTCTTCTATACAACTGGCTCTTTCTGGACAGCTGTTCCACATCTAGGATTCTCCAGGCATTGCAATACACAAACCAAAGCAAACTATGGTAGGAAATGCAGTTCACCCTAAACTAAAGGCGTTCAGAATAGAAAAGTCTGATTGTGAACATCAATTCTTTGTTTCTGAGCACTTATTCCACAAATAAATCATAATGATTTTTTTGCTTCTCTTTGTTAAGATTTTGAGGAGAAAAGGCAAAAGTAGAATTACTGTCATGCCCCTGTTGTAGACTGACTCTGAGGGAGAGGAGGAACAGCCAACAGGGAGTGGAAGTGTGGCTCCAGAGGTTGTGGAGGAGGCTGGGGAAGGGCAGAGGCCGGCTGGGCAGTCAGAGGAAGACCCAGGCCCATCCCCTCTTCATCCTAGGGCATGTAGGGAGGAACCTGGCTTATGGGAGAGGAAGCGGCCATAATCCCTCATTGGCTGCAGCTGGGGGGGGGAAGTATAAAGGAGGGGTGTTAAAAACACAGCATTGCTAGAAGCAAAGCGTGTTTTATTTCTGGGTGAGGTTTATCTTGGTTAGTGTTCTTCCAATGGACTGTGCCTTGTTATCTTCTTGAAGTTTGTAATTAATTATCCTGGTCTGTCATGAAAATTCCTTCAGGGCAGGTTTGTTTTGCTCTTTTTATTTCTCCGTTATCTGTTCTTTCAGTTTGGACTGTATTTCTTTCTTTTGGAGACTATTTTGGAAAGAGTTTAATCTCCAGCTGTGAACAATTGAACAGTGGGGCCAAGTTGGAGGCATTAAAGGAAATTTATTTACAGTTAGGAAGGATTACCTGTACCTGCCATTCAGATCTAAAAATAATAGTAATTCACAAAAGAATTCATGCTCAGTCCACAAATGCTTGTTTCACTAGTTCTGGCAAATGAGCCTGCTCCAAGCCCTACAGGTGAAACTGTCACCTTGTGAGCTGCAAAAACCTATCTTCTCTTCATCCATCCTGAGATATGTGCAATGCCAATTGGCTACCTGGAAGACTGAGAAGTCCTAGATCTTCCTGCAGGCAAAGATATAGATGGAGTGTGGTATGGATGTGGTTTGTTTGATGAGCCAATGTGCCTTTGAGTTTCCTGAGTTGAAACTTGGTTTCGTTTTAGTAGATATTCATCTTCATTGTCCAGAGTTCCTAGGCTTATATAAATGTGTTAAATAAACAGTGCGCAAAACTGTACCATTAGAGAAAACACAAAACCACCCAGCAATTGGGATCATGTGCACATTTCTTTCACACTAACTGATGATCAAACACTGTTAGTACAAATCTTGCCAGCAACCAGTTGTATAGAACCAAAGTCATATGTATGTTGCAAAAGAAATAAATAAGATATTAGGGATTGCTACCAGACAGCTTTCAAACCCATTCAATTTCCTTTTTTCTTCTATTCATTTCTAAAAATCGTATCACTCGCCAATAGTCAGGATGGGTTTTTTCCCCCATGATTATACATTATAATTCTGCAATAGTCCCAGTATTATATTTCCATTCATTTAAACAGAGACAGCACACAACACATCTGTTAAAACTCAACCACCACCATTGGCTGTGCACTGAATTAGGAAGTGTAACCCAATCAACTCAGATTTCTATCCTTTCTTAATGCAAAAGATTTAAAAATTCAGTTTGCTGAAACATCTGCTAGGCTCTTTCAGCCTTAACACATGATACTTTATTTACTCTCCTGCAACGCCAAGATTTTATTCTAAGGCAGAACTGTGGCAAATATACAACTCCTAAATTTAGACATCAATGAGGTGCTATGGAATTAATCATTCATAGAGTTTATTCCAAGCTTACTTGTTCATTTTTCATATAGAGATCAATATTTCTTTTTATGCTTCTCAATGCAACCCATCTTTACTGGGATTTTCCCCCCTAAGCATATTGCAATTTGTAGCTCTGATTTCTCTCAAATCCTGACCCCCAGCAGGGAGTCATATTCAGACATATGATGCACAGAACCAAACCACAAGACTCAGAAAAGACACAAGAGTTTATCAAAGACCAACCCAAACAATCAAGGGATGCAGCCTTTTTTGACCACAAGGGCCACAATTATATAAAATATCAACAAATGTAAGAGTGGTTGAAAATGCAGTAGGTATAAGAGAATTTCTAAAAAGCCAATCTCTCGATCAATCAATATGTATGAAATATCATGCTCTTACCAGTGACTTGGTGAAAGGCCGAGCCAGTGTAAACAGGAGGGTGTACAACCACCAGTTGTGATGAAGGGATGAGTACATCATATTTCCAGGATGCAGTGCATTTGAGGTAACTCCATGGGGGGAAAGCCGGCGATTCAGTTCACTTGATAGAAGAATATTGCAAAGCTTAGATCTATTGTAGGCCAACATAGCCCAATAATCTTTCTTCGATGGTGAAAGCAAGTTGAAGTCAAGTTTTCCCGAGTTCTCTTTAATATCCATGAACCTTCAAAGCCAGAAGAAACAAAAAAATTGTATGAGTGTTGCAATAAAATTGCTTTATCAGAGTTAAAATTGCTTTATCAGAGAGATGGGTGGGAAAGAAAGAAAGAAAGAAAGAAAGAAAGAAAGAAAGAAAGAAAGAAAGAAAGAAAGAAAGAGGGAGGGAGGAGGAGGGAGGAGGGAGGGAGGAGGAAGGAAGGAAGGGAAGGAAGGAAGGAAGGAAGGAAGGAAGGAAGGAAGGAAGGAAGGAAGACAGACTTAATGCTTTGGATGGTTTCTGTGACTACTCTAAACTCTATCTCCAGTGAATACATAACCATAGATCTTCACAGTGAAGGAAAAGAGCTATATGGTGGCACAGTGATTAAGTGTTGTATTGCAGGCTACTTCTGCTGACTACCAGCTGCTTGCCATTTGGCAGTTCAATTCCCAACAGGCTCAAAGTTCTCAGCCTTCCATTCTTCCGAGGTGGGTAAAATGAGGACGCAAATTGTTGGGGGCAAGAGGCTGACTCTGTAAACCGCTAGAAAGGGCTGTAAAGCAATGTGAAGTGGTACTTAAGTCAAAGTGCTATTGCTATATGTGCAAATACATTGTGCAAATGTAAAAGCCTTCCAAACAAGGTGCTTTAAAATGTTAAAGAAGGGAGCTTTCACGCCAAGTTGTTCTATAAAATATTTCTGTTCTATAAACCTTAATTATTTGTGTCTTTATTAAATTTATATATGGACAGTCTTACTGTTGTTTAGAGTGGTTCTGGGTGGCTTACAATATAATAAAAATAGAGATATAAAAACCATATTAATATAAAAATAGATTAAAATAACAAAAGATAAAATACAGACTAAAAAATAAATCATGGGCTCAGAGCAGAATGGAGTTGGTGCCTTCTCCATTCCTGCTCCAATCACCCAATGTCTACAGCTTCTCCATCAGGGCCACATGCCACTTGGTAGGATCAGGTTTTAGGCTAAAAGGATGGGTGTGGATCTCACTCTGGCAGCAAGATATTCCAAAGGGAAAGGGCATCCTTAGCAGAAAACATACTTCTCCTAAAGCCCATCAGCTGAAATTCCTTGGCTGATGAAGGCTACAGCAGGCCCTTCCTGCCAGAAGGAGTGGGGCAGGCCAATCCCATTGGGACAAGACTATTCTTCAGATATCCAAATTCAATCCAGGGTAGGCAGAAATACTGATTTTTAAAATGTTTCTGAATCTGTAATTATCCTGGCATAGCAGATAGCAACGAATATATTCCCAATTTGCAAAAGTGGTTTTAGAATGAGTTATATGTTACACATTCTTGATTCTGTTGATGGTGAGATTTAATAATATCCTCTCTCAAGAACTCTTACGTATATGCTCAGATTCTAAAGTTGAAACAAATATACGTGGAGTCTTAAGAGATCTTACCTATCATTCTTGGAGGGCCAAGCTAATCTTCTTTCTATTTTTTTTGCCCATCTAATCAACTTGATTTTCTTCATCGTGATCAAGTACCATGTTTTTTTCTAACCTTTTTCCCTCTTGTATCACATGCTCAGAATACAGTATGTTAATTTTTTTATTTGCAGTCGGTTGTCGTAAGGGAAAGATCAGCCTTCATTTGGAACAGGAATGATCGATGTTTTAGTAACATTCCCAAAATTTTAAAGTCGAAAGACTGTACTTCAATTTTTCTCAATATTCAGTGTTATATAATACCATTGAAAAGACCAGTATTTAAACTATTCTGTATAATTGTTCATTTCTATAACTTCTTTCTTACTAGGAATTATCCTTTTTACTTTTCTAGCTCATTGTCCATTTTTATCTAGAGCAGTGTTTCTTAAACTATTTTTCCCCTTTGGTTAACAGCAAGATGTTCTTCAATCAAAAAAGATAATTATGACAAATTAATAAAAGAAATTAAACTTCTTTCTTAATTGTAAATTATCTGGACTGAGTCAAACAGTTAAATGCTTCCTACTAAATAACAATTGTGAACTTTCTGTAAAAATGACCACATTCTTGCTGTAGCAATGGTGATCAAAACTGGACGGACGGATGGATGGATGGATGGATGGATGGATGGATAGATAGATAGATGGATGTCCATTTATCTTGCCATACACCACTGTGATTCAGAACAGTGAACATGGGATTAAAAGCATCAGAACAAAAATATTAGTACAAAATAAGCAATAAAACAATAGCAATAAAACTCAAACTAGATAACCACAATGGTACCCAACATAATCTAGCATGCTTCCTTTCTGCTGCAAGCTAGACTTTTATACTGAATATTTTGAATGTTAACCCTCTTTTGGGATCTATAACTGTATGTGTATATTTATATATACATACATACATACATACATACATACATATATGTTTTCGTAGATTTTCACGGGTAAAGGTATGTAGGTCTTGGTGTATTCGGTCTTATCCGTAAGATTGAGAATACCTTGGCGACATTTCAACGAGATCCCACTCGCCATCTTCAGGCTGGTGTCTTCGGCTTTGTGCTTGTGCCAGCAAAGCGTGATCTGAGCTGCCTTCTCTCTATAAATACTGGAGGGAGGTGTGGTGTGCTGGCTCTGCTGTAAGGTTGGTTGGCTGTGTTTTTGGCTGTGTTGTCGCTTCTTGATTGGTTGATGGAATTGGTGTTTGCTGATTGGTTGGCTATGTTGTTGACTGTGTTGTTGCTTCTTGATTGGTTGATGGAGTTGATGTTTGCTGATTGGTTGGCTTTTTCGAAGAGCCTGTGTGGCTGAGGTAGTGGCTTCAGCCTTTTGTGTTTTAGCTACCTGGGTAGTGGGCTGTGTGATGACCTTCTGAGTTTTATTGTTGTGACATCCTGGGTCTTGTGCTGTTATCTCCTGGGTCGTTGTCTGTGTTGCAACCTCCTGAGGTTTTGTGTTGTAATCTCCTGAGTTCCATGATGTAGTATCCTGGGTGGAAGGCTGTGATGTGACATTCTGGGCCTTGGTTTGGCTCCAAGTTTGAGGTCTGGCTATGTGTTTATAGCGTGTGTCAGTTTGCTTAGTTTGGGGGTTGGAGGGGGGTGTAGCAGCTGAAGTTGCAGCTATGGTCTGGTTTCTGGATGATGGTTGCCTTTTATCTGTGGGGTGGGCTTGGGTTTGAGTCTGGTGAGGGAGATTGGTGGTGGCATCATGTGTTATTTTGGGTCCAGTGTTGGTTTTCGTGGCTGGGACTCGTTTGTGGATTAGGGCTAGTTTCCAGATGTCTGGTAGGTGGAAATATCATCCCGTTTATTCATGTTATGGGGGTGTTTCTCTATTTCGATGGCTTCCCTAATTATTCTCTTGTTGAAGTGTTCAGCGTTGGAGATATGTTTGGATCCCTCAAAATCAATTTCATGTCCTGTGGCTTTAAGGTGCTGGAAAAGGGAGGAACCAACCCGCTTACAGCAGAGCCAGCACACCACACCTCCCCTCCAGTATTTATAGAGAGAAGGCAGCTCAGATCACGCTTTGCTGGCACAAGCACAAAGCCGAAGACACCAGCCTGAAGATGGCGAGTGGGATCTCGTTGAAACGTCGCCAAGGTATTCTCAATCTTACATGGGATAATACACCAAGACCTACATATCTTTACCCGTGAAAATATACGAAAACAAATATATATATATATATATATATATATATATATATATATATATACATATACATACATACATACATACATACATACATATATATTCGTAGATTTTCACGGGTAAAGTATGTAGTCTTATTGGTCTTATCCCGTGTAAGATTGATAGTATCTTGGTGACAAAATGTCACCAAGATACTCTCAATCATACACGGGATAAGACCCGAATACACCAAGACATACATACATATATATATATGTATATTTATATTTATATTTCTTTTATTTAGAAAATTAGAGATAGGACAGTGGAAGCAGAGCAGAGTGAACTTCATTCTCTTACTTACAAAATAACCTTTCCACCAAGGGACGTACCTTTTAGTCCTAGTCCTCAGGAAATAATGAAGTGTGTGAGTGTGTGCGTGTGAGAGAGAGAGAGAACAATAAATAATTGCAATTAGCAAACACTGTAATTGGGGCAAAAGATTTATGGGTTTCCCCTCTTCCCAACTCCAAGCTGAGTAATAGGACAACTTTAGCCATTGATCTTCCCATCTTTCTGCTTTCCAGTGCACTAGTCTTCCACACTCTGGAATCTAAGTGCTCAAATAACTACAGATGAGACTTGCTGCTTTTCAGCATTGTCTTAGATTAAAAATTGATGGTTTAAAAAGAGGCAGTAACTGAGGTAATTCTGCCATCAATAGTTTTTAAGGTATAAAAGAAAAATGTGAACAAAGCTCGAGCGAGCAGTGGCAGAGTCTAGTGTTTTTAAGTGTACCCCTGGTATGACTGAGCACAAATCAAAGTAAGTGGTTGATATTTTTAATTGGATCTGACAGTCACTAAACACCAGCTGTTTGTTTGTTGATGTTATTCTAGCAAGGTGGCAAACCATGGAAATATTCTGCAGCTGGATTATTGTACATAGCCATAAGCGTACATATACACATTTGATTTGCATAGGAATAGTGGGGGGGAAATGAAAAATATTTAATGAATGAGTGATGGGTGGGTTGAGGAAGGAAGGAAGGAAGGAAGGAAGGAAGGAAGGAAGGAAGGAAGGAAGGAAGGAAGGAAGGAAGGAAGGAAGGACCTGGTGTAGTTTTGTCCCCAAACTGACTTCTACAGAGTCTAGGCACAACATGCTATGCTATGCTGTAACAGATAATCATGCTTTGAAGTGCTGTAACACTTCCTATAACATTGATGGACTTTCACAATTCATGATTTATGAATTGGGGCAATGTGCTGATATTGTAAACTGCCCAGAGTCCTGTAAAGCACTGTGGGGCAGGCATGTAAGTTTAAATGCTATTGCTATATACCTGGATGTGCAGAACTCCCAAATATTCTAGATCTTTGTTAGACTTTCAAAAATGGCCCTACTAACTTATTCCACTTCTCAATTAGATGAACAGGCAACCCGTTCCTTCTCTTTTCTTCCATTCTCCCAACATCTGAAAAAGTGATTCTGAAAACAGCCAGTGAGAGCTTGTATCCCTTCAGCTATTCCAATTCCCATCAGTCTTAGCCAGCACAGCCAATGCTTACTGATGAAGTCCAACAATAGATATAAAAAAGTGAGGCCTGGATTGAGTTGATGGCCTTATAAATTAGATTTACAAACAAACCAACAACAAATATTCCCACTTATTCTAATATAATGCTCCACAGAGAACACCTTAGGAGAATTGGAATTATTCTGCATAGCATGGAAAAAAACAAACAAAATAAATGATTGACCCTGGCTTTGGTATTTTCTAACAGATTGCAAATGTATGTGATAAGACGCAGGAGCTAATGAATTCATCCTGCTAATTTCTCATGGATATGGTAAAACTCACAGCCATTTTCAATGATCATATTTAAACATCTAATTTAATGCATGACAAGCCCCGAGAAATGGAGAAGCAATTAGTTGTTAGATCTGGAGACACAACAATTACATATTGGGGGATAGGTTTTCCAGAAACCCTGGTTGATCTTGTGTAAATAAGCAGAGAACAATATTTTGTTGGTCCTGTCTCCGCCTTGATTTCCAATCAAGCTTTAAAGTTCTGCGAACAGAGGAATTAAATCTATCAATGATATCAAAGTGATGGGCGGAGACAAAGTCCACTCCAAAGCAAAGAAGGAAAATCTTTAAAAAATGCTGGAGTTCAATGATAATATAAAGAAACTAGCTCGATACCCGTGCTTCGCTACGAAACTATGTGATCGGGCTTAGTTTTTGGGGAGGAAAATAAGGGGGGAAAATTATGCCTCTGCCTACCAGCATCCATCAGTATTCATCTGGCTAGCGTCCTGTCAGTGTGTGAGAGAGTTGAGGGCTGTTTGGAAACTGAAACAGTATTTGCTGTGTGAGCAAGAAGGAGACAGCAAGGAGACTGGGCATGGCTTAGCTCAACTGTTCTGTTCTAAAGCTGGTCGCTGCTCTGAAACTAAAACTGAAATTGAAACTCCTCTCCTCTGCTTGTGTTTTGCATTTGGAACAGATTTCTTTTCAGGTGGGGAGGCGGAGTAGAACTCCTTAGCATCAGAGTGTGTTAATAATAATATAGGAAATACTAATGCTCTGATGGTCATTTCAAAAAATCCTTTCTTAGTGAGCACCTAGAAGCCAAGAGGAACATACGTGCCAAATTTCAAGTTGGTAGGCTTTATGGTTCTGGAGATTTTGTGATGATGTTTGAATGGTATTTCCCTTTTATACATACATACATACATACATACATACATACATACATACATAGCAGATAATACAAACCACTGACAATTCCATGTAATCACCATTAAATTACAGCTCATGCATGGCTCATGCACCTTACCTATTTTGGGAGATTTATTTCTAGAGCTAAACATCTATGGAGATTCTCAATCATCCAGGTCATGGTTGTCTGAAAGTGTTTTGTTTTTGTTTAAAAAAACAACAACTGAACCATCCTTTGTTTTCTTTCTGGAAGACATATTGCTCTTCATCCAAGAAGCCTCATCAGTTTCAGGCAAGATGGTGGGGAAGATGGAAGGATCATATTTCTTTGCATATTTTTAGAGCTAAACTCATATTTTTAGAGCTAGACCAACTGGCCTGCCTTGCAAGAAACTCCACTGCTTGCTTTTATACACTTGAAACATAGAAATGCAGAAAAACTTGACATAATTTATAAAGGACTTTGTTGATGGAAGGGTTGTTGTTCTCACCTAATTGACATTTCATGTTGTGGCTCTGGGCAGGATTGATATGGGCATTTTTTACTGCTTTCTTCCATTTCAGCCATCATAAATTTAAAATGGCTAAAGTAAATCTTTGTGCAATATTATCCTTTCTATCATGAGCCCTTATACTGGGATTAATAAAAGGATTCAGCCTAACCCTGAGCCATTCCCTGCCTACTAAGTCCCAGGAGCTACTGTACATCTTAGGGAAAGTGGGGTTTTTTTAAAGAGAAGCATGTTTCACACTGCATAGTTGAAACATGAAGAAGGGGAAGAATAAGCACAATCCAGTTAATCACAGTCACAGCTTTTTTGTAGCACAGAAGAAAGGTTGTTGTTGTTGTTGTTGTTGTTGTTATGAACAAAAAGCATTGGGGGGAGGGAGGGAGAGAGAGGAAGATGCTAGTTGAGTAGCATAAGAAAAAGCTTTGATGTTGTTGGGCATTTTGAACAGGATTTTTCGAGGATGGTAGGCTTTGCTAAAAAGGTGATTAGAAAAAAATAAGAGTTAGTCAACCAATTCCACATTCACTAGAAAACATTATGCCATATTTCAACCTCAAGCAAAAGATTTTCCAAATCGGGGTTTAATGGTGGAAAACATTCAGAATGCACTATTTCCTTTGCACGTAGTTATAGCTTTGGTCCACATGAAATTCCTTGCCTAACAATTAAGAACATCCACACATACATATTCGGAGGGAGAGAGAAATCACAAATGTATATTTAATCTAAAAGTAATTGCATTAGCTTCCAATTAGAGTAAAGGTGAATTCTTCCTGGCACGGTACTGAATATGTTGAATGGCAAATCAATAAAAGTCACACCATTCAGATTTAATCAATTATTGTTTCACCAGCTGGCAGAATGAAATCATTCCTCGGCAAAGAACCTCTGCTTCAATATGAAGATTAAGACACAATCTAGTCATAGAATTGGATCGTCGGTCCATTTACCATTCACCTACTTTCCAGTAAAGAGCTGAATATTTTATTTATTTAATTTGGCCCACAAGATCCCAAGTGCCACAGCAGTGAGCAGAAAGCATCTTTCCCAGAATAGCCTGTAATGTTAATCTATAAATGGTCCCTGTCATTTGTGGAAGAAGAAAACCATGTGGCATCTAAAGGGTTTGAGAGGACAATCACAGAGCCATTCCAATTTCATTGTCATTTTGAATGCACTGGGAAGATATTCAATAGGCAAAGATCAATCAGATGCAATCAATCAAATATTAAATTCAATGGATGTTGAGGTTCCTCCTACTCTGAAGTGCTAGCAGGCTACTCAAATGCCACATGAAAGAAAGCAAATCATTCATGCTCTAGTGGTAACTCAATAGTTAAGATAGTTAAGATAGAGGATATTGCAACAACAAGTAGAAAACATCCAACCACATGAACCAAAGTGATTGTGTGATCTTTGGATAATATCTATGGTTTTTCTTTCATCTATTTCTTTTTAGCAATCCTGTGAAGTAAAGTGGAGTTATGTGAATAGATCAGAACCACTTTGGGCACTTTATGGTTGACCACTTAGCACTATAGTAGATGTTCTCCAGATATGTAGTACTATGGCTTCTCAACTTCCTTGTTGTTGCCTAAAATAACTCAGATTGGTAGAAGTTCAGCAAATCCAGAGAAGATAAATTTGCCTATCCTTTCACTATACTATCAAATAGTTTTCTAATGTAGAATTCTAAATATATTTTCTACCACAACTTTCTTTTAAACACTATGCATTGTCTTGATGGTTGAACAGGATCCTTTCAAATGGAGGGATATGTGGTCATGGTGGTTGCTTTATAGAAGCTTTTTGTTGTATGAAATTGTTGTTCTTTTAAATTTGTGAAGCTGCCCGGTCATTTGGCATCAGGCACCCTAAAATTGAACATCCTATTAAAAATATGTTTTTTCACTTAGGAACTGACTCAAACTATTGTTCCAGAGCAACTAGGGAAGAAAGTAACAAATAATATTAAAAGACTAAAAAAAGTTCAGTGAAACTTTCAGGAAAAAGGTTCAATTGCTTTTCAAAAAAAATGGTGAGTACATTCCTTTCAGAACTAACCTGTGTGATTCAGAAGAAACCATCACGATTCTTGCGGGAGCTGAGCGGCAAAGAACATCTTTCAGGAGCTGAATAAGATAAAAGTGTCCCAAATGATTCACCTGGAAAGTCCTCTCCAGGCCATCTTCAGTTAATTGCCAAGGGAGACCTAAAACAGCAGCATTGCAGACTAGCACATGGAGAGCTCTGTAAACACAAATGTGGAAATATATATATTTAATTAGAGCAATCTTCAGAAATCTGGTGGCCTTCAGATGAGCTAAGCCATTATTTCTAGCCATTTTGAAAAACCATGCCTCATAATATCAGTCACAAAGCTACAATGTTAACTAGTTATAATTGATCTGTCCCATGTTCTCATACAGAAAATATAGTTGGGTTTCCATATAGGAAACTCCTTCTGCATATCTATCTCAAATACATCACAACGGAGTGGGGACAAATTCAAGGAATATTTTACACGTATGAGATAGTTATTTCCTACTAAAGCAAAACAGAACTTCCAAATCTCACTGAATAGAAACTACTAAATAATCTGAAGAATAATGGTTATTATCAAGATTAAATAGCCCGTGTTCCATATCTTCAGCTGCCATAATATTTGATCAGTATGTCACTTGCTTTATACTCTACATCTCTGTTTCCATCATTGGTAACTTCTAGATCTATGGACTACAAATCCCAAGGTTCTCAGCAATGGCCTTCACAGTGATAAAATCCTGGGTACTGAAATGCACACATTTCTCTTCTATAGAGGTTGGTCTGCATTTTATCAGCACTCAAAATAAAACTATGACTTGCATTCATAAGTTACATGGCTATACTCCAGAAGCAAAAGTTTTGTTGAATAAGAAACATAACTTTATTAATAAACATGCTTAACATCTAGAAGTAAGAAGTTTTATTCACCTCTGTTCAAAAACTATGACTAATGTATAATCATGTATATTAGTCCAAAGATTCATATCCATTTTTTAAAAACTTTTTAAAGAAAGTTATAGCTACAGTGCTTTTAATCAACGTATTTGTTAAAAATTCCATTATATCGATTGTTATTGCACTTTGTAATATTCTTCATGGTTTTATTATTTTAAATTAAAATTTTAATTAAAATACTGTACACACAGACCCTTTAAAAATTCTCTCATTAGCCATAAAAGCTATAAAACCACAAAATGCTTACGGCTTTATTTGCAGCAAAAGATACTATAGCTGTACATATTAAATCATAAATATTTTACATGCTTATCTTCCCAACATGCCCCTCATGGCTGGTTCTAGCAAAGGATAAGACCTTTTAACTCAACTAAAACCAAATGTATCTTGAACTTAGCTTTCACATGGGCTGGGATCATTTGGCCAAGGAATTGTAGTTGCAACACAACTGGGAGAACCATTGTCTGGCAAGCATGGTTTCTCCTTTTAAGACAACAACCACAATGCCCTAAACCACCAGCAGAAAGATCAGTAAACCAAGGAACTTGGGAGTTGTTACTTTTTACCTATGAAGTTCAGAAACTGTGTGTCTTAATTTAGGAACAGCAAAAAAAGAAGCAGATCCCCTAAGCAATTCGACTGACCTTTGTGAAACTAGAGCAGAAGAAGATAGAAAAAGTTCTATCTCATTGTGGTCTATTGCTGATATCGACTGAAAAGTAGCCTTCAGTGAAGTTATGATTGTTCAACACTAAACTTAGTGCCATGAAGAAGCTACTCCAGTTAGATTTGGAATGTTAGCTTCAGGAGACATAAAGCCAAGAATCACATGTGATACTACATCAGGACCCAGTGAACAGAGAGGATGGCAAAGCAGAAATATTCTACGAGGCTCCTTGCCATGAGTAATTTTCTTGATTTGACAGTTGGCCCCAGCCCTATTTAAAAAGCAACCCTGACCCTCTTGTTGGAAGCAACCATCTGTGATGTTTGGGTGTGGAATCTACTCATGAAATTCTGATCTCCTAGCTGACAACCTTGACTTGGATCTTGGAACTGTGGACTGTATTTGAAATATTCTTTTGTATGTTCCTATTAAAAGCAAAAAAAAATCCCTCAAGCTTCCTTCAGAAACTGTTTAGCTTGCATTCTTTGTCTGCTGTTATCTCCTTGACTCTGGGTAAAGTGCTAATTTCTATAGCAACTATATATGGTGTGTGTATTTGAAACCAGAAACAGGACAGAAAGGGTTAACAGGATTATAAGCAAAAGAGACCATTGGGAACTCAGAAGAAGATAGTACCACCCTTAGGGAAATATTTGCATATGCAGAAGAGAGAGAAATCTTCTTAAAGAAGGCAACTCAAGCACCCATTAGAACTTGCTGCTTAAAACAATGATAAGTGATGATCTGTGAAAAGCTCAGAACAATTGCTTCAAAGGTTTCTGCTAAGTATGTGTATATTCCCATGGAAGACACTTTGCCTGGGAGTGCTATGTGATGGAGCAGTTGCTCTGCATGAGATCCATCTTCTTCTACACATCAACTGGATAGGTGTCTCCTCTGTTTTCTACTACTGTGAGAAAAGCTGTAGGCCTTATCCTATCACAAATGTTATAAACCTCTGATTAGATAATCTAAACAAGTTTGCATGAAGCACCAATGAAAACCTGGTTAAACAAGTTGTCCTGATGAAGCCATTAGTTATCCATCATATGCTTGCTGTTGCTTTTAGTGTCACCCAAAGTTACTGCTGGAGGAAATTGCACAACACAAATTGTATTTATAAAATTTAATAACTCACCCTTTAGTTTAATTGGATGTTCTGGCTCACAATTATAAGATACAATATAAAAACGTTATCATAGTGCAGTAACTAAAACAGCAATCAGGCCATTAAAACAAGCGGGAATTGAAATTAGCACATTTCTACTTCAGAGAGTATCATACATATTTTTTTATCTTTGTATTTTAAAGGGCGGAGTCTGCCTCACTGTTGTTAAGAATTATGCATGTTTTTCTTTGTTTTTTATGGGGATTTGTATTTTTTAAAATATTTTTCATGCAGAATAGGGATTGCAAGAATTCTAAAATCTCTGAACAAATTGCAATAAATTTTAATTCAGAATGCTTCCGGAGAAAAATCCTGGCAGACAAATATTGCTGGAATAATCTATCACACATTCATTAAGCAAAATTTAATTGATGCCATATACATTCACACACTTTACATATAAACACTAACCATTAACATTTTTATTAATATCCTCATTCACATTATATTTGAACCATTCTGAATCTAACCATTGTTCCATAAATTTAAATACATCTTTTCAAATCTTATTTGCTGTATCCATTGAAACATAAATCCTATTCTATATATGAAATATCTCTAGCTCTATATCCATCCATCCATCCATCTATCGAGAGGGAGGCGGCAGGCTTCTCTTGGATATAAAATATGTTACTTTTAAATTAGATTGCATGAGTACATGAGTATTTTTCTGATCCAGCAGAATCCTTCCTCTGTTCTAATGGTCATAATGATTGTGCCATTTTGTACTTTTGATGCTTCACGTTCTGCTATGTAATTATTTCCAACGAAATCCTTGGCATAAATCCTGAATATATTTTCTGAGGTCAGGAAGAAGTAGCATGAGAAATTCCTCTGCCAAGTAACCTTTGATTGCATAAAGATAAAGGTATTAATATTTTGAACCTCTGTCCCATTAGCGGGACACAACGTTACTACTTCACCATTTAAAACTCTAGCATTGACATTGCCTTATCTTAAGTCTTGCTTAGTGTGACAGACATCAGACAGAAACAAAACTATTAGCATGAACACTCAAGCAAAAGAGTCTACATAAATTAACAAAGAAGCAATGAAATTTTATCTACTAAGTTTAATTCAAATGAATGGTATTAATCAGAGGTACAGATAGTCTTTCTCTTATACAGCCATTCATTTAGTAACCATTCAAAGTTATAACAGCACTGAAAAAGTGACCTATGACTAGTTTTCACACTTACGACTGTTGTAAGTATGACCTATGGTCAAGTGATTGAAATTCAGATGCTTGGCAACTGGCATGTATCTATGACAGTTGCAGAGTCCCGAGGTTATATCCTTGCGACTTTCTGATAAGCAAAATCAATGGGGAATCCAGATTCACTTAAGAATTGTGTTACTAACTTAACATCTGCTGTGATTCACTTAACAAATTTGGAAAGGAAAGTCATAACATGGGACAAAACTCCCTAATTTTGGGCTCAATTGCGCTGGTAAATTGAGGATTATCTGTATTCCCTTGAACAATAACTAAAACAATGGTTGATATCATGACTCACAATCCTTAAAAAGTTCCTCAATCATCGTGAGCAATTTGCTAAGAATGAATGAATAAATGAATGAATGAGTGTGTGTGTAGTGTGTGTGTGTGTGTGTGTGTGTGTGTATTTGCTATTATTGAAGAGACAGCTCCAATTTGTTGTCCTCAAATTCTCTGCCCCAAGTAGAAGATATTCAGTCATATGTTATTTACGCACACTCAAAATAGTAGTTCTCTCCACTGAATCATTTTCTTGTTGGTTAAGGCTCCTTCATTAAGCTGCTGTTCAGCCAAGGGAGCTATTTGTCTTTCTTCAGCTTGCAACATTCCTAGGTTTAGATATCAGCTGAATGACTGATATGGCATATTTAGCATTTAGGGAACGGTCTGTGGGAGCTCATTAGACTGCACACAAGGCAATCTTTTTTTTTATTTTTTTATTTTTTAAACATGGATGAAATTAAGCCCTTCTTCCCCTGGGCAAAGATCTGGGTCAAAACCAGTCAGCAGTAAGTCTCTTTCTCACATTCAGATCTAGCAGAGCATTTCCCCCCACAAAATTTCCCAGACTGGAAAAAATCTCAACCTCCACGTGGTTTGTTAGTTTTAATATGTACCCGGGTCTTTTGCATACTGGAAGCATCATAGGTGAAGCCGCCCAAGAACAAACACAATTTGAGGTCCACCTGGAGACTTGAGCAATTGGCAAGGAACTAAATCTTCACTGCAATTCAGGAGCCATGGCCTTTCCAACCTGGTGACAGCAACTGAACAGGAGTTTGGAGGCCAAGACAGAACAGATTCCCTCTTTCCATACCAACATGCTCCTTTCCTGCATCCCCCTTTGAAATAGAGTTCTTGGTTGCAATTGTTATGCATGCTGAAAGTGGTAACTGCATATTTATATCTTCAACATCCTTGCTCTGAGAATCCTTTACCAGTAAAGAACATGAATACCAAAGTTATTACTTTGACCATTCCCATCTCAAACAAGCCAAGCCAAGAAATAAATTTAATATTACTTTTCATTTATCATGGCTTCTTCCAAAGGATCTTGAGCTTTTATTTATTATTATTTACTTATTTTATTTATTGAATTTATATTGCCACCAATTCGCCCATGGCGACTCAAGGCGGTTTACAGAATGTAAAACCATATTTAAAATAAAAAACAATAAAAACTAACAAAAAGAATCAAATAAATTAATAAAGTGCAATAGAACAAAATCTGGGGGGGAAAATATCCACCCCCAACTCCCATCCTCTGCCCCGATGACAGCAGATCACACAAGCCATTTGATGTGCTCCATCCCGCTCTAGGTTCCCCAGGACCGCTGGCAGAACCATGTCTTTAGTGCCTTCCGGAAGTGTATTAGAGAGGAGGCCATTCTAATCTCTGGGGGACAATATTCAAGAGGTTTTGCTTGGACTGAGATTGATGAAACTGTATTCCTACAAACAGCCACCTCTTAAATCTAGAACCAAGCCTTCCTCATCTGTTCTAGCATGTGCTTAGATTGCTATGTTATTGCCTTTGGCCACTTTTTCTGAAATGTGTTGAGTAGCTGCTAGAAGTCAGTTGATCCTGTCTGCCATTGGAATCCATCCAAATTCAAAATAGAAAATGGCATTTTGCATTTTGTGTATATTGTGTATATTCCTAATATGAGTGTGCCTATACATTATGACAAAAACACTCAAGTCACATACATCATATTCATTGCTTTCCTTAACCCTCATAGGTTTCTCTATTTTTCGCATTTCAAGCTGTCATAACTCTCAATGGCATTCACACTATTTATATTTATTGGTCTTAAAGCAATATATTTATTGGAATTGCACAGAGGGAAGATAGAACAAAGAAATGTATTTATTTTATTTATCAAATTTAGATACTTTAGACACCCACCTCATTCATAGCCCGTAAATTTGTAAATCTCAATCATTCTCTGACTCTGTAAATTGTGCCCCTTAATAATACAAAAAATAAAATACAAAAGTATAAAAACTACTTAGCTCTTAAATCTCATTTGAAGTATACAGACCATATTATTGCAAAAGAGACAGAGATGAATATTGCAATAGCTTCCCATCTATGGTAACTTTGCTCAATTGATTCAACAACAGCAAAGCAAACTCTTACTAATGTAATAAGAAAAAAAATTTGTAAGTACTTACAGATTCTTGGATTTGAAGGTTTCAGCAAATTCCCATACACTTTGAAGAGATGCAAGATCCAAGGTGATTGCTTCTACCTTGGCTTTGTGCTAAAATGAGAAAAAGTTCAAAAGATCAACAAACTTACTCCACAGAATCATCTGATAACAAATATGCAACAACATATTTTAAATACTCTTAAACATAGTGGTACAGATAACAACACTTTGAGATATGTAGAGATTGTTTAAAGAAGGGTTTTTTAATGCTGCGGGTACATGCAGCCAAAGTAAATCCTGAAAGAGGTGTGAATATTTATTCAAATATCTCAACGTGTTTCCAGATAAACCAAAAGATTGACCCAAAAGATTGCTAGATCTTTTTTTGTTCTTATCACCATTACCTGCAGAATAAATAAAACAGAGCTACTATTCCTTTTTAAAAAAAATCAAACTCATGATTCTTACAAAACTCACCAAAAGTATCTTAAAATTACAGTTACCCAAAGTTCATCAGTTAAAATCTGCTAGGCTTGATGACTTAGGCAAAATCCATTATGACTGGTTGATTTAGGAACAGAAAATCATTTAAACAATTCAAATCAAGATAGAAACATATCCAATCCAGAGGCTACAATCATCAGCTTTTTATTAGACATTTCAAAGGAAGTATATAGAAGTAAAGGTTCCCCCTGTTCAGTCACATCCAATTCTAGGAGGTGATACTTATCTCCATGTTTTAGCCAAGGGAGCCACAGCATTGTGCAAAGACCCTTCCCACAGTCATGTGCCCAGCATGTGCTGAAGTGCAGAGAACAGTGTTAGCACCCCACCAATGTGATACCTATTTATCTATTTGCATGTGTATGCTTTTGAGCTGCTAGGTGAGGGCGAGTAATGGCAGCTCAGCCCATTGTGTGGCATTCAGGTCTCAAAACTGGGCATCTTTAACCACCAAGCCATCATGACCCCATCAAAGAAAGAATATAAACAAACACAACAATGAAAAGTAAGAAACTGAAATTTAAATAAGCAAACCGAGGATCTGAAAATGTCATGGAGGTTACGGTCTTCCAACACCTAACTAATTTTTTTTTTTAAATTACATTTATATGCCGCCCTTCTCCGGAGACTCAGGGCGGCTTACAATTTTTGGGATACAACCCAGTGTGCTCAGCAATAGCCTTCATTCCATTGTATATGCCTGCTTATTACTAAGCGGCATTTTTACAAAGTCAGCTTATTGCCCCCAACAATCTTGGGTCCTCAATTTACCTACCCCGAGAGGATGGAAGGCTGAGTCAACCTTGAGCCTGGTGGGATTCGAGCCTACAGCAGTTGTAGGCAGCTGGAACTTAAGTGCAGGCAATTAACAGCCTGAGCCACCAAGGCCACCTTACATAACAATTACATAACAACTGAATGTATTTCTCTTTAAAAAAAATGAAACTAAGTATGGAGCTAAAAAATAAAGATCGGGAACACATTTAAACTCATCAACCAGAATTATAATAAATTGAACCGGTTCTGAAAATTCACTCTAATTTTCCCATGAAGTTAAAATATAGAGTCTTTACATAGAAAAAAAAAGAATATATATGAGGTACAAAGCAAACATATTAACTGACAGTTCAGGCATTTTATAATCAGTCTTTCTAAAACATATGTTACCAAAACATATAGTATCCTTGCTGTAGTTAGCATATACAAAGCTAATTCAGCATAATTTAAAGTAATGAATGGTTTATCCAATTTAATAAAACAGTTTAAAGTCAACTGTTAAGATTTATTTCATTCTACTGTGCATTATTTTCCACAATCGTTGTGCTTTACAATATTGCTACCAAATATTAAAAAATAATCCAACATTACATTTTCATCATTTTTTTAGAGAAGGAATTGTTCATTTTAGTCATTGGGACTGGAGTAATATACCAATAATAAAATATTGTATACCAATTTCCTCTAAGTATAATGTTGAGAGGAAATTTAATGTTCTTTTTCCACTGAAATTTCCACTGCTGCACTTCTATTACCACATTCAAATTCTGTATCTATTTAATCATAAGCTCTTTTGCTTGTCCAGGCTCTGAATCATATTTCTCCAGCTATTTATAAATAAGTCCCAGCATTATGTTTCACTAGATTTTTTTCTAATTCAATGACGTTTCTTACCATTCCTCTTTATCTGTACAATTATTGTAATGCTAGGTTACCCATATTGAAATCAGTCAAGTAGACTAGACCATTGTGGAGAATCTCAAAAGATTTCATCTTCATCTTGCTAATAAATAAATCTTGAAATTGGAACATGTTATTAATTTTCCACTAAACTAATTTATGAAACTTACTTCCTCATAAAAGTAGACATTTAACAATGGAGTAATAGAAGAGTCATCTTATTATTTCCCTGTACTTGACCTAGACCAGGGGTGTCAAACTCAATTTCATTGAGGGCTGCATCAGGGTTGGGTTTGACCTTGTGGGGCTGGAGTGGGCGTGGCCAGGGAGGGCGTGGCCAGCTGAACATCACTCCTGTTGAGGGCGCCTATGGTGGCCCGAGCGCTCTGCAAGAGAAAACAGGCTCCTGAGCTCCGTTTTCGGTTGCCATGGTCTCCTGCAACCCTCTGCCAGTGAAAACGGAAGTCATGGAAGCCGAAAGTGGAGCTCGGGAGCCCATTTTCACTGGTGGAAGCGCTGTTGGCCAGTCCTTTGCTGTTTCCAGGGTGGCCCTACAAACCAGATCTAAGTACCCCACAGGACGGATCTGTTCCCCCAGGCCTTGAGTTTGACCTTGAGTCTGACCTAGACATTCAAGCTTGCCAAGCAAAGTCTCTCTCTGAAGATCCCAGTGCTCAGATGGCACAAACAACTCCACAATTACATACTACCTCATTGTCGTCACCATTATCATCACCATCATCATCATCATCCTAACTCAATCCTGCTTGCACTTGGCCAAAACAACTTTGCAATACACAAAACAGACACAACCAGCAGGTTTCTGCTGCAGAAGGGGAGGGGGGAATGCCTTCTCTCTCTCTCTCTCTCTCTCTCTCTTTCTTTCTCTCTCTCTCTCTCTCTCTTTCTTTCTCTCTCTCTCTCTCTCCCTCCTTTAAAAGGTACAATGCTCTGTTCTTGTCTCCAAGGAGAAAATAAAATGGCTGCTACAAACACAAGGACAACAAGGGGTCAAAAAACATCAAGCAGTTCAACAGATTAAACCACAAGCTGTTACTTAGCATGCTCTTGGGAACAGTGATTCAAGTCCACACACTATTACTCAGGTAATGCTTTTGCACATTCTGGGCAATGTTGCAGGTCTCTCCTGATGGGTTTTGAAACCGAAGAGACAGCATTTGCGATATTATAAAGGGAATAGAGAGCGAACGAGTGTGTGCTTGGTTGTTCCTACCTCCATTACTCCTTCCCCAAGTTAGAACTGAGAAAAAGAAGTTGCACTTGAGAAAGAATACAAATATGGAACCAAAAAAAAGAGATCAACAAATGGGGAACTTGGAAATGTAGATTATCCAAGCTATGAATATGGTTTGCAGTCTGACATTTCAGGCAATAAACTGAACCCCTGCTTACTTGGAAAAATAAAACCCTTTCTATTGTGAAGGCAGCTAGGGATCCTTTCCTTACCCCCTCCCCAACTGTTAAATTAATCTGAATTTCTACAGCTTTCTAGATTTAGCACAACAAAGGTTAGAAGAAGAACCACCTTCTGTGGGAGTATTTCTCAAGCACCTTAAGTAGAAGGCTTTGAAAGGTCACACATTCAAATAATAATAAATATAACAATGACAGTTTCTAGGGTACCATTCATGAACATACATAAATGATAAAGACAGAAATATATACAATGACCACTGGCCTATATAATAAAAAATGTCATTAAATCTTCACAAATCTGGCTTTTTAACCCCTCATTAACTTAAGTTTACAAGCTGTTCTCCCTATTCATACAAACTAGTATATTTTTAAACTATACTCAAACTATTCTTTTGAGTCTTAATGTTGCTCTTTGTAGCAAAACAAGCCCTGAAATGATTTAATCAATAAATAAACTTTTATTTGATCATTGAGCAACGCAATATAACAATTTAATAGCCCTTATGGACTTTTTGCATAAAAATTTTAAAAATGTGATTTTTTTTTTACGGTTATAGAGGATAGATTATAGAAAGAAGAGAGTCATTATGTAACCTTAGAGAAAAAGGTTAAAATATTAGTGTACTTATAACTGCTATGAAGATCAGGAGCCTCTTATTTGTAGCTTTCTTTATTTTTTTCTACTTTTTTTTCTTGTTGTACTTTTAGCTTTTTCAATATTTCAGGTTTATAATAGAAACAGTAATCTATAATCTGTAATTTAAAAAGAGACGATTTAAGAGCATCCTTCAAATTCTCTGCTAATGTCATAAGGTTATTGTACAGATAACTCTTATAATTTCATCCCGTATTGTTTTATTATTACATGGTGTTTTGTGTTAAGTCTTAAGTGGTCGGTGTTTTAACAAACATTTTGGTCTACTGGTGTGTGCCTCTACAGCTCTTTTATGCCTAGATATCCTTTAGAAATTACTATCCAGATTAAGAGACTAGATTCTCTTAGGGCAGGGGTGTCAAACTCGATTTCATTGAGGGCTGCATCAGGGTTGTGTTTAACCTCGAAGGGTCAGGGGGGCATTACCAAGGGGGGCATGGCCAGCTTGACATCACTCGTGTCGGGGCACGCCTGGGTTGGCGCAAGTGCTCTGCCAGTGAAAATGGTCTCCCAAGCTCCGTTTTTGGATAGGATGGCCTCCTGCAACCCTCTGCCAGTGAAAACGTAGCTTGGGAGGGCCACATGCGACCCTCCCAAGCTCCATTTTCGCTGGCAGAGGCACCATGTGCCGGTCCTTTGCTGTTTTCAGGGTGGCCCCACAGACCAGATCTAAGCACCCTGGAGACCAAATCCGGCCCATGGGCCTTGAGTTTGACACCCCTGTCCTAAGGAAATAGGGCATCTTATAGAGATGTCACCACGAAGTTTTCCTATGTAACCACTGAACTTAACTTTTGAAACAGTTTTCCACTAAATATAGTGTTGCTAGGAATAATATAAGAAAGGGTAAAGGAAGCTTGTTTTAAGCCATATCCTTCTATAGAACAAGATGAATAATAAAATAGATGTGGCTATCTGCATGCATGTGTACATGCACCACTTGTGGGAAAGTGATGCAGTTTCATCATCATTTAATAATCAAGTAACTTTAAGGGGGAAATCAGCAGGGTGGACTTGGAAAGTTTTGTAGAAAGGTTCATTTAAATCATGGGTTCGTTTGTTTCTGATAAATTAGCTTGCTCGTTCACTCTTCAATTCTGACCATAACCACACAGATCAAAAACATTCACTCCTTTTAACTAGCTATTCCAGATTGTTATCAAAGCGCTTCTTGAGTCACCATTCTTGTTTGGTGCACATAAAAGCAGGAATGAATGTTTCTTATCTTCACATAACCAGGGGAAATGAAGAAAAAGAATATATAAACTCAGGCATCTAATATTCCGCTTAAATTTAGCTTTTACCTTTGAACTGGGCTACAAAAACTCTTCTAAAATGAGGGAACATATTACTGAACACAACTGTGCTAGTTATATTCAATTAGATGTTTATGGCAGTAGCACAGACTATACATCCACTTTTTTTAGCTATAGCTGCAACTATCTATGAAGATTCTCAATCATCCAGGTCATGGTTGTCCCAAAAGTGTTTTTTCCAAAAGGCAACTGGACTTTGTTTTTTCTCTGAAAACGTTTCGCTTCTCATCCAAGAAGCTTCTTTAATTCTAACTGACTAGTGGGAAATGGAATGATATATATGGTATATTTTTTAATATTTATATTTATAAATATAAATATGTAACAGCCCTGAGTCTTCGGAGATGGGGCGGCATACAAGTCCAAAAAATAAATAAATAAATAAATATTCTTTTTATAGCTACAACATTGAAAACCCATGGTTGTCATGATGCTCACATGCACGGTTATGAATCTGCTGAAATCTTCTGATGGGTCCTTGGACAGATCCTGCTATTCATTCATTTATTCATTCATTCATTCATTCATGCATGCATTCATTCATTCATTCATTCATGTCTGTATGCCACCTATCTCGTAATTCCAAGCAACCTTAGGCATCACGAAGTAGAGGAAATCTAGTGCCATTCAGGAGGGTAGAAATTGGTCAACCCCTCCTCCATCTATCATCTGTCTTCCCCATTCCTGGTGACCACAATGAATCTTTTTGCACTAAACATATCCAAATATGCCATATTTAACATTCTTTGAAGAAGGTGAAATCAATAATGTGGGCAAGTTTACCACCCCACTCCTTGGAAAATCTACTAGCAGATTGCAGGACTGACACCAGAGAGTTGCAGAGATTCTGGGGGCTTCCTAGATCCTAAAGGTGCAGGTTGTCCAGCCATACAGGATCCATGATCCATCCTTGATCATGAAATATTATTTTCCTTATGTTAAGTTCTAGAAAGTTAGTGACATTAGTATATGATAGCATTAAGGAAAACTACTCAGTTCATTATGGCTCCACTTTCTGTGGACTTGAATTGCTCACTAAATGAATGCCATATTTAATTACATCTTCTTCATTAAATCACTATTCTTCATCAAAGTGAAATGCATTGCCAAAGGAAAACATTCATTCAAGGAGGTTTGTTTGTTTACTACATGATTGATGATAAGCAAAATCAAATTTAATTCTTACACACAGTTTGTAGCTATTGTCCTCCAGCACCACCAACCCTCCCAATGCTAAGAAGAACAGGAACTATAGACAACATTCTCATTTAATTCCAAAAACATTCTGTGTTTACATACAGCAAATCTATTAAAACTGTTTAGAATATAATTGGCAATATTTTGTGCTCATGCTTAGAAAAATGCTTAGAGAGCCAGAAGTTTTAACCAGAAAAGTTAAAATACTCTGAAAGCTAGCAATTTCATAATAGGCAATGTATTCAGTTTACAGCTTAAAGATTGTTTAAAAATGAACACTGCATGCTACAGTAGTTTGGCAGTAAACATGATTGTGCATTTATGTCTCGACACTGAAGGAGCCTTTTTCATAGGTATTTTTCATTCTAATGCAAGGATGATTTACATTAAATATAGGTAAAGTGTGGTTACATTTTCCTGAAGGATTGCAAAGAAGGGAAGAGAACTATAATAAGTTGAAGCATAAAAGCTTTCTGTCATAATATTTATTATAATGGCATATAAAAGAGCTGAAATAAATAATAGATGACTAAAGGTAAATTCACATGATAAAGAATCCTTCAGCAAATACCATTACTTGGTCTGCTTAGAGTTTTATACACAGTTGAAGACTCTTAATAAATAAACTGCAGTTCCTATAACTTATATAAGTGCTGGTGGAAGGCAGCAGAGGAAATGTAAGATGTACTTTTAAAAAGCACAGAGTGGACATTAGCTAATTTAGTACATAATTATATTCTCCACTGATAGGCAGTGTACATTTTCAGGTATTTAAAAGCTTTAGTCCATGCACCCACCCTGCCTTAGTCTCCTCCCCCACCCTCCCAAAGTAAATCCTAAATAGTATACCACTCAAACATGTCTCTTTTGAATAGTGGAGAAAAAAGCTTGTCCTCCAGTTTAATAAAGCAAATTCCAGTCACCTACACCTGGGAAACACAGAAGGCAAGACGGAGGAAATTATATTTATAGTCCAAGAGATAAAATGTGTTTAAGAAGGAAAGGCTGCAAAGAGAGGTGTGGAAACCAAGGGGAATTTGATGTCAAATAGCTTCTATATAAATAAACCAGTAAGAATATAAGTTCAATGGACTTGAAGAAGCACAAAGACATGAAATCCAGGCTGAATAGAATAACGCATGGCGATTTTGAGGCATTCGTTCTTACAGCCAAGAATGTCTAGCAGTAGTTGTGATAATGATCGCTATGCAAGATGGATGAAAACAAGGAAATGCTTTCATTTCAGTTTGAGACTGTAAACATTATAATCCCTAATGCACGCCCTTACTACGGGGGAGTATTTATGTCAGGCAGGCTTTCTAAGCCATGTGTGTGTTTCTGAAGTTGATGAGATTACCTTTCAAATCTCTACATGGGGCACATGAATCAGGTGGTGCAAATATGTTCAGGCCAACTGAAGATACGTTGGATCAGCTTCTGGAATCGGTTCCTTCACTGCAGCTGAGATAACTTACTGAGGTCCATTAGAGACTTTAGTGGATGGAATAATTCTGGACTCATTTTTCTTGTTTTCCTCAATGTCCTGACTATTTTCCTAAAAGACGTTTCACATTTTGCATGGAGTGTATTAAAAACAATACGAGCAAGCAGTTTTGGTAGTTGATACCTAGTATCTTTTTGACACTGAGAGGTTCACAGTGAAGTATTCATGGAATGAACCTATTTCTTCAGATCCACCTTGTCCACCACTAAAAAGGCAATGATGTTCTCCAGGAAATATCAAGCAGAACTTCAATCTTCCTTTCCTAAGATGTTATTTTCATCATTTTCAAGATGTCATGCAACTATTAGGGTTTCACACAATGGAACCCAAAAAACTCAGCACATGTGGGACAGTATTTTTATCAGTTGCTTATTTTTAATCAATCTTTTAAGTACCACTAAGACATATTTCCAACCACATTTAAAGGAAAAAAGATTAAAATAGATATACACCAATTAAATTTAGATTACATAGTCTATAATGAGCTACAGCACTGCATTTTTATTTTGGTGATTATCCCTGGCTAGCAAAGTGCTTTTAAAGAAATGTATATCGTGTAAAGCAGAATAATATTTGTAGTAATATTATATGATGTTAAATAATATTCTTGAATCTAGCCCCATAGAATTATGGAGCATAGAACTCCATACAATGAAGAGGTCTGGTTTGTCCCTTCTTCCTGCAGTGGTCACATCTGAGAGAACTAAGCCTTACTTCCACAATGCAGTATAGGTTTTAAACTTTACGGACATCTCTTTCCCAATTGTTAAGGTTTTTACTTTTTTTTAAAGTAGCATTATAAAGTAAAATATTAGTAGTATTATAAACTAAAATAAACTAAAGTACCACTTGAAAATAAAATAATACTAAGGGATTTCTATGAAGCTGCCATTGCATGTAACAATATGTGCCCTTCAAGCCAATTGTCCTTGACTGGAATGGAGAAGCCATCATGGTTCATTTCTGAAAAACACAACTACTCATCATGCTAACTCTAGATTTCCACCCATACGCCCATACGACATGTAGAATTTTACTGATGGCTCAGACGTGTCTGTTCCTTAAATCCTTGCACACACTCTAGAATTAGAAGAAGAAGAACACCCCTGTATAAAACCATTTTAAACCTTTGGAAAATGCAAGGTGTTTAGCTTCTCAAAGAATTAATTCAATGAAAGGCTGGCTGCATGCAGCGTTGTGCGGTACCCACCAGAAGACAAGGGAAGCAATTTGCTTGCAATTGGGGGAAACGGAGAGGTTTTCCAGCTGTAGAGACATTGAATACCACTTGTGCAGATGACAAGTATAGATTGGAGCATGTCCAAAGGACAAATATGTTTAACCAAATATGAAAGGGGCTCTCCAGCTCTCTCTTTTTTCTCCCTCTTCCCAGGGTTCATGATTGTAAGCAATGTTTTTGCCTGAAAGCACAGGCGTGCGCTGCCTTGCACATTAATCCTTCAAACTCTAACAGATGCTGGCAGGGATTTAGAGTGGAATGTATTTACAAAGTGACAAATTATGTTCTATATTATACACAGAGAAAGAAAGAGCACCTAGAAATAGGCTGATAAATGTCAGCTGCAGTGATGACAAGTGGTTCATTTTTATTATATAGTAACCACTATCTTCTTTTCTTTTCTTTTTCCCAGGGAAGTCCAAACATTTATTTATTACAATGGGGGATTGGGGGTCAAGATTATATGACACAAAGTACTATCTCTAAGATAGCACATGGGCAGCTTCCATTGCTGGAAACTAGATTCAGATTGCAGCACAACCTTGGTCTTGTTGTTGTTTTTAAATATATGTTATATCACATGTACAGTTTTTTTTCTAAGCTATCACTATGGGCTCTTCTATATATTTAAAAAAAATCAAGATTTTGCATTGGTAAAAAAAAATCTACTGAGTCTATCAGTGACTAAGCCACATACGGAGCACAAAGATTAATGAAAGTTCTAGTGTTGTTTTGTTTATTGTTGCCCTGCTTTTCTTTTAAAATTCTGAAGTAGAGTTTTAAAATGAGTTTGTTTCGCATTTGTGTCCCCTCGAGTCAGTGATAGCTCCTGGTGACTTCCCTGTCTAGTTGTTGCAGTTTTCTTGGCAAGATTTTTCAGAAGTGGTTTGCTATTTTTTCTTTCCTTGGGCTGAAGAGGAGGGTCTGGCTAAGGTCATCCAGCTGGCTTCATGTCAAAGGCAGGACTAGAACTCACAGTGTCCTGATGATACCTAGTCCTTAACCACTACACTAAACTGGAATCATAATTTAAAACGACTTGATGTATGCCAAACATTTTGATTCTGAAAAAAGCCCATTATGAATATTCTGGGGTCTTCTGGAATGCTGATTGGACATTCAAGCTGATTGGAGGAAGCCACATTTTGAAACAGTTTAGAGTATTACATAAAAGAGTATTCTTGCATGGAATATGCTTTATTTAAAGGTCTCTGGAGACCCAGACTGTCCATAACATTGGCTGTGGGATTTGTAAATAAAATGTAAAATGTCTATGGAGATTCCCAACCATCATTGTCCCAAATGTTTCCTTGAAAACGTTTTACTTCTTGGATGAGAAGTGAAACTATTTACAAGGGCAAAAATCAAGAAAGTTCAATTGCCTTTTGGAAAAGCATCTTTGGGATAACCAAAAGTCAAAACAATCACGCTATACCTTATGTGAATGAGATTCATCAGTTAATTCTAAGTAAAGCATAATATGGGCTGTGCGTTATCTTCTCCTGTGGTGGCAGGATTTATTCTAATGTTGGATTAATCCAATCTTAATATGTAGATCCCTACCACATGGTGTAGCTCAACTATCCTAGTAAATGTGTACATAGAACAAGCATCTCGAAATGAGAAATGAATGGATTACTAACAATAAACAACAAATCAAATCCCCTCCATTTGTAGGAATAACTCAGGTTTGTGGAAAGGATCCAGATTGGTATCCTTCGGTTCATAACTCATCTGAGCATGTTTTTTTCCCCTTATATCCCAGTGTGTTAGATCAAACATGCTTCCCTCAGTTATCTTGACTCTACTATATTCCATTTTAGCAATAACAACACTGAATAAGCTATAGATGCTTATGACCTCCACAGCGAGCTTGCATGATTAATTAATATTTCCACCCCATTCTGCGCTTTTGAAGACGGGAAGCTGAGAAAGGCTGCTTTGCCCAGAGAATTTCTAGTTGATGCTAGATTCAAAGTACAAAGTTCCTTATTTATAGATAAACCTTTCAATACCTTTGTGCTGTGAATCCAACATCAGCCAGTATTTTAGTCACTACTAAAGCACTGTATTCTGTTCCATTCACTGTAAAGTATCTAAATTTCCACCGTTCATAAATTGATGTTCTTTAAAACCGATATGTCCAAAAATACAATGATTAAAGGAACAAGAAAGCTTCATCAGAAACATTTTCTCGACAGATGTTTATAAACAGAAGGCAACATTTAAAGAAAAAAAAGGGGAAAAAAGACACCTGAACACACTGCCTCGCTATGTTGCACAAACCACTGTACAACCTATTGGAATTACTGCAAAAAAAGTCTTTCTGGAAAACATCCAGAAATTAAAAGGTGCCAACAAGCTCTCTAATAACCTTGCGTAGACGGAATTCTTATGAAGAAAATAAAGTTTATTGTCTGGAAAGAGAGAAAGCACGAGGAAAGCACTAAAGCAATGGAGGTGAACAATTAGACAGATGTTCACTTAAGGAAATAAAGGGAACCGAATAAGTCTTTGTGGAGGGAATTTTACGAGAATACTGACAACTCTGCACCTCATCAAGGGCATTGGTAAAGTTAAAGCTGCAAAAAACTGCTGATGCTACGGAAGGTGGCATTTAGGTAACACGGCTCGTAGCGAAGTAACATTATACACCACCGATCTCAATTTGTATTCTCATGCACAATGACCATTCTCCCCTCATTTCCTATTCCCCTTCACTCATTTTCACCTTCTTGGCCCCCAAAAAAACTCATTTTAAAGACCATCCTGTAATTTAACCAAATGAAGTCTTGTTGGATAGGATATGTCCCAATTTTCTTCTTCTTCTTCTTCTTTTTTTTTATTCTTCTTTGGCTTCTTTTTTTACTCTGACACACAGCTCTAGTTTAACAGAATGGACTTACAGATTCTTTATACAGTCAGTCCTCGACTTAAAGCCGTTCACTTTGCTGACTGTTCAAAGTTACAACGGCACTGGACAAAAAGTGACTCATGGCCCTTTTTCACAGTTGTGACCATTGCAGCATCTCCACCTGTCATGTCATCTAAATTCAGATGCTTGTCATGACCGTTGCAGTGTCCCAAGGTTGCGTGATCCTCTTTTGCGACCTTCTGGCAAGCAAAGTCAACGGGGAAGCTAGATTCACTTAACAATCCGGGTTAGTAACTCATCACCTGCAGTGATTCGCTTAACAACCATGGCCAGAAAGGTTGGAAAATTGGGGCAAAACTCACTTAACAAATGTCTCACTTAACAACAGAAATTTTGGGCTCAATTGTAGTCATAAATTGAGGATTACCCAGTGGTGTGATTCAAAATTTTTTACTACCGGTTCTGTGGTCGTGGCTTGGTGGGTGTGGCTTGGTGGGCGTGGTAGGGGAAGGATACTGTAAAATCTCCATTCCCTCCCCACCCCACTAACCTGCTTTCCAGCTCTGTTCTCCTGTGCAGGGCAACCAAAGAAGACCCAGCCAATCAGCTGGGACTCGGGAGGCAGAGAAGAGATGGGGGTGGGGCCAGTCAGAGGTGGTATTTGCTGGTTCTCCAAACTACTCAAAATTTCTGCTACCAATTCTCCAGAACCTGTCAGAACTGGCTGAATACCACCTCTGAGATTACCTGTATTTGCTAAGTGATGCTAACCAGTTAATGTGCTTCTGTGTTGGTGTTGAAATACAGGAATGCATAATGAGACCGCACAATTTCTGAATGACGTTTAATGTGTTCTTGATTGCTTTCAAAATAGATTTAGCAGATAGAAATGATTAGAAGTGAGGTCGGTCTTTTGGAGCGATGCTTTGTTCTCATTCTCTCGGCTCTGGTTCTTTGAGATGAGGACTGAATTGGGAGAAAAGTAAGGTCTAATCTTTCTAGCTGTTCTCAACTCACAAGTAAGTCTTTAGACAAAAGTCAGTATATCTTCTTTCCTTGCAACTGAGACTCAAATTGGAAATCGTGGTTTTTTTTGTTTAGAAACCTTTGTAGTCCCATTATGAAGTCAAAAGCCTCTTCAAGGCCATTTTTACAATTCTTCTTCTTGTGACATATCTATCATTGGATGTTGGCGATCATGTTGGCGATCCTATTTTTATCAATTTTTTACAATTGCTCTTTATTTATGTACAACTTAGGTCATCACCAGCGTTTTAGCCATTGGCCAGTCACTGCAGGATGAAGGCCTCTGCCACACATTTCCAATCAACACAGTCCTGAGGGATGTTTTTTTGCCAATTGGAGCCTCAATACAATTTTATGTATATAACTCAAAATAGGAAGCTCAAAAATGCTTGAAATATCTTCAAACAATACTATACACATACCTTCAAGCTTGTTCTTCAAGCTAATAATATTTAAGAACCTGTAAAAATTAGCTTAGAAATCACCTAATTTCTGTTTCAGTTGTTTTATGAATAGTGACAATAGAGTATTGTCCTAAGTCAGCAAAATTCACTTGGATACAATCCCAAACTATGGCTTGGTTTCTTGTACAGATCTTTTTTTGTTTTTGTTTTTACTAACAACAACTGAACATTAACATTATGTCCAATCCCACTTATTGGTTTACTAAAACAAATTTCAGATTATGATTTATAAAATATCTTATTCCCTGGGGTTAGAAGTAATGTTGAGTTTAGGTCCATACTTCACAGTAAATTCTGATTGCTGAACCATGATCTGCTGAATGAATCACAAATAACTTCTAATTAAATTAGTGTGTCACATTATAAACCATGTTTTATAATCTGGAAGAATCCAGATTTGGTGCCAAGCCAAAGTGAAGTAAGTCATATTATGATTTAGTTCTTGTGGTTAACTAAGCCAATGCAGAATTTGGATATGAAGATAAAATAATATTGAAAAAGGATGCTGAACCTTCCAATCATTCCTTCATTGCTGTTGCAGAACAGAATAATGGAAGAACTGCTTAATCTTTCCTGAGCTTTTTCTAAAATCTTAAAATGTGGAGGAGTCTAGGGGCAGAATACATCAATCTGTTTTATTATCATGTTGATGGTGATATCTCTCTTCAACTTTATTTTTTGCCAATTTGTCAGACAACATTAAGAGACCATAGATGTTCTTTAGTTCCGTTTGTAACAAAAGCCATTTTAAAATAAATTCAGTTAGTAAAAGAAGTGATTGTCCCACTAAATTATACTTTCACATTTAATTAACATACAGAAGATGATCATGCTACATGTGAATCAATACACACTATGCTTTTAAAGTAACAAAATTAAAAGCTACTAAAAAGGAATGGCACATATTTATTTTTTGTGGGGGAACAACATGGGGGGGAAATAGTAACCCACTGGATTCAATCTCCAGAAATATTACACCTCTACTTTAAATTTATTTTTACTATAAATTTGAGAGTGTATCAGATTTGGAAATGAGTGAAAAGTAATTCAACAAAATCATATAAATGCTACACATTTATTTATCATTAGAATACTCAGCATTATAGTGCAAGTTTAACTATATAGTTCAACTATGTATCTCTGATAAAGATAAATGAAGTACAAGCCAAATTTATGTCTGATGTGACCACAAACCACAGGAATTTGGACTGACCAGCCCACACAACCGCTTTCCTAAGTTAGTTGACCAGGAATAGGCATGTTAATTCATCAACCTGTCAAAATAATGACATTCATTCATAAATACCATCCAGTGCCTCCAAACCTGCTGCATATTCTCCAACCTAGTGAAAAATGCTAATTATATACTTCCTTTTTTGTGTCTTCGAACAATACACTGAAAAGAATAATGACAGAGAACTAAGAATGGTGTAACGGCTCTTGGGACAGAACCCAAAAGGTTGAAGGAGATGAGAAAAATGACATAACGCATTGGGCCAACATGCCATCTGGAATAGACTTTTTTTTCCATTTAGAATACACGGCAGATCGGTGAATAGTTTCACAAACAGTGCTTCATCATCCAGAGGGAGGGAAGGAGGGAGGGAGGGAGGGAAGGAGGGAGGGAGGGAGAGGGAGGTTGATCTTTAGCCTTTTTAAAAAAAATTAGTTATTTACTAACTAAATTCTATTCCTCACAGAAGGGCTTTTATACCCAGCAAGTTTACTACCATACTATCAATGGCTCTGAAGGACAGTTACAAAAACATTCTAAAATCATTCTAAAATCATATTTGCATGGTGACTCTGCAACAGCTATTTTGTTATTCACTTGGGCTCTCCTATTGAAGAGAATATGCTCTTTTCATAAGTCTATCTCAAGACAAAGCAGAAAGTTTTGTTCGATCATGGCTGAATAGAAACTCTGGGTTTTAATAGAATTTCACAGATCATTTCCATATTAGAAGACTACCAGGCAGGTCTTTTACATTTTTAATATTACAAGTTGTAAAATGAATGGTGTTATAACTATGCAATTACACTTTAACATGTATATTATGTGAAACCTTGGTGCGTGGTCATAAAAATAAATAATGAAATAAATAAAAAAGAGAAAGCACTAGTTCGATTGAAGGCTTTGTTGATCCAATGGAAATGACATGCCCTGTCTAACCAAGTCTTAAACCAGCAAGGTGATGTAACCTACTGGGTGTCAGGCACAAAAGACGAGAGCCACACATTAAGTTCCAATTAAACTGATTCATTGCTCATGCTTATGCACAAGAGTCTAGTCAATGAACAGTAAGCACTATTCTGCCGCTATATATATGATTTAATGGCATTCAAGAGGGTTGGACTTAGACCGCTTGTGGGAACTTAGAGACTCTAGACCAGGGGTGGGCAATTAATTTTCCCAAGAGGCCACATGGGAAACTGGATCTTGATCTTAGGCCAGTCATTCTCTCTCGGTCTTAGGAAGAAGGCAATGGTAAATCACTTCTGAAATCTTGCCAAGAAAACTGCAAGGACTAGTCCAGTTTTGAACCAAGAATTAAAAACTGACTTGAAGATGTGCCTCTACACACACACACACACACACACACACACACACGATTAGAAACATTGAGGCCGAAGAGGATAAGGCAAAAAATAAAGCTATGCTTCACGAGTAGACCAGATGTTTAACATTCTTGTCATCAATTTTTCTACAACATCAAATCCAGAAACATTCATTATGAAGATGTTCCTTGAATAGCTTTGAAACATTAGATTAATAATCACTTAAGACCAAAGACACCAAAAGACAAAGCAGGGAAAATAAATTTGTGGAAGTTAGGAAGGAATGTATTCAAGAAAAAACTACGGATAACCCTTTCAGAGATTTCAAAGTACAGTATAGTCATTTAAGAAGCTTGTGAAGAAGAAATGTTTCCAAATAATGAGCTAGATCACCTGGCAAACAGCTTATCCATACTTATTAGCAATGCCCTACAAAATTCAAAGGAACTTAGCGGAATGTTACATTGCAAGGGGCAGCCATGAAACTTCTCCTAAAACTAGCTGTTATCTCCAAAGTATAGAGGGAGAGCTTCCAAATTAAATATATCTAGAAGCCTTTGTTACATTAATATTGTATTTTTCATCCAAGCAGCTGATGACAATGTGCTAGAGAGATAACTAAGGATCTAACAAGCTTTCTCTAATGACCAAAGAATTATATGAGCCAGGATCACTATCATATAAATCACAGGCATTGAAATCTTTTAGTGTTCTACTAAGAAACTTATCGTTCTCATTAATCCCATTCCATTATATGCCTTAAATAATATACAGTTACATTTTAGCCAATAATAATGTACCAACTATTTTTAGATACAGGAACAAGATGAAAGACAATTTGCAACTTGTTTGGTAAAATTATGTATTTATTGGTACATAAGGCAAAAAAGGGGGGGAAATGCAAGAATCAAAGGCTTGCATCAGTTGGGGAGAAATATATAATCATAGTTTCAGCTGCAAAAGGATGACATCCTGATGTATTCTAATTCATATGATTAAAGAAATATATGAAATATTGTGTTTTCCAGAGGCAAATCTTTACAATACAAGAGAATCCAAATTCTAATTCCTGTATAAAGCAGAAATAAGCAAATAAGCAAAATTTGCCTGAGGCTGTGTTTCTTAACCTTAACAACTTTAAGTTGTATGGACTTCAACTCATGCTGGTCGAGGAATTCTGGGAGATGAAGTCCACATATCTTAAAAGTTGTTGAGGTTAAGAACACTGGCCTAGGATATGCCTCAACATAGTTTGCATAACTCATTCTTCATCATCAGGTCAAGTTTCAGTATAATTCTTTGAAGACTGCCTTTCAACTATATCGACTACTATATTCAGTCGATCCTCTCATTTATGGCAGGCATTGTCCATCCGCTTTTAAGCTTACCTTTCCTACCTACGCCTTGACAGTTGTTCTTCCAAAGAGGGGCATGGTGGGAGATCTGAAATTCTCAGCTGTTTGTTCGGTATTGTGCTTAACACCAAACGTGCTATGTGCATTGCATTGCTACAGTTTACACACAATTACACGAAGTTCAAAAGAGACACAGATTCTTTCTATAGTTTGCCCCGGGGTATGAACCTGTCTTACACTGAATCAGAATAATTCATATGTCCATCTTGTCTAGTTCTCAGGATTCTCTTCAACTCCTGTTAACTCATCTTTTGGTCCAAGATCCAAAGTCATGGAATGGAATGGAATGGAATGGAATGGAATGGAAAGGAATGGAATGGAATGGAATGGAATGGAATGGAATGGAATAGAATAGAATAGAATAGAATAGAATAGAATAGAATAGAATAGAATAGAATAGAATAGAATACCTTTATTGTCATTGCATTCCACGAATACAATGAAATTTGAAAGCTACTCCAGCACAATGCCCCAAACACCACATCACAATCATACTACAGAATATTTAATAATAATAATAATAATAATAATAATAATAATAATAATAATAATGACTAAATCACAAATGCACTGTTTGATTCAAGACAATTACTGCCTTGGAAAAGAAACTGTTTCTCAATCTATTAATCCTTGTTTTAAGACACCTATAACATCTCCCTGATGGTAACAGATCAAAATATGAATATCCAGGATGAGAATGGTCTGTAGAGATTTTTAGTGTTCTAGATAGGAGTCTGGTCTTCGCAATCTTTTCCAAAGAAGAAAGAGAGCAACCAATGATTTTTTGTGCTGTGTTTATAACTTTCTGGAGCATCTTCCTATCCACTGCAGAGCATCCAGTATACCACACTGTTACACAGTATGCCAAAATGCTCTTGATGGTAGACCGGTAACCTGCAACTTCTCACCCAACCTCAGAAAGTGCAGGCACTGTTGGGCCTTCTTTGCAGTGGCCATAGTGTAGACCGACCAAGTAAGGCTCTCAGAAATATGAGTTCCTAGAAATTTAAAACTATGAACTCTTTCATAAATCAGAAAAGTTATTTTTGTACCATGCTAAGATTCCTATGTTTCCATGCAGTGTGTGACTATATAATATAAATTAGAAAGGGAAGTTAAAGAATGGTCACACAAAATCCACTGGAAGCAGATTTGGAAACCGTCTCAGAGGTAGTGAACTTAGGACTACAACTGGTACAAGAATTTTCATTGCTAAGCAAGGTGGTTGTTACATGATTTGTGCCTCATTTTACAACTTCTGCCATGGTGGGTTTACAGAATCAATGCATTTGTTAACTGAATCACATAGTGATTAACTGAATCCAGCTTTGCTCCATTGACTTTGGAGATTGGCTGTAAATAATCACATTGCAATCATTGTAACTACATGCTGGTTGCCAAGTGTGCCAAATTTGGATCAAGTGACCATGGGGATGCTGCGTTGGTTGTAAGCACAAGAACAGCCAATAAACAAATGGTTATAAGTCAAGGACTAACTGGTTACCACTTTTCAGTGCAATAAAGTACAGGAAACTCTTCCTTTGGCCTCAGATGACACATGACTGAACACTGCTTGCAGATACCAGTTATATTTAATTTTTGGTTAAAGATTTTGCATATTAAAAGCATTAATCATGTGCATGTGTCAAAAACTTAAATCACGTTGATTTGAATTTAAAGTAACGCTTTTGGACAATTTACGTTAACTGTTTACGTAAATTAGAGAAAGACGTGAAATATTTCTGTATACGGTATTGCAATGCAAGTGAGTCTACAAAGTTTTTTGGAAAACTCTGTAAAAAAAAAAAGTTGGGCAGAAATTCTGTCCCTCACCTGGAAATTGAATTATTACCCACCATATCCAAGCTGCCTATCAACATAAACAGGTAAATGGAAAACAAAATCTAGTGTTCGTTGTAGAAATAATTAAATAAAAACAGTGTCATGGGGCAATTTACTTCCTTTAAAACGGAAACAAGAACTTGTTGTGGTTCTGTGGCTTAGAGGGCATTTTCCATTTTATTGCACAAAATTGGAAAATGCCTCAAAATTATGAAGTTTGTAAAATGAAATACACTATGCTTCTCAAACATTTTGGATTCACACATCATGTTAAGTCAAGATTAATTTATATGGTCCGTCAAAAAAATCAGCAAATTTGTTGGATTTTTATAATATGCTTTATAATACATCAATTTGTGCACACTGCAATACCTGGGTTAAAAGGGCCTTGGTGGCTCAGGCTGTTAATTGCCTGCACTTAAGTTCCAGCTGCCTACAATTGCTGTAGGCTCGAATCCCACCAGGCTCAAGGTTGACTCAGCCTTCCATCCTCTCGGGGTAGGTAAATTAAGGATCCAAGATTGTTGGGGGCAATTAGCTGACCTTGTAAAAATGCCGCTTAGTAATAAGCAGGCATATACAATGGAATGAAGGCTATTGCTGAGCGCATTGGGTTGCTCCAAAAATTGTAAGCGCCCTGAGTCTCGGAGAAGGGCGGCATATAAATGTAATTAAAAATAAAATGAAAAATAAAAAAAAAAAAAACCATGTTATACAACACCAAACAAACCAGATGATGGCTTAGTGTGAAATACAAACCAACCACAGGAGATACAAGACTGCAAGTTATCTCATTAGGAACTTCAAGATTTCCTCTATCAGCCTAAAAAGCCAGAGAAGATCAGAATGATGTGCTTCTTTACTCAGCCAATTATATTCTATGCACAGTGGATTCCAATGATCCAATTACAATCACGTAAACAAAGCATTTTGCTATGCGTAGCCCAAATTGTAGTGTTCAGTGCTTAAAGTTATTAGAGATTCTAAATTAGTTTTTAATTCCAAATTGCCCCAGTAGACTTCTTTTGAATATAGCTTCTTTTTTTTTCCTAATTAGCTGTACCAGCACGGCTATTTATTTTAATGTTTCAGCGATGCTGTTTGCAAAAAAATAAAAAATAAAGGTATAAATGCACACACTCCGGTGAAAACGAGATGCTTCTCACACTACAAGTATAAAATCTAACAATAGCCTATATCACAAATACTTTTTGTTGTTCATCTTACAGATAATGATACTATTAAAATAAGTTATACATTTTTTTTTTAAGATTCACTTTTAAGGTGACTGACTTATTTCTGCTTTGAAAAAAAAAGTTTCAATCTGTTTCTATTATGCACTGAATCAACAGGGCATTAAGTATGGAGATCTGTGGATATACATATACACATACATATACACATACACACACACATACATATATACATATACATACATACATACATACATACATACCAATGTTTGAAAATTCTTTTTGCAAGATATACATATATCTGTATTATTCACCCACAGGTGTTGGCTTATGCACGTAACAGTAGAGAACAGCTGCTGGAAAATTAATATGGCTGTTCTAAAGATATAAAAACAGAAACAAAAAGAAGATAATATCACTGGAATCAACTGGGAGAAACATCATGAGCAGATACTAATCTTCAAAAAGAAATCACAGTAGGTTTTTATTATTATTACTATTACTATTATTGCTGTTTCTGACAGAACAAGAAAGTTAAGAACAATAACTGAAATACTGCTATCACCAAATGTGACTTGGTTCAAATGAAATGTGACTTGGTTCAAACACTCTTTAGGAAGATCTATTCACTTGGATGTAATGCACCGATTCTCTGAACAGACTTTGGAAATAATATTTCTGGTTAAACTGGTGTGTTGCAACTTAATTCTTTTAAATGTAGACTTCATGTAGTGTTATGCGTTGTTGTTGTTTTGTCTTTCAGGATCAGTCATAGACTACATTTACCCCGCAAAAAACAACTGATCAAGGAAACGTATTAGCTGAGAGGTCAATCTCTCTACCAAATAATATTTCAACCCTGGTGCCCACATCCATTTCATAACTAACATCCTTTTTTGCCCTATTCTGCTTAAATTTCAATGATATTAGAAATATTATAATTTTCTAAATATTTATGTTTCATATTTCTTAATTGCTCGAATAACTGTAGTAATACCTGCTCATGGGAAAACATTTTTAAATGGCTGAATCAATAGTACTTAGTCCCTTCCAACAGAGCCCAAAGCTCTGATAAGAAGGCAGACTGATTCCTCAATGGAAGGTCCATGTCCCATACACAAGCTTGCCATAATCCTATGAATTGGAGAAGGATCCTCACAGGATTTCCATTTCCCCATCCTCACAGAAATCTGAGATTACAAAAAAGTTCAGCCCCTTTAGCAATCTGGTTTGTAAATGAAATAAAAGAGTTTCCAAATTATGAGGTTTTATCTCCTTTGGTGCAGCTCTAATTAGGTTGGAGAATACCTCTCAGATCCGAGTATCTGCCATTCTTTAATGGAAGAAGAAGGGGAGGAAGTTGGTAAAGAAATCCTTTTTGATGTAATCTGAATATATTCAATCTTATATTGAATTTGTATAACCTACACATGATATACAACTGAAGGATTGGAGCCAGGTGCCCCAGAAACCTGTCACCTCTGGAAGAGACAGCAAGGGGAGAAGGGACCATAAAAATTCCAGCTCTGGAAGATACTTCCTGAGAACTCTTCAAAAGATTGTTCCCAGAGGAGGGGAGAGGGAATTAACATGTTGCTTCTTTGTTTGACAAAATACACATCAAGATAAGGGGAGGGGTCCTAACTTCCCTTACCTATCACTGCATGCCTGGGAGCCAATAGACTCTGCTTTGAAACCCTACTTGAATTGTCTCATCTCAATAAAAGATTCCTTTTGAAACATCTAGTTTCCGGAAGTTCATTCTTTCGGCTGAATAGGAAAAGTTCAGTAGCTGACAATACCCTTCTTTTTCTTAATAAGACAGAATGTCAGCCATCAGGAAGCATTCAAAGTCATTGTTTGTGCAAGGTGATTTTTATATCTTTGTATGTTGTCCCTAACATATCTATCTAATTTGATATTCTTAACTGAGCTAGTCACGCTAGCTTACTCAACAGCAAACCCACAGTTTCACTCACATTGATGATGTTAACTAGTTGGGTAATCAAACATCTACAAACAAGTTCCGAGAGCACCAAGGATTCCAAAGTTCAGCCTTGAAATTTAGATATTCTCCTTTCTTGTAATTCATTCTGCTAAAACCTGACATTACTGATTTCTCCTGCAGGTCACAGGTGATTTTTATCTGTCTGTTCAGCCAGCTAATGGCATCTAGGATAAGACAAGTAATGTAACTCAAGGAAGATGGAGTAGAGATGATGTTTAAGTTTGTACATTGCCCCATGTAAAGGTTTATTACTCATTTCTACATGCTGTAATCTATTGTTGCTTTTAACAATTGTCCAGACCGTTCCATAGGAACAGACATATGATTCTTTCAAACAATTACAAGAATTGTGTTCACACAAGTGAAGGAAGAAGCTACATCCACAAGGTTCCTTAACGGTTCATCCATAGTTCAGAATAAAGCCTCAATTCCTTGTTGTTATATTCCAGTTCCAAGGTTCATAATTTGAAAATTGACTTTGGGGAGTTTTTGCTTGGTCTATTAAAATGATTCATGTTGCATTCAACATAAATTGTGCATACACAGAGGAGGGTTCAGTTCACGTATTCACAGTATAATAACTAAAGTGAATTTTGTACGAGCTGCAGTTTGTGGCAGAGATGCAGTATCATTTGTCTTAATTTTTCTTCAGCATTACATTAGGGCTAGTGCATTTACATTTCCAGGTAAGGCTTAACTTTACTCCTGTTGTAAAAAGAAAAAGGGGAATCAAATCTGCATGTTTATGCAGTCTAACATCAAGTAATGCCTTTTTACTGTCTTAAAGTACACATGGATTTACTTTCCATTTACATTCCTCTACAAAGTCAAACACAAAGTGCATGAAATATTTACTGTACATAAATCATATGATGTCCCAAATTAAAAAGATAACAGACCCACTCCCTTCTAAGGCAAAGATATTACAACAGTCACGTCTTCTAAATATTTTCACCATTCAACCCTGCAAGAATAATGAAAGCTGAGAAAAGCAAAGTCCATTTCTTTCTTCTTCTTTTTTTTAAACTTTTAGTCTACATTGGGTTACGGTATGTAAATTAACAAACACACTGACACAAGAAAGCAAGAGCTTTCTCATGAAATATGTATTTGAGAGGGAAAAATCAGCATATGGCAAGCTCAATCGCCAACATCTTAAAATAATTTTTCAATACTTAAGTGACAGAACCACAGATGCAGACAAAGGGGAATTTCAGCTCTGCACTTTATTCTTTTAATTCTATTTTGTATTCACACATCCATCAAAATGACTTTGAATGTGGTCATTTATTGTGGCAGAAAGCCTTTCTGCTTATTAGATCGCAAGACACCTTTGTAAGAGACTTGGCCAAAGAAACTGAACTACTTGGAGTAGCCAATATGATGCTCTGCGTTTTGGGCAGGAAGGATCCAGAAACACATAAGCAGAATTCAGGTCATACTACAGATCATTTCTACTTTTCTCTTCTTGCTTCTTTCCTTCTTAAAAAGTGACCACTACAGGCTGGGAGTCACCTATTCGTAGAGGAAAATAACCAGTAGTAAATAAAACTACAGAAGAAAGTAACATAGATTTTATTGTTCATTAAAGTCTGCATAATATATACAGATAGGTCAAAACAAGTGGTAATGGAACCATTTGCTACCATCTTTTCGCTGGAATGGTTGAGGCTTTTCCTGGACAAGATTCTGTTAATGTTATATTACAATAAAGTTAAAGATGGTATTTCTGATATACTTTTTGTCTGATTACTTTGCAAAATCAACATCAATCTTTCAAGTATGAAAACACATTTCTTTACACACACACACACACACACATACACACACACCACCTTTACAGTCCAAGAAAAATTCCTTCTTCGGATTCAGCTGTCATTTGTCTGACTGTCACCTAGTTTGAAGCTCTTCCACCTGTCTCTCAGTGTCATTCCCAGATACCATTATGATAAACATGATCACATAATATAATTTTGAGTTCAAATGACCTTGGCCCTGAAATTTGGGGAAATGTTAGGCTCATGCTCACTGCAAAGTATTAATCATGGCACTCTAAATAAACCTTAAATGTGGTCCATCAAAAATCAGAAAGACCAGAATGAAATGTTCTTATTATTAATTCTGTATCACCCGTAGCAGACATATCAGCTAATCAGTGAATTGTCCCTCTCTGCACCTTAAGTGAACAGAAGTGGGGTGGTTTTGGGTTTTTTTTGTTTGTTTTAATTCTTGAATCTTCCAACCTCTTCTTTTTCTCCTTTTCTTCATCTCAATCATTTCAAAAAACTCATTTGCAAAAACTCGCCTCCAATGAGGTTTATCTTTCAGTATGTGTATTCCCTTTAAATTCTGAAAAAAAGACTAGTTAAATATACAGTTGCAAGGGCAAAAGCTTATGGTTATAAGATAAAAGATAAGTCATAAGATAAAAATCATGGTATTATTCTAAGAATATTAAAAACCATAAGAGGAAACAGCAAATAAGTTTAGGATAAATGAAAGCACAGCAAATAAGATGCACTTTTTCTAGATTGCCAACAAAAAGATTATATTTATAAGTCTCAAGATAGGCTGAATATATTTTTGTAGAGTCATATTGCTTTTTCGGCTTTCAAATATGACCCAATACTTTGGCTGAAAACAGGAATGCAATGCTGAAATACTACAATTAAAGAAAATCTATATTTGAATCTTTAGGAGTGGAAACACATTAACTTGTTTAGTACATGAATGGTTTCTTCAATTTAATGCCAATCTTTCCTTCACTCTTTGAAGGAACACCAACCTATCTGAATTAAGGAAATAAGGAAATATTGGAGATATTTAAAAAAACAGATCAGGATGACATCTTTTAATTTTCATGCCTTTCTTGTAATTAGGTTTAACACATCACATATTGTTTGCACCTTTAACATTTCCTCAAGTATTTCATGAATATCCCATATTAATATCTCAGCAATTCCATCTTCTCTAGAGACATGTCACCAAATAACAAAACAGCAGTTGCTTAGCAGTCTTTTCCTGAACATAGCAAAACTTTGTTGGCTAATAGCAATGAAATTTGGCTCCTATACTTAAGAATGCACTTTTCTGTTTCTTTCTAGAAATTATATATGTTGTACTTTGCTACTTGTCATCTAAATACTCATAATACTATTTCATTTTCAGCAAAAATTGAAATGCTTTCAGAAATATCTTTTTTTAACTTTTAAGAAAATTTCCCTGATGTTAAATCTTGAAAGTAGCCCACATGTTCTCATTTACTCAGTCATTCTTAATTAAGCACCATATTCCTGTAAACTATACCAATTCAATGATTTTACTTCTTTCATATTCACAAGCCAGCCAAAAAGAGACTTTATTTAAGATCAAGATTGCTTCTTTAAGATGATCAAAAGATCAAATTCATTTTGAGTTTCACATGTTCAGATAAAAAGGTACACTGGGTTTAATCCACACTGGAAGTAATCCTCTTCCTGACTAGACTGCTCTAAATCTGTTTTATTTATTAGTGCTTGAAGCTTGAATAAAATGGAAGTATTTTTTAAAATGTTCAAACTGCATTGGGATCCTATTAATTAATTGAAAAAAATAAGGCAAAGCGAATGAATATGGTTTGATCCAAACAGTCAGTTGGATTAGAGTCCCATGAAAAAATATTGGGTGACAAAAGGCCTTTACAGTGATCTGCCAGAAAGAAATAAATTAATCAAACTGTCAAACAAAGAAGGTTGGGTTTGACCTCGTACTGATCTCATTACTTCTCTATTACCCTTTTGAAAAACATCCTCTTACCAAGACAACTAATTGAAGATTACGTGGAAGGAAATAACACCTCTCCATCACTCTAGTAACTTCAACTCATTTGTCATTCTAATAATTCATTTCTATCCTTTTCTCAACTGCTGCAGACACTAATGGACTATCATCAGTTAAAAAGGCAATTTTTCCATTTAATTGCACTCATTAAATGCTCCAGTTGGACAACGAGAAAAGCAACAGTTTCCATATTTAATCACACTGAAGTAACAGCACAATATTACTTCTAAACGCACAGGGCACAATGGAAAGTACTTTGCAATATCTCATTCACAATATTTCCATTCAGAGTCTATTAAACTCTACAGTAAGAAGCTCACTAGCTTTTTTTGTAACGAAGGGTGGCAATGTCTTTTGCATAGATGACTTTTCTATGACCTTTAACAGAAAATGCCATTCATAAACATGAGCAGAAAGGATTAAATATTGAAGAGATTTAGTTTTGAATTCATTCTAAAATGAGTATTCCATAGGCCAGACAATATGAGCAATATCTTAAATGCTGAATGTTTGGATTTCAATTCAAGAATTTTTGTTTTAATAACCCATGGAAGTCAAATTATATCACATAGTTAAGATGTAAACAATACTAGCTTAGTGAATCAAATTTCCTTCATGATAATAATTGTTGTTTTAAGTAGGGAATCATTAAGTAGGGTTAGAAAGGACAAACAATAATCTAAAAATTGATTGATAAAAAATACAAAAAAATAAATTGATGCAACTGGGAAAGCTTGTTGGCTGGTATGTCTTATCCTGAATTACTGGGAAATAACAGCAGACAAGGAAAAAAATCTTGATCATCTTGACTAATCTTGACTAATGGTGAAAAAATGTATATGAACTTAAGAAAAACCCTTCAAAACTCCTTGTTATGCTAGTTGAACAGGCTTACCCTTAATTAAAGATCATATTGACAAGAATCTAAAACAGCTCTTCCAAATGTATCTCTCTAAAAGAATCCAAAGTTTTGATCAAGCCATGCTAGGATCTGTTAATCCAACAAAGCCCCTATAAATCAATCCTATATGGATTGGTGGATAATGTTCACTCTCAGTACCATTCCTTTGGAAACTAGAGAGCTGCAAGTTTTGATTTATAATTTGGACAGAAGGTGGGATAAAACCCTTCTGGTGACAACTAGGTGCCTGCTTCGGTATGGCAGATTGAATAATGACACTATTCTTGTGCATTTCAACATTGATCTGCTTCTGAATTAACCATTTCAATACATCAGCAAGTGTGGTTGTATCTATATGCTTCCTGTTCTATTCTACTGTACTATATACTCCAAGTTTGCAATCCATTTTTTTCAGTTCTAGCATATAAATCACAGATATAGATTAAAATCACAATTTAAATTAATTGATGAGAACATGAAAAGACCTCAGCTGAAAGTTCATCAAGGTGGAAGATAGAAGGAGAGGATTATATGAAAGCACAATCCTATTTCTTGGTTGCAGTAAACTATAATTCAATTAACCCTGCTATGCTTGAACAAGGCTATTATCGTATAACAGGATCACTTTATTCAATATCTCAAGATATAGCATTTATTCTGTAATAGAAATTTATGAAATTGAATACTGGGGGGGATTTTTTTCAAGTTAATTACATTGAACTATATAAACAGATAGTCCTCAACTTACCACAATTCATTTAGTAACCATTCAAAGTTACGACAGCATTGGAAAAAGTGACTTAGGACCTGTTTTCACACATACGACTGTTACAGCATTTCCCAGGGTCACGTGATCAAAATTCAGACACTTGGCAACTGGCTCAGATTTATGATGGTTGCAGTGTCCCAGGGTCATGTGATCACCTGAGTTTTGCAAACTCAGATTCTCTTTACAACAGTGTTCCTTATTTAACAACTTCAGTGATCCGCTTAACAACCTTAAGCGCCTTAAGAGCCTTGGTGGTGCAGGCTGTTAAATGCCTAGCACTTAAGTTCCAGCTGCCTGCAATTACTGCAGGCTTGAATCCCACCAGGCTCAAGGTTGACTCAGCCTTCCATCCTCTCGGGGTAGGTAAATTAAGGACCCAAGATTGTTGGGGGCAATAAGCTGACTTTGTAAAAATGCCACTTAGTAATAAGCAGGCATATACAATGGAATGAAGGCTATTGCTGAGCGCATTGGGTTGTATCCCAAAAATTGTAAGCTGCCCTGAGTCTTCGGAGAAGGGGGGCATATAAATGTAATTTTTAAAAAAACTGAGGCAAGAAAGTTTGTAAAATGGGGCAAAACTCACTTAACAATTGGTCATAAGAGGATTGCCTGTATGCCTGTTTTGAAGATCTCAGTTCCTTATATCAATAATATCTATCTGTTTATTGATCTGATCTGATCAGTATGGCTGTCTAACTCTTGGTAATTAGCCGTTTCTTTAGAACTTTTAACCAGTTTTGCCTTTTGGCCCATACTGGAAATCAAATCTGCCGTGATTTGTACAGAATCAGTTTCATTCACAAAGTTGGCACACTCTTCTCTGTCCCAATGACCGCTCTCTGGAATGATGTTCCTCATCACATCTGGTTGTCTCCTGTTTTGTTAGCATTGGGAGGGTCAGGCTGTGTAAATATTTCATGAACTTTGTTTGCACTTACAAAAAAACTCCTACTTGAAGAACATTTATCATGATAGTGACCTGTCCAGCCAAGGCTCCAGATCTAAGAAAATGCTTCACTTTGGCAGTTGCCTTGGTAACATTTGAATGATAGGTAAGGACCTACCCTATTGAACTGAATGCTGTCTTTTATGTCATTTGTTGAACACTTTTTTTTACATCTCTTTTATAATCTGGTAGCGTAATGGTTCGTTTCATTTTATCTTCGTTTATTTTGGCAACAATTTGTTTTAGAGAAACCTTATGGTGTCTTAAAATACTGCAGAGCAAGCTGTTGAAAGGGAGACTGCAAATTCTTTAAATGAAAATAAATAGTGCAATACATGTCATAATAGAATCCATATCTTGCCACTGGTAAGAACTAGCTTTTCTATCTTTACTTAGAGACATATGCACCACCTCTGTTGCTTGACACAAATCACAAAGACATTCCGTAATTTTAGTACCACTTTCCCCCTTGAACTTTTGAAAGAGAGAGAAAGATACCCCTTCTAACAAAGCACCAAATACCAATGAAATAACATAGTTTATCCTAAATTTGATTCTTTGCATCATAAAGTAGACTTAAGAAATACTTCTATCTGAATTCCAACAAAAATGCTAACAGATTCATGAAGACAGTTCCAAGCTAAGCAGATCAAACAAGTGTCTAAGCAAGCCTTCCTATGCTCTGAACTGAACATGATATAATGTTAAGTTTCCTGACTTTATTCCAATTTCCTGTTCCTATAACTGGATCTCCTTGGAGCACAAGAACTGAAAATACTAATAAGCAACCTACAGTTGGAATATTTTGGATATAAAGTTTGAAGGCAAGGGTTATTGCAAAACACCTAAAATGCCTACAAAGAATTCAGGTCATCAATCAAAAAGGATTTTCATGAAGAACAAGTTGGCTAGATATTATTGCTGTCAACATACAGTTGTATAAGCTTACCAGAACTTAAACAAACAGTTGCCAGTGGACAATCCTGGTGAAATAATGGTCATCAAGCCATGTAGAGTTGGATGCAACTGAAGGACAGCAAAATGGAAATAATGACCTGTCTTGCAGAATTGCCAAGAAGAAAAGGACTTTGCAACCCAATAATGTCTCATAACTGACGAACAGCAGGAATCAAAATAAATAACTCACACAGACCATTGACCCAGCACAGCCTCCCTAGCTAGAGAGAGAGCAAAAACATAACCAAATCTTTGAAACGGTGCCATTTTTTTTAACAGAAAGCAGAATTAAAGCAGCATTGCTGCTTCCCAACCCATTTTTTTTTAAGTTAAGGGAAACAAATAAAAGGCAGCACACAGTGAGCCATTCGGCCACTTAAGAAAGACTTCAAAAGAACAATATGGACCAAAGCTTTAACCTTTACAAAAAGCCAAGGCTGAGGTGAAATGCACGAAAGCAGCAACTTGTTAAGAAACAAGCCTTCTGCAATTTTAATGTGGATTTTGCAAGCCAATGGATCAGAGGCATCATTTATTATTTTTCCTCTGTTACTTTGGATCTGAAAATAACAAAAGGCAACATTTGCACTTGCCCTTTCTTGTAGGAGAAGAGCTTAAAAAGGTCTTTCTTTTTATGTACAAAATACGCCTTTCCTCCTGCACCAGTGGTTCGGTGATAAGAGATTAAGGCTGTGCTGCAGTAGCATGATGTTAACCACTGTGGGTATAGTGTCAGTCAGAATAGGCCTAGAGAGACCATGGAGGTCTTCAACTCCAACCTCCTGTTCAGACATGAGACCCTATACCCAGAGGTGGTATTCAGCAGGTTCTGACCAGTAGCGGAAATTTTGAGTAGTTCGGAGAACTGGCAAATACCACCACTGACTGGCCCCGCCCCCATCTATGCTCTGCCTCTGGAGTCCCAGCTGATCGGCTGGGTCTTCTTTGGTTGCCCTGCACATCTGGAAAGCAGGTTGGTGGAGTGGGGAGGGAATAGGATTTTGCAATATCCTTCCCCTGCCACGTCTACCAAGCCACGCCCACAGAACCAATAGTAAAGATTTTTGAATCCCATCATTGCCTATACCATTTCAGACAAGTGGCTGTCCAATCACATCCTAACCTTAACCCCTTTCCAAAGTCCTAAAAAACCACTGATTGTCTAACCTGCCACTTCTTGATACAGCAAGGATGGACTTTAAAAAGTAGAGGTATCAATTATTCTGAAGGAGCATAGGATTCAAGAGCAATGAAATGGTAGCTGAAGGAGACAAAACACAGAGCTTATTCCTGAGCATTAAATCCCTCTGGAAAGGTTTGGACAAGTCATGATGGGCTCAAAATATTTAACATTTTAAAAGATTTTGCACCGTTCTGCTCCCTGCATTAGAAGGGTCTGTATTTTCTTTGCTATTTCTTTGCCCAAGAACTACATATTATGTGATATCAAAGGGAACTGTGGCAAGCTTATATTTTTGCAATAATTAAAAATTTCAAACTTATTTTTCGCCTCAGCTTTTGCAGCACCTAACATGCCCATGTGTCCATAGCTAAAACTCGTATTAGAAAGTAAATGAGAAATATAATCTGTTGGCTCAGGGTCTCTGCACAGAGGCCATTCACATTGGGTTTTCTTGGTGGTAGATCAGCTAAAATTCCCTTTTGCAGAAGAAAAAATGTGATCCAAATTTGATAGAAAGCAGTTTTTTTATATTACACATGTTATCAAAGTAGTTGTTGGTCTCTCTCTTGTTAGAACGCAACAAGGCAAACCGATAAATTTAATTTTGCTTTCACATTAGCAGATAATAAGCCTAATGTCACCTATAATGTACCTAAGTTGTAATGATGAATAAATACTTGCTCAGGATGAGTTCTGTTACATGTTGCATCGTTAGAATGTTACATGTCGTTTTAAAATATTTTTTTATTATGTTGTATTATGATAATAAAATTTTGCTATGCTACCCTTTTATTGTTCTGATCATTCACGAAACCAATTTCTGGGGTGAGGAGGTGAGAAAGATTACTGAAGTTTATGACATTCTTTTCATTTTACCTTCAGGTACAAACTTTATAAATTTTTGTCTGTGGCTTTCCACATACACCTTCCACCTTTCTTCAGATGGAAGCAACTCTGTTCTTTTGATCTTCTGAATTGCTCTGAACATTTTCTAGCTGCACTACATCTACTTTTGCAATGAGGCAACTAGAACTGCACACAATATTTATTTATTTATTTATTTATTTATTTATTTATTTATTTATTTATTTATTTAACTTGTATGCCACCCCCTCTCCCGAAAAGGACTCGGGGCGGCTCACAATTAAAACCAGTACAATAAATTAGTTATCTAAAATAGAATTAAACTAACCAAGCCAAATTAAAACTAAAACCCATTATAATTAAATATAAAAATGAAAAAAACCCCACGAGGAGTCAGCACAGCGCAGCCTGCTCAAACAACCAGGTTTTCAAGTTGTGGCAGAAAGTGCGGAGGTCAGGGGCCAGGCCCAGAGGTAGTTGGTTCCACAGAGCGGGAGCCGCCACAGAGTAGCCCCTCCCCCACATCACTGCCAAACGACACTGGGTCGCAGACGGCATGCCGAGGAGCCCCTGCCTGTGAACTCGTACAGGGCGGTTGGTATTCGATGCCAGCAGTAGACGTTCCCATAGGTAGCCCGGACCCATGTCTCGTAGGACTTTGAATGTCAATACCAAAACCTTGAATCTCATTCGGAGGGCAACCGGCAACCAATGCAGGCCACGCAGCAGGGGTGTAACATGGGAGTACCAGGAAGCTCCCATCACAACCCGCGCGGCCACATTTTGCACCAGCTGAAGCCTCCGGATGGTATGCAAGGGCAGTCCTAGATAGAGAGTGTTGCAGTAGTCGAGCCGAGAGGTGTCAAGTGCCTGAGTGACCGTGCGCAGGGCATCTCGGTCCAGGTATGGGCGTAACTGGCAAACCAGCCGGACCTGGGCAAAGGCCCCCCTGGCCACGGCTCCCACCTGCTCCTCTAACCTGAGCTGTGAGTCCAGGAGGACCACCAGATTCCGTGCCCTGTCCACGGGGGGCAACACCTCTCCCCCCATGACCAAAGATGGAATCTCCTGGCTGGGCCAAGATGTCTGTATGCACAACCACTCTGTCTTAGCCGGATTGAGCCGAAGCATGTTTCTGTCCATCCAGATCCATACCGCATCCAGACAATGGGACATCACGGAGAGGGCATCACTGATGTGGCCTGGGGTGGAGATGTATAACTGTGTATCATCAGCATACTGATGATACTTCACCCCAAAGCCACGGATTATCTTGCCCAGCGGTCTCATATAGATGTTGAACAGGAGGGGCGAGAGGACTGACCCCTGGGGGACCCCACAAGTGAGAGCCCTTGGCGTCGACCTCTGGCCCCTCTGTCAACACTGATTGCGAGCGTCCCGAGAGGAAGGAGGCGAACCACTGCAACACAGTGCCTCCCACTCCCAGCCCCCCGAGACGCCGCAATAGGATACCATGGTTGATGGTATCGAAAGCCGCTGAGAGATCTAACAGGACCAGGACAGAGGAAAATCCCCTGTCCTGAGCCCTCAGGAGATCATCAATCAGTGCGACCAATGCTGTCTCCGTGCTATACCCGGGTCAGAAGCCCAATTGGTAAGGATCCAGGTAGTCCGTTTCCTCCAGGAAAACCGGAAACTGCTGAGCCACCACACTCTCAACAACCTTCACTAAAAAGCGAAGGTTGGAGACCGGACGAAAGTTGTTCAATTCAGCTGGGTCCAAGGCAGGCTTCTTCAGGAGCGGCCTCACCACAGCCTCCTTCAAGGCAGCGGGGAAGGTACCCTGCCTCAATGAAGCGTTGACCACTGCCCGGAGCCAGCCGCATGTCACCTCCCTGGAGGCATAAACCAACCAGGAAGGGCATGGGTCCAACAAACATGTGGTGGAACTCAGCCATCGCATAATCCTGTCCACTTCATCCTCAGAAACAGGATCGAACTCCGTCCAGATTGCATTAGCTAGACCACTCGCACCCTCGGCATCAGACCACTGCAAATTGGAGTTCAACCCCTCCTGGATCCGAGCGATCTTGTCCTGCAGGAATTGACCAAATTCCTCAGCTCGACCCCGCAAGGGATCCACCGCAACCCCCGGCTGGAGGAGGGAGCGGGTGACCCCAAACAGGGCTGCTGGGCAGTTTCCTGCGGATGCTATGAGAGCGGAGAAATAAACCCTTCTCACCGCTCTCACAGCTACCAGATAGGTCCTAATATAGGCTCTCAACTGGGCTCGGTCAGACTCAGAACGGGTCAATCTCCACCTGCTCTCTAGACCCCTTCTCCGTCGCTTCATCTCCCAGAGCTCCCCGGTATACCAGGGAGCCACACGGGATCTGTGATGAGTAAGGGGACGCATGGGTACAACTCTGTCGAGAGCCTCCGCGGCCCCCCATTGCCAGGCAGCTGCCAGGGCCTTGGCAGAGCTGTGGACCAGGGATGTAGGAAAAAACCCAGTTCTGCCTGGAACTTCTCCGGGTCCATCAGGCGCCTGGGGCGGAACCACCTAAGAGGCTCCTCATCCCAGCAGTGTGGGGCAGCTTGTCGGAAAGCCAGCCGTAGGAGATAATGATCTGACCATGGTACGGGGTGGAAAATAGGATCACCACCCCCCAGATCATTATGCCACTGCTCCGAGACAAAAACCAGGTTGAGCATGTTGCCCCCCTCGTGAGTCGGGCCATTAATCACCTGAGTCAGACCCATGGCCGCCATGGAGGCCATGAATTCCTGGGCCAAAGCCGACGCCACCCCGAGGGAAGGCAAGTTGAAGTCACCCAGAACAATAAGTCCTGGGAACCCCACCGCCACACCCGAGATGGCATCGAGCAGCCCAGGCAGGGCGGCTGCCACACAGCTGGGGGAAATGTATGTAAGCAGTAAGCCCATCCAACTCTCAGACCCACACCTCAAGAGGAGAGCTTCACACCCGCCTATCTCCAGAACAGAGACCTCCCTTGGAATCAGGGCTTATACCCAGCCACACCCTTGACTTATATAAAAACATTATGATATTGGCCATCTCTACTTTCAACACCATTTCTTATTATCCCCAACATGTTATTAGACTTTTTATTTTTTTTACAGTGGATGAACCCCTTTTTGACACCTTCATCGAATTGTTTACCAACATTTTCAGAATTTCTGAAAAAGTCCTCGAAAGCAGCCTCATCCAGCCCTCCCTACATCGGTCATAAAAGCTTCCAGGAGGCAGACCATGGAGGAAAGAAATCGTCACAGGCAGAACAAAGAACAGAAAAAAGCTCCATCAAAACATCAATAACTTCAGTGGAAGCACCTAAGAGTATATATGTCTACTGTAGATCGAAGACAAAACACACAACTAACTCTTAGACAGGGGAAACGATTCCTCGATTGGAGATAAAAAAGCACAGATCGTTGTTTAATTGATAAAAGCACACGTTGTCCACATACACTAGTAACAAAGGCAAGTCACCCAGAAAATTTGATAATTCAACCGTGTAGCCAGTTATCCTTGAAGTTTTTTTAAAAATTGATTCTTACATATTTCCCCAAAGATATATTTCAGAAGTGTTAGGAATTTTCACTTGGATCCTTGTTTCCTTTCCTCAATATACTTTAAGGCCCCAAACATAAAAGTTAAGCAAAACATCCAAAGAGTATAAAGTTTAATGAACATAAAAAGTAAGGGCTGGACAAATTTTAATCTATCTGACCGTATGAACTCCCAGTTGAATCTTAAAGCGTTTACATAAAGTCTTCCGAGAGGCAATATACTGTATGAATTGTACCCAAGGCTCCCACATTCATTCGAGTGCATAAATTCCTGAACTAAATCATTGTAAAGTAATATACTCTTATTGTATTTTAAAATGTGCCTTGCAACAATGTTGCACAAACAATGCTTAGTTCATTGGTATCATTTACACTCATTAAAAATAAAACACTCTCATCAGTCCACAAATGCTGATTTTTTTTTAGTTGCAAACATCCCTATTTCCCGTGGGGGAGGGGGAGAGGGATATTACCTTTTCTTAGGAGTAAACACCACTCTGAACTTTGCCCATATTTAGATAATGCAAATAAAATGAAAGGCGCACTCTTTCCATATAGTAGAATATGGAAAGTTCCATAGGTTTTCTTCATTAAAGCCTCAGACAAAATGCTACCAGCCATTCAATTCATGTAAAACCACCAGTTCACCAATGATTGAAAGAAAGAGAGAAGCAGAGATTAGGATAACTAGAGGAGAGTGTTACTGGTTGCCTTGTTGATGGGCTGGTTGAGTTAGCCAGTTTTACATTTATTTTTCCAGAGATTTCAAAAAATAAAAACAAATGTAGGAGATGACCAGGCTGAGCCCGAGGGAGGAGTCAAGCATGTCATCAGTCTCACGTCTCTTCGCGCTCAAAAGAGATGTAAGTCCAGGCAATCCTGAATCCCATTGATCCTTATCTACCACCCATTTGCTTTGACCATTATTAGTTTAGAATGTTGTAGAAAGTGTTAGCCTGTAATAAACCTGTACATGTAGTCCTTCAATTTAGTGACCATTCTAAGTTACAACGGCATTGAAAAAAGTTGAGTTATGATCATTTTTTCACATTTATGACCATTGCAGCATCCCTATGGTCACGTGATTTACATTCAGATACCTGACAACTGATTCACATTTATGACGATTGAAATGTCCCGCAGTCGTATGATCACCTTTTGCAATCTTCTGACAAGCAAAGTCAGTGAGGAAACCAGATTCACGTAACCATTTTCTAATTTAACAACTGCAGTGATTCACTTAACAAATGTGGCACGAAAAGTTCATAAAAGGGGGCAAAACTCACTTAACAAATGTCTCACTTAACAGCATAAATTTTGGTCTAAATTGTGGTTGTACGATTAGGGTTACCTATAGTCATTTGAACCGCCATGGCTCCTGATTTCCTGGGCTTTTTTATATTTTATATTTTTTATATATTTTAAACATAAAGAAAGGATTAATGTTTTGAATATGTCTTGTCTAAATTTCAGTACCAAAAGGCTTTGGGTTCGTTTGCTTCCCTTTCTCAAAATACTTACCCCCACAAATGTAAAACTTACAATAAAAATTACTCGAAGAGTATAAACTTTGACGAGCAGGTTAGAGTTTGTTTGGAAGTATTCCAGGACTATTTTTTGCCTCTGTTGAGTAACGATGTGGTGTTGCAAAACTCTGGTTAATTATTTATTCTGATAAGGATTAAGCAATAAGAAACATCACTGTATTCCTCCAAATTGGAAAGGATGCAAAAAGCTAAGAAAGAGCCTGCTAAGTATTAGGGTTTCCAAGTTTGACTACAGTTTAGGAAAAGAAGCTTTTTAATTAACATAATACAGGTAATCCTTGGCTGACAACCACAGCCGAGTCCAAATTTTCCAGTTTTACAGTTGTTAAGTGAATCACTATTGTAAATAGCACTATCACTTAGACTTACATACCACTTCACAGTGATTTACAGACCTTTCTAAGCGGTTTACAGAGTCAGCACATTGCCCCGAACAATCTAGGTTTTCATTTTTCCAACCTCGGAAGGTTGGAAGGCTGAGTCAACATGGAACTGGTGAGAATCGAACTGCTGAACTCTAGTGGTCAGCATCCAGCAGAATTAGCCTGCAGTTTTGCATTCTAAGGGATGCAGTGGCTCAGTGGCTGAGATGCTGAGCTTGTTGATCAGAAAGATCAGCAGTTCGGTGGTTCGAATTCCTACCGCTGCGTAATGGAGTGAGTTCCCGTTACTTGTCCAAGCTTCTGCCAACCTAGCAGTCTGAAAGCATGTAAAAATGCAAGTAGAAAAATAGGGACCACTTTGGTGGGAAGGTAACAGCGTTCCATGCGCCTTTGGCATTTAGTCATGCCAGCCACATGACCATGGAGACGTCTTCGTACAGCGCTGGCTCTTCAGCTTTGTAACGGAGATGAGCACTGCCCCCTAGAGCTGGAAACGACTAGCACATATGTGTGAAGGGAACTTTTACCTTACTGCATTCTAACACTGCACCACTATGGCTCTCAGTAAAGTTAGTAACATGATTGTTAAATGAATCTGGCGTCCCCATTGACTTTGCCTGTGAGAAGGTTGCAAAAAGTTATCACAACTGCACCATCATAAACTGGACCTAGCTGTGAAGCGTTTGAATTTTGTTCACGTGTCCATGGAGATGCTGCAATCGTCATAAATGTGAAAACTGTCATAAGTCACTTTTTCCAGTGCTGTTGTTCCTTCGAATGATACTAAATGAATGGCTGCAAGTCAAGGATTATCTTTATAACCCCATATTGTCTGCAAAGGGCAAGTGACTACATGTAAACTCTAAACCATCAGCTGTGGTCAAGAAATTAATTACAAATAAATGTTGGAAACAAATTCATACAACAGTGCAAAAGACACGACTGAATAATTTGATGATAAAACCAGGAATTATTTATTTGGGTTTTACCGATACTGACCTAGAAAAGAAATAGGGAAACTGACATGGTACGGGATAACTAGGGCAAGATTATTGTATGCACAAAGGCGGAACAATAATGAAATACCGACATAGAAAACTGAAAAAGAGTTTAGAGAAAAAACTAAAGATTTGAGTTACTAAACAATTTATTTTTAAAGATATCTTACTTACTTTATTTTATTGTCATTGCACCTCGTACAATGAAATCAAACACCATGTTCAGTGCACATCATGACCATGATCATGAAAATAAACACAAACACACATCCTTCACCCTTCACACATTGAACTGGAAACTCCTGACACCACACCAACACTACACTATACAACAGAATTATAAAAAGCTACTGCCCTGGGATAGAAGCTGTTTTTCAGCCTATTTGTCCTTGTTTTTATTATTCTGTACCATCTGCCAGATGGTAATAGTTCAAAAAAAGGGTTCCCAGGATGAGATGGATCTTTGAGAATGTTTTGAACTTTCTTAAGGCAGCGGGAGCTATAAAGCTCTTCCAAAGAGGGGAGAGGGCAACCCATGATCTTCTGGACAATGACATTAACCCTCTGGAGTGCTTTCCTATCTGCCACTATGCATTGGCAAACCATACAAAGGTGCAGTATGTTAAAATGCTCTCTATGGTGCAGTGGTAGAAGGTCACCAGCAGTTTTTCATTCAGTTGTTGTTTTCTGAGAAGTTTATATCTATATTACCGTGTTTCCCCGAAAATAAGACACGGTCTTATATTTTTTTTGGCTCCCAAAAACACACTAGGTCTTATTTTCGGGGTAGGTCTTATATATTTATGGTGCCAAATAGTGGGTGTGAGTGTGTAGGGGGTGTTTCGGGTGCACGGTTGCTCCCTGAAAAGTCTTCCTGGAACTGGAGATTTACACTAGGTCTTATTTTCGGGTAGGTCTTATATTAGGGCAGGTTTAGAAAATAGTGCTAGGTCTTACTTTTGGGGTAGGTCTTATTTTCGGGGAAACACGGTAGTTTGACAAGTCCCACTTTAAATAAGGATATGATTAATTCAATACAACAGTTTCAGAATCATTCCTTCAGTGCCACCAACTTTCCACCAGAGAAATTGAACGTAAACAAGCAAGAAATGTCTACAAGATCACTGTGTTTATGTCATTCTTAAAATAAAATTTAGAGAGCCTTGGTGGTGCAGGCTGTTAAATGCCTAGCACTTAATTCCAGCTGCCTGCAATTAGTGCAGGCTTGAATCTCACCAGGTTCAAGGTTGACTCAGCCTTCCATCCTCTCGGGGTAGGTAAAGTGAGGACCCAAGATTGTTGGGGGCAATAAGCTGACTTTGTAAAATGCCCTTGGGGGCCCAAAAAGCCCTAGTAATAAGCAGGCATATACAATGGAATGAAGGCTATTGCTGAGCGCATTGGGTTGTGTCCCAAAAATTGTAAGCCGCCCTGAGTCTTCGGAGAAGGGCGGCATATAAATGTAATTTTTAAAAAATAGTTTCATTTACTACTTCAGTAGCACAAATGCACTACTATGCAATTAAACAGACTTTTACATTAGTATGTCAGCCAGCCAAATTTCCCTTAAGAATACATTTTTTCCAAAAAATGGTAAATAAAGTAAAATAAATAAATAACCTCATCCAGTCTTATAACTGTAGCCTCTACAATTTGCAATGCTTTAAAAGCATTTTTTCCAGATATGCCCCTAAATAATTAAGCTGTTCCTTTTACCATACTTCCTATATTATAAAAGTCATTTTCCCACAACAAATCAATAACTCATTCCTTACGCCAGTCATTTTTCTCCATTTAACTGAATGGACTGAAGTCCGACACTGCAAGTTACATTACATTTGAATTATATGTGCAATTTAAAATTCAAAGTACTACACTAAGGAGCTTTTTAGACTGACCGTCCTACAGCCTCTATGTATGCCTACATCCCTTATCTCCAATAATAAAACCTCTGAAAAAGTTAAAACTATAAAAGCTTTTGTTAGGAAAAAAAATCCAGTAATTTCACTCAGAGAGAAAATAAATTGCTAACTCACACATACTATTTACATTAACAAGACAACAGAGTTATCCATGTCTCTTATAATTTAAACTAAACTCCCGTTTGCCTCATCTTGCAATCTTTATATCAGCATTAGGAAAGAAATTAATATAATTTGTGAAACCAGCCAAAATGTTGGAAAACCTACATCAACATTGTTCGTGTTGACAACAGTGTCCAATCTATTTCAGTTCTTTATTATGATCATTGGTCATTCCAACAAAGTGTACACAAGTCTAACAAAACTATTTTTTTAGATAATAGTGTAAATTGTGACAATAGGCAATGAACAACTCAACCAAGCTTCAAACAATGTAAGCCTGCATAGTTTATTTTAATTTAATTAATAGCTATCTTCAAAGATTTTTTTGTCAATTTATAACCATGGCTTATAAACAGACTGTTTAGGTCGTACCTAATTTACAACTGAAAAGACACTGATGCTCAGATAGGCACATGTTCCTTTCTTTAAAAAACTGTGCCACTGTTGATCAGGAAAACTAAGTTACTCTTTTTTGTTCCTATGTGTTTGTTACGCTTCATGAAACTTTGCTACATAGCAAAATACAAGTTTGAAACATCCCTACAAACAGGATCCTTTGTGGAAAATCTCGCCTTCTCTCTTCTATCAAGATTTAAAACATAATTTGATTGTGCCGCTAAGACCTGAATAAGTTTTCAGACTTTAGGATGGAGCTTCAGAACTAAACAGAATTGGAACATGCAATAATGACCAAGTTGTTCAAAAACAGTGTGTGTGTGTGTGTGTGTGTGTTGTGTTTCTGCTTTCTTAGGAGATGCAAATTCTACCCATAAATCTTGCAGTGCAAGTCTCTTTCCCAAATTGCTCAGATGACTGAATGAAGGGAAAACTTTATCCAGAAAGGTGATCAAAACTTTCATTTTGAGCTATTCAATATCATGTGTTGCTTTAATAACGAGATTTCAACTTCACCGACTCCTAGAAGACAAATGAGTATTTGCAACAAAATAAGAGGTTCCTCATTGATAGTAAGTTCGCATCAGTCTCTGGCTCTATGATGCTTTTCTGAATAAATGGATTTTTTGTGGTTATTAAAACAAACCAAAAGCATCCTTCAATTTGGAGAGCTTGATATAATTAAGTATTCAGGACTCTTACCATAGTAGCATCTCTGAGATTAATAAACAGCATATTTCTATTCTGTGTATCTCATTAATTGATCAGGATATGGAAATTAATCAGTCTTGTGCTTCTTGAAGTTTTGTCTATATGCATTTCAACTTCAAGCTAAAGCAAAGCTGCAGGACAGACTGGAATTAATGAAACCTGTGTGGAATATTTTGTTATGATCCTAAACTTGTCTTTCAAACCAGATTGGTTTTGTTCTTTAAATAACATTCAATACTAAATGCTTAAGCAATTGTGGGCAGACTTATAAACACAAACACTGTGGCATTTTCTTTAAGCAGTAGAATTATAGAAGGGTTTGGGTTTTTTTTTTTCACTTAAAACTTATATTACATCAAATATTATTTAGCTTTAAATCAAAGAGTATGTTATCCAAGTTAGGTCCAATGGTACTGTAAAAGGGGGGGGGGATTCCTCATCTGGGGCTGTATTACTTGCTGAAAAAAATCTACTTGAAAACATTAATCAAATTTTTCGCCTACTGGGCATCCATATGGTAAAGCAGCATGTGAATCTCCCAAATTTGCTGATCTCCTGTAACTGGGTGCTATTAATTACGCTTGCTGCATCCATCTCTTGGATTTCGCTTTGTGAAGAAAGTATTTATTGCAACAGCTTTTACAAAACAAGGGAATGAAAATCACAATTGATTAATGAGCTGAATGGAAATATTTCCGTTAGCAGTTTTTTAAAATGAATCAGGATTAATACTATGGGTGAGAAACAAAGATGAAGCTAAGGTTCCACAGAGATTGTTCCTCTCCACTCATACTTTTATTTACTGAAAATGTTTAAACTAAACATACCATACTCCGGAATTGTTCACAGCTTCACAAATATTTTGGCTGGAAATATAGAGTGAGAATTTAAGGCACTGGTGCTCATTGCAATGCAGATATTTAGGAAATAAATGGTTGAGTGATGCTAGAAAGAGAATAGCAGATAACAGGGAAAATGTGTCCATCAATTGCTTTTATTGTCTATAATAACAGCAGTAACAACATTTAATTTAGATTTTCTTTTCTGAGGTGAAGCTCATCAACAACCTTTGGATGTATCTTTTATTATAGTATTGCATTTAAACCTATGGCAACGCCAAGCCAGCATTTTTTAAAAGTTATAGTTTGTTAACTAGATTGCAGTTGGTTGATTCAAATACAACACCAAGCTAGTTGGTTTACATTACAAGTGGTTCTGTCCTAAACGATGGTAAATTGGACCAGAGCTTCCATTGTTAAGAGATGTGGTCATAGGATGATGTTGTGACATGGCAACATGGTTGTGATATTGGTAAAAGCAGAATGTGGGCATGATTCATATCATTTTTTAAAAAAAATGCAACACAGAATTATTATGGCAAGCTAGTCAGCTACACAGAAAATGCCCTTGTTTCTTTTACCACAACCCCCCTGAATCTCAAGATTGACTTTGGTGTGATACTGGGAGGTGCAGGAGATTTCTTAATCTTTTCAGTTATTTACTGTGGTCTCAATTTATCAAGGTTTGCTAATAAAAAAAACCTGCAGAAAATCATTCACAGAACCTGAACATATGTTGTGCTGGTAAGTAAAATGGAAAGTTTACAAGACTAATGTTAAAAAATGTTCAGAATAAAATGCCTAACAAGTTTATGATACAATATACCAACATAAGGGTTTTTTATAGTCATAGAATGCAAACTGAAAACACCTTACCAAAATAGTTCTTTTTGTTTATCCTGAAATGCAAGACTGCTATATGGAAAAATTCACAACATAGGTATCTTATCAGGCTTGAGCACAAAAAAGTACTAACTTTGGGAGGTTTGCTCTATTTTGTGCATATATATCACTTTTTATTATAATAACTTGTATTTCTTCACTTAAAAGGATTTTAAGTATTAAAAATGGGAGGGAGGGAGGGAGGGAGGGAGGAGGGAAGGAAGGAAGGAAGGAAGGAAGGAAGGAAGGAAGGAAGGAAGGAAGGAAGGAAGGAAGGAAGGAAGGAAGGGTTATTCTCTTACCAAGCAACTAATTAATTTAATTTCAATATGAAACACTCAGTCTAATAAATAATAGGAAAAACAACAGACAGAAGGCATATTTATATTATATCACTTCTGTCTTTGAAGTCTGGAAAGTCATTCTAATTAATCACCCCAATAGGACTGGCCTGTCCCACTCATATAGCAGAAGAGGCCTGTTACAGACCCCATCTGCCAAAGAATTTCAGTGGTTGGGGTCAAGGAGAACAGCTGTGGACCCAATTTTAAGGAACAGTCTACCACTGGAAGTAAGAAATGCTCCCATCTTTATGGCTTTCCAGAAGGGTATTAAAACTTGGTTTTGGTGGATGGCTTTGGGCCCCCATGGGGCTCCCACCACTGAAGGTGGTTGAGGGGGTAAGAAGACTTCATCCCCATCACACCCATCTTCTTGGTTCTGGTTCTTTGCATAGTTTTAAATTTTTAACTGCTTTGCTATTTTATCTCTTTATCTTTTTATAATCTGTAAGCTGACCAGACTCGCCCCTATTGGAGAGATGGGAGGCATATAAAGTTAATAAATAAAAATAAACAATGAAGGGGAGATGAAATTTCAACCTTTTAAATAAATAATTTTATTACTTTTCAGATACTATATTGCCAGTATCAGTGCCAAGGTGAAATAGATCACTAAGTCAATTTTCACTGGCATAATTTTTAACATCCAGATAAGTAAAGTATATCAACAAGAAGAATTCAGACCTCATATTTGCAACAAGAGGGCTCCATTGCACTCACAGCAAAACAATTGTCAGGTTTTAGTGGGCTACCAGAAATTTATAATGGACTTTTCCAAACATGTAGTTCTCATACAAAATGTCTCCCTACTACAATGGGTATTTGCCTAAAAGTTTAAAGCGATAACAACATGTTTAACAAGATACAAAGCTCAGAGATCATTAATCAATATGTTCAATGTTATTTGTGATAATTCATCATGACAAGATATTAATGACTTACTGTACCCTTCAGAGGTGAGATTAATGCAAATGAGTGGGCCACAATTAACTTTAGTGTTCCCAGCTCACAGGAATGGACAGAAGATTACAAATGACAAGAATATGTCAACTGCAATAATCAATAAAGGGAAGCTTAGAGGGTGATCTATATTTTATAGCCCTATCTTGAGATACACTTTCAGCTCAGCCCACTGTTGTCAGAGTAACACCAATGTTTTCAAGGAAGGAGGTATTTAATCTTCTGGTCTCTTTAAGAAGGAAAAAGAAAGCAAAGGGATTGGAATGCCATGAAAAAGCATATGTCCAAGTATATTGTCTAACATATGAAAACGGCAGGAAACCAAATTCAGATACTGCATTCCTCATCAGCTGAAGAAAATTGTGTCTGCTCCCAAATTGAAACAGTAAGGCCAAGAAGAAAATAACCTGCCCTGCTGTGTAATATATTTATTCAATTAAAGAAAAGCACATTAACAGAGCTTTCTGAAAGAGCCCTTTCATTTGATAACTTGGGTCTCATACAATGCAGCCCGAGAGAGACTGGAAATGTGGCAACCACAGCCTGCATCCCTCACCAGATCTTACTCATGTTGAGGATTAGAAACTGAGATGAAGTTCTTTATATCCCAAATCCCAAATGTAGAATTTCCCATTGTTTAAAAATGAGTCTCGGAAACATGAAATGAATATTAGAGATTTCAAAGGAGACACACATGTATGCTCTCATAAGAATAATATTCATTATTTTGTGGTACAGGAATTGTCATCCTCTATGAAAAACAGTTGTTGTGTTGTCTCCTTGAAAAAAAAAGAATTGCAATTATAGCCCAATAATATGCAGATAGGAGGTAAATTTATTTTGGTGATAGCTCCAGTTGGCCAGAGGGTTTCCTGCCTCAACTAAGTAACACAATAGGCAACAATGACGTTATCTAGTCGCACAATGAAAGATCTGCAAGCAATCAACCAAGCTCAGAGAGCACCAAGGACTCCACAAGGCATTATCTAGCTTAATCCAAGTTTATTGTGAAATAGGAATGAGGATCTGGATTCAAAAATGAACCAGTAGAGAACTTTCTAACAAATACAATATATCCTCAGAGGAGACAACATATCAAGACCTATGTTGTGTTAAAAGTAAAGGAAAGAGAGAGTGCTGGTAAATCAACCAGCCATGAATAGTTTATGGTTACTTCCATTTACATTATTATGATTATTTATGCTGAAACCAGGCATCTTTCAGCCAAAATTGATGCCAGCTTTTTGGCTAATTTACAAAAATGAATCATAATCGTGGATGAATTCTGTATTCCTGATTTTTTTTAACCACTCCTACAATCATCAAGCTTATCAGCTGCATACCTCAACCCATAACTTATGTTGCTAGGGTTTAATAATATAGGATTAATTGTTTATTATTATTATTATGTGTAAACACAGCCAATGAAGAATTGTCTGGAAACCCTTCACATTTTGAAAGTGCAATAAACTCCAAAGAAAGCAAGCTTTTGAGATCAGACCCCATGTTCCCACCCTCTTGATTAAAATATGTGTCAATTTCCCAGGCACTAAATTTAGCACAGTTCAGCCCAAAAGAACAACTTGAAACTCAATGAACTCCAGCGGTATTGTGTATGACACCAAGTGTCAATAAGAATTAGCTACATCATTAACAGGAGGCAAATATTAATCAGGTCTAAATATAATTGCGACTGAACAAGATGAGTGGCTTAATCACCCACCAAGTTTTCTGTAACTTAACAAAAATAAATTTGGCTAATTATTCAACATATTCCAAGTTGGGTAAATAAGAATTTTTCCCCCATTGCCTTCTGTTTAATTGTGGCTTGGCACCAAGAAATATATATCAAAATTATAGTATTTCCCTTGACAGAAATCTTCTTGCTTCCATACATTGTTATGACTCTCTGCAGAGTATACAGAACTGCTGACAACCCTCGAACACTGCTACAACAATATTACTATACTTGGCACAGAAGTACCCTTGCGGCAACAGAAAAGCTGTAATTTTGATTGTCACTTCATATTATGCTGGATATTATTTTACTTTATACACATGCACACACTCATAAACTCTTTAATAGACCACCGTTTTCTCACTGCCCAGTTCCTTTATAATAAATAAATAGCATCGTAAAACAACTAAACCAACAGCTTGGTCCTTTTTTCTTCTTCAAATCATCATTACACATGCAACAGCAACAGAAGGGAGGAAAAAGTGTGTGAAAGTTATTTGTGATATGGATTATTATTCAACTATATTTTCTCCCAGCCAGATTATTCATCATGAGGAGTCCAGCTTTCCACTTCAAAATGTAATATTGAAACGACATAAAGTCATAATCCAGCTGCAATGCACTAAGAGAAACAAAATCTACTTAACTGGCAGACCGTTCATCAGTCAAGCTCTTCTTTTATAAATATCCTGAGGAACATTGTGGTTACATATTATATGTTCCTTTATTGTATTGCATATCATTTATTCTCCTGCAAATCACCCTAGACGTATTGGTATTCAGGGGCTAATTGTACCATACAGCTATAATATACTGTTGACACATGCATGACTTATAATTTCTAGGCACTGCAAAGTATTTATTGTATCTGATCAACATTTACATGAAGGCAGCACTGTATGGGTATGCATGCATGTAAATGGTCGAGTAAGTATACATGAGATAAGTGAAGTTATCTGTTTAAAGAATCTCAAACATGAAGACTAAGGACACAGAACAAGGTAGATCTAAGTTCAAGGTAAATTTTCACAACTTGCTCTTTCCAAAGATATGTTTTCAAGCATTTCTCATGAGAACTAACTATATGTTTGATTTGATTTTTAAAAGGTCAATTAAACAGTCAATGGAAGTCTCATCTCTTCCTGTGCTATTTCACAGCAGATTAACAGATTGTATCAATGAAACCTTTGAATGTTTGATTGCTGTGGGCCAGCCTCCTCTTTATTCCCAATCATTCTTGAAGAGCACCTTGTATTTTATACTGTACTTCAGAAACTTTTACCAACCTGTGTATGATTACATCCAGCTATAAAGCACGCTGATTTTCCTCTATCAATTCAACTTAAATCAAGTGCCATTTTCTACTGTTACTTTTTTGTACTTTATTGAATTCTTTTTCCTTTCTGCTTATTTCCATTTACTTTTTAAAAAATATTACCGAAATTAAGCAAAGAAATGATGAGCACAAAATGCAAGCACCCTCGCCATAATTTGAAGGCAGCATAACTTGAGCTTCCAGCCTGTTTTTATGGAAAGAGGCTGTTTCTATTTTTTTCAACTTCATATAGTTTGAGTCATATTTCTGCAATAAAATATTCAGTGCAAGATACAAAACAATAAATCTAGTACTGAACACAGATAAGAAACACACTGTGCTACCAACCACAACAGTTGATTTACAAGAATGCCCCTTCAATGTGTTTGCTTTAAAGATTTATAACTTGCCTTTCAATCAAATGATCTCCAAGGTAGCTTACAAGATAGTAAAACAAAAGGAGCAAAAATTATGCACACTAAAATTGTCTTAATATGCATTAAATTCCATTATATCCTACTGCTAATATATAACAGAATTATTTTCTGTCTCAAGGAGGGTGGCAGGCAGGCAATCAATCAATCAACCAATACCTAGTATCCAATTTTTTGTAGGCAGAGACTTCTCAAATAGGGCCTTAGTAAATATTAGTAAGTATGCAAACAGTATTAGTAAGTGTGCAAATCGGTGTGTTTTTTTCTATTGAACTTTGGTGAGAGCTGTGGGAGCCTAGCCAGAAGATTGAGAGATCAATCCTGTGTAGCAGCAGAGGTTTCTCTCCTAGGGTGCAGGAGAAAATATTGTGTGACTGTGAACTGTGTACTGTGAACTTTGCATAGGTGCCAGGAGGGGCATCCAGCCGGTAAACGCTCAGCTCCACCCAGTTGACCCGAGTCCATCCCAAATTAAGGGATTACAGGTAATCAAAAGGGAGAGTATTGAACTTTGGATAAAGGATGTTTTTAATGTATCTATGTATTGAGTTTTGATGTTGGAGAAGGTTCCTGAGAATACCATAAATAGCTTTCAAAGCAAATGCATCATTTGAACAAATCAACTCAGAGTTCTCACTTGTGGCACAAAAGACCAGACTCAAATTATCCTACTTCAGTCACATTATGCAACAACCTAGCTATATAGAGAAGATCCTGATGCCAAGAAAAGCTGGAAGAAAAGAGAAGTGGCAAAGTGGATGGACTCTGTTACAGCAGCAACGTTGTGTCATCGGAAGTCCTGAAAACCTTTTTTTTTAATTTGCATTTATATGCCGCCCTTCTCCGGAGACTCAGGGTGGCTTACAATTTTTGGAGCACAACCCAATGTGCTCAGCAATAGCCTTCATTCCATTGTATATACCTGCTTATTACTAGGGCTTTTTTGGTCCCCCCAAGTGGCATTTTTACAAAGTCAGCTTATTGCCCCCAACAATCTTGGGTCCTCAATTTACCTACCCCAAGAGGATGGAAGGCTGAGTCAACCTTGAGCCTGGTAGGATTCGAGCCTGCACTAATTGCAGGCAGCTGGAGCTAAGTGCTAGGCGTTTAACAGCCTGCACCACCAAGGCTCAGATTAGGGACAGATTGGTGTGGAGGAATTATATGTGGTCACTAAGAGTCAATTACAATTTGATTAATCAAAAATAAACTAAAACTAATCAGATTTTCTGTATTTCAATAACACCTTTTAAAGTAAAACACTAGTTTATTTTTAATTAGCTGGGGAAAGCATACAATGGTGGGAAAAATTTGTATTTTCTTTCTTAGGTTTGTGCTTCCCAAGGTACATACTGCTGCTAACTGCTATTATCTTATTTTGTACCTGACTGACTTCTGCATTACAAACAATTCCAACTACAATGTTCAAGGCATTGTCTTTTTTCTCTTCCAAAGGGAAGAAGTGAAAAGTTCTATGAGTAGTCAATATGGCATTTTAGTAGGAATCAATATTCTCGTATTCAGATCCTAGAATCAAAGTGCTGGTGTGATCATCTAGCCCAAACCTCTGCTCAGTTCAGGAAACTTAAGAGAAAAGTATTTCCAGACACCTGCCCTATTAGCACGTCTTTAAATAATTGATTCCATTGAGGAAAAAGTGGTTAGTCCCTTTTTCTTCATGATCCATTCACCCTCCTATATTTTCAGTTTAATTAATCTACACTTGAACAAATCTTTGACTGCTCATATGGAACGGCCTTCTGGTATGTTATGCTCCCATGTTCCTTTGAAACTTTTCATCTCTTCAATCCAGACCTCTCTGAGATACCTACCTGAGCCTCCACAGGGAAATGACTTTACATCTCTGAGTTAGTAGGATGTGAGTGGGGACAGATAAATGAGTACATGTGTCAGATATACCCATGGGATAAAGATGACATGATTCTGAAACCTGAAGGAAGCAGACTTTTGTTTTGGTTGAAGGTACCTTCTCTCCAGGACTTCTCTCCAAGAATCAGAAGCTGGGACAATGGATATCCTTCCTGGTAAGAATGCCTCTTTTCCACAATTTACACTCAATCCAATTTATTTCAATAAAGCAAATCTTACAAAAAGGTTCCTCTCTCTCAAATAAATACTAGAATCCAGAACTCACTACTGAAGTGGTAAGCATGGAGGTGACAAGTGAACCATAAGGTAAAGGTAAAGGTTCCCCTCACACATACGTGCTAGTCATTTCCAGCTCTAGGGAGTGGTGCTCATCTCCATTACAAAGCCGAAGAGCCAGCGCTGTCTGAAGAGATCTCTGTGGTCATGTGGCCCGCACAACTAAACGCCAAAGGCACACAGAGCACTGTTCCCTTCCCACCAAGGTGGTCCCTATTTTTCTACTTGCATTTTTTACATGCTTTTGAACTGCTAGGTTGGCAGAAGCTGGGACAAGTAACGGGAGTTCACTCCGTTACATGACGCTAGGGATTCGAACCACCGAACTGCCGACCTTTATGATCAACAAGATCAGCATCTTAGCCACTGAGCCATCGCATCTCTCTATACTGAACCATAATCCATCTTTATCTGCAGTATGATTTTCCAAGCAAATAGCATATAGCTGTACCCACAAAGGATTTACTTTTTTCTGAAACAATAAAAGCAAAACTAAAATCTCTCTGTAGACTGTTGCTGCAGCTTTCTAGAAAACATCAGAAGACTAGGAGAGCAACCTTGAAAATTCCAGCAGAAGCCATGATAATTGATCAATTCCACACCCTTAGATAGGTTTTGTTAATTGTGAAGAAGCCATGATAATGTTTTCAGCAACTAGGGTGCTAACTTCTAAATACATCACACTTAGCCACATTCTTCCTTCTGACAATCTCCTGCCTGCAACTGCCACAACACTTAAAATGCATTAAGAAACAATCCGATTTTTTGTTTAGACAAGAAACAATCACTGACCCTTTTTGCCTTCGACAATAAAGCGTTATCGAAAAATTTCAGCAATGTCTGCTGACCGCACCAAATTTAACAAGGTTCTCAAATGAACCCAGAGTAACTTTCCCACTGTGACATATTAATAATAAGTTCCTTTCCCCATCTATCCCAAGCCATGAATATGTAATGTTAGAAAATGAGCCCTTTTCAAGCAACAGAATCTCAGACGTGAATAAATAAAAACTATCCATCACCAGCCTGTGAAAAATTAATGAGAGTTCTGAGACACCACAGGAAAAAAAATTGGTTACTGGAAAGATAAAGTCCACTATGTAAAATTCTTCAGTGATTCAACAAATACATACATACACACGCACACACACACACAACAATAAATTTCATAAACACCTTTCAACTCTAAAGCTTGCATCGGTATGAAAAGAGATCAGTATGAAAAGAGATGTGTGGGGACTAGAAAGTAAGTGAAGATGGTGTATTAAAGAAATGTTCACTACGGCTAGGATCCAGAAAACCCAATGGTGTGAACTGGATGGCATTTCTTGTCTTATTGAAATGGTTAAGCGATCCAGCAGTTGTACTGAATGCAACCTTAGCTGAGAGTGCCACCTTAATTGACAGATGATGTGTCTTCTAAACACCCCAGGACCTTTCTTGATCATACAGACTGGAATGAAGCAAGGACATGCACCATTGGCATACAAAGCAAAGAATAAAACTTACGGATTCAATTATAGAATGATTTCAGTAGACTAAAACTACATTTAAATGCACCAGAGAGGGATGGGGCGGATACCAAATATTTCCACTGATGACATTTGTATACTGGTAGTCCTTGGCTCATGACCACAATTGAGCCCAAAATTTATGTTGCTAAGCAAGACATCGGTTGAGTGGCTTTTGCCTCTATTTTACGATCTTTCTTGCCATAGTGAATCCCTGCAGTTGTTAAAGTTAGTAACATGGTTAAGTGGTTTCCCCATTGACTTTGCTTGTCAGTGTCACTATGATTTTTGTAATTTGTCTGCCAAGCTCCTAAGCTAAGATTTGCAGGCAGGTGCCTGCTAGCTAGAATTGTTATCTTGTCTCCATAGTAATGAGATAAGACAGTCCTGTGATTTCTGGTTTACTGCGCATGTTTCAAAAAGTTTTTATTTCACTTCCTGTATCTTCCTTTGTACTTTTCTGTATATGCCTTGGTGTGAGATTAAGCTGCTGGTATGTAGCTCCATTAGGTTTTTATTATTTTTGTAAAATAAAAAATATTTCTTAGATTACTTTCCGGGTCTTATTTTATCAAAGTTGACAGCACGATCTATCACCTCTAATTAGCAGGGATGTTTGGAAGATTTTTACTCCCTGACAGTCAGAAGGTTGCAAACGGTGATCACATGATCCCAGGACATTGTAACTGTCATGTATATGAGTCAGTAGCCAAGCATCTGAATTTTGATCGCATGATCCTGGGATGCTGCAATGGTTCTTAAGTATGAAAAATGATCAGAGGTCACTTTTTTTTCTACAGAAAAGGGAAAACCCAAATTCAGGACAGCGCCCGTGTTCCTTGGCATCACACTTTCAGGAGTTTCTCCCAAAAGACCTATGAAACCTTCCAATTAAGTGTATATCAATTATTAAATTTATATTTCTTTCCCATCAAATTTAAGGTTATATAATTAAGATTTCCAAACAGTTTCTAATCCAAACTCTGAAGTAAATTCAGATTTCCTAATTCAATTCATTTTTCTTAGGATTTCATTTGGGAAGCCCAAGCTTTTGTACTGTCACACTGTTGATTCCTACTGTCCAGTTAAATATTAATTATTCTGTTTAGTAGATGCTTTTTATTGTATCTTTAAATGCTACCTTAATATATAAAGGATGTTTCTGTTTTGGTTAGCCGGCAGCAGGTGCAGATGTTTCAGGAGAGCGATGACTCTGATGAGGGCCAGGATCATCAGGGAGTGGACTGCTGCCTTCAGAGATTGTGGGGGCTGGCAGCAGTGATGAGGAGGTTCCTGATGAGCCTGTGCCAAGTGCATGCATGAAGGATTGCTCAGAGGAAAGAACAATTACAGCAGCACAGGCGACTCAGGAGTAAGGCTGCAAGGTAATGGCCTCTCCCTCAAGAGGATAAAAGCCAGGTTTGAAAAAACATTCTTTGCAGACAGCAAAGAAGCTCTTAAACTCAACTGGTGGACATCTTAGTTCGTGTTTGGAGAATTTTGTAAATTAGTTCTTATCTCTGGGTTTTTGGCAGCCTTGACAAACAACTTGGCAAGGCTCTTTCTTGTCAGAGATAATTGCTGGAAAGCAGCCTTTTATCTGTGAATTCGTGATTAAATCTTGAAAGGTGGGGGCTGCTGCCTTTGTCTGTGTTTGCTTTCTGGGAACCCGGTTGGGTCAGAACAGTTTCTGCTTAAAAAATGAAGTTAGTAATTACTGCGATGTAATAAATAGGAAAATACAGATCCAGGTCAATCTGATTATAAAAGCAACTGCTCATAGGCCTCACAAAATGAGGACAGGAGTATCTCCACCGTAAGCAAAAAAAAGGAGATCATTTTAAAATGATGAATATCCACAGGGAGAATTAAGAAATCAAGAAAGATGGAAACTTAATGATGGAGAAGTTAGGTTCTAATATACTACAAATGCTAAAAAGAATTGTGTTCAAAACCACAGCAGCATAAAACTGCCAAAGTAACAATTTCAGCATTCAAAACTAACCAAGAAAGATTATTAATTCAACAAAATGAATAAATTACAAACAAAAATCCTTCCAGAAAACAATCAAACACACTCATACAGCACAGGGTAAAGTAGGAGGCCATTAGGAAGCCAATCCAATACCACAATTCTAATAAATTTCTGGTAACTTGAGTTTCCAACTTTTTCTAAGAAAAGTATCTTCTACGATCATACCATTGTAGGCAAAGCTATGGTTTATCCAGTAGTAATATATGGCTTTGACAGATGGAAGGTGGAAGAATTACTGCTTTCAAATTGCAGTGTTGGAAAAGATGTTTGAAAGTCCTTTGGACTGCAAGATCAAATCAATCAATCCTAAATTAAGTCAACCTTGACTGATCTTTGGAAGGACAGATCCTGAAGCTGAAGCTCAAATAATTTGGCCACCAAATGAGAGGATTCATTGGAAGAGACCCTGATATTGGGAAAGATTGAAGGCAAAATGAGAAGGGGACGGAAGAGGATGATCATATATGGTCAGATAGTGTCACTGATGCAGTGAACATGAATTTGGGGAAACTGTGGGAGACAGTGGAGGACGGGGGTGGTGGGTGCTGGTGTATTATGGCCCACGGGGTCGCAAAGAGTTGGATATGACTTACTGACTGAACAGCAAACAAAATCACACCATAAAAATGAGAATGGATTTTACCGTATGTGGTGGCTATGCCCCAAGGCTAGGATCTATTGGACCAAAATCAAAGATTGGATACAAGGAATTATGGGATATCAAACTGAACTCAGACCAGAACGCTATTTATTGGGGACAATCAAAGACCAATATCCGAAAAAGATAAAATACATAAATTTACATATTCTAACAGCAGCTAGAATAGCTTATGCACAAATATGGAAAGGGCCTAATGTTCCAATAGAAGAATTAGTCTTACAAAAAATAATAGATTGCGCAGAAATTGATAAGCTTACATTAAAAATGAAGGAAAAAGAAAAATCCAACTATTACTCAATTTGCCATAGATGGTACGAATGGTTAGAAAACAGAGATAAGAATGAAAAGCGAAGATTACGTAGAAGAACCCTTAAGAAAATGATATATAGAAATGTAAAGTAGATAAAGATAGATATTAATAACAAACATAAGTAAGGGTAATTGGTGAGGTATATGAATAGATGATAGAAAATATATGATAAAAATGTGTGTATGTCAATGCAAAATGCTGTTGAAAATGTAAATACGATTTGTACTGCCGGAAAACAATAAAAATAATTTGTTAAAAAAAATGGGAATGGGTGACAAATGAAGTGTGCAATGAATAAACTGGGCAAGGAAGATCATGGTATGTTTTCTCAATCACACAGAAGCTTTGCTTAATAGCAGCTATTTCATGAGATTCTCCCAAGGTTTTCCCATGGCACATATCAGGGACGTCCCAATGTCATCATAGGTTTGCTGTTTTACATACCTTCGGAGTTCTTTCGCCAGAGGAAATATCAGCTAGCTCAGCTACTTTGGGATAGCGCGTCTCTTAATTCATTTGGCTCACATTCAGAATCAGTGAAGGAGAAATTTAGTGAGGGGGTTTCCCTCCGTTTCTTGTCTTTTTTTTTCTTTTCTTTTTTGCTTGCTTGCATTTCTAATCCATCCACCTAGATGGACATCATCCAAGAGACAACAACTGAATGTTCTCTTTTCTGCCTAACTCCACTGTGGAAATAGAAAATATACTGAGAAATGTGAAATTTCTCTTTTAATGGAAGGTTACTTGTTTTTCCAAGTAAAAAAATAAAATATTTCCAGTTTATTCTTTTTCCTCGTCAACCAGTGCTTCATTTTACTTCATGCTATGCCCCCATCTCCAATTCACTTTATTTTTCTGCAGAAAAAATATTTTAGTGTAAAAACCATAGCAACCAATGAAAACCATGGACTGGGAATAATGTATCAACAGAAACCTTCACTGCCCCCCTAAAAGGACTCATCCCTTTATTATTACAATCAGAAAATTCAACTTTCTATCACTAAGAGGTAGAATGAAATGTTAAAAATAGAGCCTGAATTTATATATTACATATACCTTGTTTTAACTTCACTATACTAGTAACAATCAAAGATATAAGTTCTCCAAACTTAGATTAGTAAACTTTGTTAAGAAAAATGGAAAGTAACAACATGAAGAATAATTCTGTAGAATATTTGTCAAAATAGCTACAAGGCAGACAGACAGGCAATTCAAACTGATTAGCTTCATGTTTTATTTCTTCTGTTCTCCAATGCAAGGGAAAAAATTTTCTACATTAGGTGACTTTGGCTATATCTGTACAATATTTTAGAAACAGTTGCTAGTCTACTTGTGCCTGTGTGAACTGGCATTCATACCCTTATAGCACTGATATAAGTGATTAAATTCAATCTGCTTCTCACTATAGGAATGCTTAATGTGAATAATTTAATTCTTTGCATAAGAAGCTGTTACATTTTGCAAACCAGAAGAATATTAGTGGTACCTCAGTACTCATCCTTAATTAGTTCTGGGAGCTGCGATGAGTGCCAAAAACAGTGAGTACCAAACTATTTTTTCCCATAAGGAATAATGTAGTGAGTCACAAGGCAGCCGACACTGACATGTTCTAGCTTGTGCATTAAGTACTGAACAAACAATGAATACCGGGGCAAATTTTTCACATCAAAATGTGTTGAGTATTAAATTTGATGAGTTTCAAAGCAGTTGAGTACCAATGTACCACTGTATATTACTTAAAAGTTTTCAGTAAGAATAAAAATTCTTTCTGAAAACATTCATCCCTACCCCTTTTCTTAGTTCTAGAGTTAGTTTTGCTAGCAGAATTGCTAGATGCTTACATAAAAGACCTATTTCGTAGGACTGTGTAACATTTCAATTTGGACATGTAACTCAAGAGAGATATAATTATAACTGAAAGGAATAAAGTCATTCTAAGCAGATTGGAGCCTTTAATCCCTTTGATTTTTTTTAATCATGCTTCTAAGACCCAGATCGAACAAGATCAGAAACAAAGAGTTTAAATCTATACTGGCTCATTACAGTAAAAATACACAGGTTTCAACAGATCATCCAACCTAAAAGTGAAAAGCAGGTATAAAGGAGATATGGAAAGCTAAAACTTTCACTCTCCAACTTTTATACATAGCTTTCACCTTATGCATGGCTGGATTTCTTCCTTAATAATTAGGAAATGAGTGCCTATAATAAAAATCTGTTATCAAGAACTATGTCCTTGAATCACTGTCTGCAAGACTTCTAGTGGACAGATTGGTCAAGAAGATGACTGACAATCATTATCGGATCCCACCCACAATACAGCATCTCCAAATTGGTTTCGAAGTCAACATTAAACTTTTTTCTTCACTTGGACATTTTAGTTTAGATGGTGTCCCTCTGACAGGTTTTGTCGTAACCCTACAGAGTCAACATCACTGTAAATTTTCTCAAATCAGTCTAACATCTTCTGGTAAGTAAGTCTAACATGCTGGTGGTAAGTAAACATTCAATAATGTTTACTTACTACCAGCATCCAAAACAGGACAATCATGTGCCTTCTCTGAATCTCTTGCTTCCAAAAGTCAAGAGGCATTCCCATCAGTTTAACTTACTGAATGCTATTAGTGAGATACGACTTATGACAATTGAGACCAGAATTTCAGTCACGAAGTAAGGCAATTGCTAACCATGTCATCACACGAGTGAACCCAACTTTACTACAATTTCTACCATGATCGTTAAGTGAATCTGGCTTCTCCAATTGACTTCGCTTGTTGGGAGCCATCTGGGGAAGTCACAAATCACGATCATGTGACTGCTAGATACTGCAACCATTGTAAATGTGAACATTTTGCCAAGGATCGAAATTGCAAACATGTGATTCATAACTTTCAGGGCAGGTCGTAAGTTATTTTTTTTTTCCCTGAGGCTATTGTAACTTTAAACCATCATTAAATGAATGGTAATAAGTCAAGGACAAAACATCTGTTTCCAAAACATCAGTACCTCTGTTTTCTGGATGGAGTTTTCCCTCACTTGCATAAAAGCATGCAGTTGTGGCACTCAAGTGAATCAACTTTGGCTGCCAATTTTACATTAACACTATAACATTGGAAGCAATCCCAAAGAATTCAACGAAGTGTAAATCTGATAACCAGCACTGGTAATATTATTTCTATCAGTATAAAACTACATCAAAATGGTAACTCTTAAAATTTGGAGAAATTAACTATGCAGCTACAATAAAGAATAATAGAGTTGGAAGGCAGAACACCTTATATCATTCCAGATAAGCGGTTGCCCTGACCTTCTTAAAAGCCTCTAGTAATGGAGCATCCACAACTTCTGAAGACAAACTATTCCACTACTTAATTATTCTCACTGTTAGGAAATTTCTTCTTAATTCTAGGTTGCGTCTCTCCTTGATTAGTTTCCATTGCTTCTTGTCCTGCCTTCTGGTGTTTTGGAAAATAGGTTGAACTCTTCTTGTTGCAGCCCCTCAAATATTGAAACACTGCTAACATGCCACTTCTAGCTCTTCTTTTATTTGACTAGTCATATCCAATTCCTGCAACTGTTTTTTGTACGTTAAACAATATTAATAATATTAATATTCCCCTGCAGCAAATTCCTGAAATATCATTTATTTAGAAACAACAGCATCTATAAAATCTCCATGTAATATCTGCCAAGTGTGGCCCCCCAGTATCTAATTTGTAATTTAGTGTTAATTGTGCATTCCACACACAAAAAATACTTACCAGGCAGGAAACTAAGGTTGATGTATAGATGGATTTTTTGGCACACAGGAGCTAATTATTCAAATTAACTACAGTATTTGAAGCACCCCTAACATAGCCTAAGATTTTCTTTGGATCAATACAAAGGTCTCAAAGTTGGGAACTAAAAAATATATTGAAAATAGGGGTAAAGTATTTATGAAAATAATATTTAATTTCACTGAGGGCATGCCACTATTTGTCCAGATTAAACTCTTAGCAGCAAAATTGTTAAATTATATTGGAGAATTCATTCACATGGCCTCCATTAGCAATTTACTAAACTGCTGTGACTTGCTACTAATCAACTTCAAATAATGCTACCCTACCTAAAAATCAAAGTAACTTCAACAGTTATACATCTTCATGCCATGAACCTGTAAATCAGTTAACTAAAAAATAAAATGACTGAATTTTCCCATAATTCAGAAATTAAAAGAGCTATCAAAAGAATGCCATACCATAGTGCTGTTTGCAATCAAAATTGCTTCTAAAGACTGTTTTCTCACCAAGATGTTCATATTTTTTTTCCTATGACTTTCCAGTGCAGACTCCCTAACAAGTCTTACAAAGGCCACTTTATAAACACAATTGTGCCTTAATTATGTTTGACATTTCAACAATTCAGAGTAATTAAGCCCCTTTGTGATGTAAATATTCAGCAACTGTGATATATTCAGCAATCATGATCTCATCCAGCATTATTCAAAATCCATGGTATTCTGTTATAATTCTCTTTAACTAGGATAACAATAACAGCAAACCATGGTATTCTATGATTTAAAAGGGGGAAAAATTCCTGAAAATTAATACAACATATGCAAATTTTCACATTTCATTATACACCAAGTCTATTCTGATTGCATATCCTTATTTGGGAAAAAAAAGTTTCAGCAGGTACCCCAATATATTTACCTAGAGTACTAATGTGTCATGTACATTATAAAAGACCTCCCAAATATCTATGATATGTATTCTATATGTTAACTGTTGGTTAATATAACTCTTATTTTTAGATTAAACAATATATTTTTAATATTTTCTTCCTGCTCCCAATGGATTGCTGTGTGCACCCCACTTTGGAGATCAGTGAATTTATTCTCTATTTTTTCTTTGGCAAGGAATCCCAAAGTAATGACAATTTACAAAAGATTCATCACAATTACGTAAACACATTAACATATATCTATCCATTGAGTTCACTAACCATTTGGAGTCATATTTACAGACTGTTGGCCATTGTTATGGCATAGATATTTAAATAAAATGTTGCATTTTGTAATGCAATCAGAAATGTGTCTTTTTCAAAAGTCAGATAGGTTCAGCGAAGTCAGTATTTGTAATCCTAATCCAACAAAAACAACCAATCAGCCAAAATATATTAACATCAAGAAAGCACTTTCACTTTGAGTTAAGATACTTTAAATGTAGTTTAGCATTTTACATGCAGCATGTTTTAAATGCAAACAGCCTCCCAGCATGAGCTGGGAGGCTGTTAATAGTATCATAGCTTTCAAAGAAAAGGAACCTAAAGGAAAAACTTTTCCTTCCAAGTTAATAGTTTCTCTGTTGGGAAATCCACCATAAATACCACTTATAATACTTCTGGTTTCAGAAAACCAAACCTAGTTTGTGTCCTAGAAATAAATTGGCTATTCTTGTTCAGACTTCTAGAAGTTATAGACCAAAAGATTCCGGAAGGAGACAGGGAAAAGTAGATTGCTCTGAACTAAACATAAATAATAGCAATAGCACTTAGATTTATATACCGCTTCACAGTGATTTACACACCTCTGTGGTTTACAGAGTCAGCATATTGCCCCCAACAACCTAGGTCCTCAGTTTACTGACCTCGGGCAGATGGAAAGCTTGAGTAAACTGAGCTGATTGCCAAGGGCCCCAAATGTGATTATGTAATATTGTGTATGTGTTTGCGTGCATACAGCTGTTCTAACTTCGAAAACCATTGGTTGTAAGTCAAGGACTATGTCTATGACTGAGAAAACAACATGACATGAACACAAAATCATCAACAGTTGGATTTGATTTTGGGAGACTATCAATATAACAGTAGATGAACTTATTGTGCATATCACTAAATGCATCCAGTGTCAAAGGTATTTCCTATTTATATCTAATACAGGTGTGTATAATAAATAGAAACTTTTCAGTCATGCAGTATACTGACAGTATACAGTATACAGTCATGCAGTATACTGACGTGGCCTGGATTTTATACTGGATAGTGCAATCTTAGCTAAATAATACTTTCTAGAAGAATGCAGAGTGCGGAGAATAAAATCAAAGCTCATTTCATTATCATTTCACAGAGACCGTGCAGTTATAGTAAGCTAATTACAAATGACAGTTCCTAATTAACAAGAGCAAAGAGGAGAGCTTTATATTATTAAAAAGTTCTTTGGGCATTGAAAAATATCACAGTGGAAGTTTTGGTGTGAGTAGGCAGATAGGGTACAAAGCTGGCTTAATAGCAGGAGTCATCTTCTAATATATGCAGGTAAATACCAGTCATGCAATAATTCTTATGCCACAAACCATGTTTGCAGGAAGACATTTTTTTTAAAAATGGCAAAAATGCAGGAGAAAAATATATGGCAATTTCATCGGTGTGGACTCAAATGTTTGTAACAAACAGTTCCTAAGTTGTTATCATGGGTCCATGTGAAACAAACCATGGATCATCTTAGTCAAGCAAAGATGTACTATTGCAGAACTAAATTCTCAGTCAATTCATCTTCCTAGGCCTGTAGGAGAAGAGGATTCAGGATCTATTCATGAATTAAAAAGCATCTTTATTCCAAGAAGTTTGAATCCAAACTAAAGTCAGATTGAAAAGGTATAATCCCTACTGTTGACAAAAACCTTTATTAAACCAATATAATAATCTTCTATATATATAAAAGCAAAATACAACTATATATATAAAAGCGAAATACCATCACAAAATCTCCAGAACCATAAAGCCTACAAACTTGAAATCTGGTACGTATGTTCCTCTTGGCTTCTAGGTGCTCACTAAGAAAGGATTTTTCGAAATGACCATCAGAGCATTAGTATTTCCTATATTATTATTAACACACTCTGATGCTAAGGAGTTCTACTCCTCCTCTCCACCTGAAAAGAAATCTATTCCAAATGCAAAACACAAGCAGAGGAGAGGAGTTTCAGTTTCAGTTTCAGTTTCACAGCACCAAGCAGGTTTAGTACAGAACAGTTAAGCTAAGCCATGCCCAGGCTCCTTGCTGTCTCCTTCTTGCTCACACAGCAAATACAGTTTCCAAACAGCCCTCAACTCTCTCACACACTGAAAGGATGCTAGCCAGATGAATACCGATGGATGCTGGTAGGCAGAGGCACCATTTTTCCCTTATTTTCCTCCCCAAAAACTAAGCCCGATCACATAGTTTCATAGCGAAGCACGGGTATCGAGCTAGAGAGTTATATCTTCCACATCCTAGATACCTATTATGGCCACATACAGTTAGATTTGAAACATGCTGTACCAAATATTAACATGGATAAAGTTCTTGTCTCTCTATGAATACAGCTGAGACCTGTATGTTCACAAAAAGAACACTAAAAAAGGTCATAATGCTTCATAACCATTAACATGAGTACATCTACTTCTAGAACACTTTCAAAAATTATTAATGTCCTTATTTCACTTAGCTACTATAGAAGGCAGCCCTGTATTACCCAATATAATAGTATTATGCAATGATCCACTTTTAATGCACATCAACAGTCAAGAAATTGGATATACAGAAAAAAAAACATCTCTCAAGGCTACTTAAATTTTAATCACTTTTTTATTGTTCTTTTGCAAGAGTCAAGAGTAGAGTAAACAACATTTTAGCCCCAGTGGGCTTTCAGCAGGTAAGTCTTATAGGAACAAGAAGATAGTAGCAATTTGTACTGTTCAAAGATGCTATAAAAATCTGCCGTCATTCAATCTCTTCTTCTATCACTGAAAAAAAGATTCTTACACATTTCCTATCACTCACTGTCATCTGGGATACCAAAAATCCATTAATAATGTGTGTGGGGGTTGCACAACAACCAGAAATTCTAAAATATGAAACAAAAGCAGGCAACAGAATTAACTGAAAATGAAAAAGAGAATGAGACATTCCAAAAAGGTTTGTTTACTAAAGGAAAACTACAATTAAGCAATAATAATAATACAGGAAAATATGGCTGGAGATTTGTTATTTTCCCTTTCTGTTTTCGTTTTTGCAGATCTTTTGTTTTGTAGAAATGACGGGTCAGCAGTTGCCACAATTGTCAAATCTGCCATCAAAGGACCTGAATCTGGTTCATGGCAACGTTCTCAATACCTTGCTGTTGCCCCACCTTAAGTGAAAGCTATTATATATCCATTTTATGATGATTTTGAAAAATGCATTCATTCATTGGCTGGATCTTGACTGCTGATTCCCATTCAGAAGATGGGAAGCCAAAAATGTAAACAATTAATGTTTCGCTTTATTTATTTTTATTTTATTTATTTGATTTGTCAATCACTTATAAGATAATAGGTATAAGTATAAACATGAGTAGGAATACAGGAAATAGGTACAAATAAATGGGGACAATAGGACAGGGACTGTAGGCACGATGGTGCACTTATGTACGCCCCTTACAGACCTCTTAGGAATGGAGTGAGGTCAATAGTAGATAGTTTGAGGTTAAAGTTTTTAGGGGTTTGGGGATGTAATAGCAGAGTCAGGTAGTGAGTTCCAGACATTGATCACTCTGTTGCTGAAGTCGTACTTTCTGCAATCAAGTTTGGAGTGGTTTACATTGAGTTTGTATCTGTTGTGTGCTCTTGTATTGTTGTGGTTGAAGCTGAAGTAGTCATTGACTGGTAGGACATTGTAGCAGATAATTTTCTGTGCTACGCTTAAGTCCAACCGTAGGCGACGTAGTTCAAGGTTGTCCAAGCCCAAAATGTAACTCAAACTCTGTTGAACATTTCTACAACTCAACACATGTGGAGTTCAGTGGAAATGGGAAGGTAATGTTGCTGACATGCTGAAATACAGCCTGTCTTGAAAAGTAAGGGGGGGATCTAAATCCTACTCTATTTTAATGTTTGATTGGTACATTGGTGACAGAATGAGGGGAAAACAGAGAAAGACTTTGACTCTATATTGTATGCCTAAGAATTTCATTTTTGAAAGAATCTCTCATTACTTGGAAGGTGCAGGACAAACATCTTAGTGTTTCTCTAGTTATCTTAACCTTGAACATATTCTAGATATTAGCTCAATTGGAAAAGAGGTCTGAACCACTGTATTTCTACAGATGAAGTCACCATGTTGGCCATGAAATTACATGACATGTTGAGTTTGTAAGCTCTTCCTTCACAGGATTGGTTTAAAAGCTGATTCACAACAAAGATTAAGCAGGCTGTTATGTAAATAGACATCTACAAGCTATCCTATCAACGAACTGATGTATCTCAACACAGAGAAAGGCTGTTAGAAAGGAAATCAGAAAGTATCTCTCCTAATATGCATGCTAGTTATAAATGGAAAATTGAAACAGGAAAAAACTTACAGCAATCCATCCCTTTCATCTAAATAAATCTTGCTAAAGTGGATTCTATGAGAATTATCCATGGAAAAGAATCACTTTCAGTTTTAGGCAGCTGCCAAAGAGCCTGATGCTCGCAAAGACAATTAAAATTAACAAGGTTAATTTTCCTTCATCATAACTTCCAGTCTGTCTTTAAATGTAGCTTAAGAATTGTGCATTAACACAAATTTTAGATTATATGGGCAGGAAAATGACTCTTGATGAAGGAAGGAAGGAAGGAAGGAAGGAAGGAAGGAAGGAAGGAAGGAAGGAAGGAAGGAAGGAATTTACCTTACTGGGGTAAGGGGAAACAATATGTTCACCATTTGCTTAAGAGAACTAATAGGAAATTTTTTGGCTTGTTCAGATTATTTCGTTTTTTTACCAGATCCCTAACTAGAGCCATGTGCAGCAGACATAAATGAAAAGTCAAAAACTTGATGCCTCTGGGCAGTTTTGAAATAAGGATTTTTAAAATTATTATTTTAGTAGCAAGCAAGACCGTACTCGGCTCACATGCAATCACACCAAAGCTTTCAAGTGATCTGATTTCAATCAGGGATGTCACATTTTCAAAATAATAGCTGTTTTTGTTATTAAATTAGAAATGAGTACTCAAAATCATTTGATTCTTCTAACTTATTCACTCCAATCCCGAGTGAGCCAGCTTCGTTATTCCCCAGCTACAAAGGAAATCTATGCAAAATGCAATAGAAGATTTCCTTGGTCACATCTAAAATTATCTACACCAGCTTGCACTGCTAATATTGCTGTAATGAACTCATCATTCATTTATAAACCAGAACAAGGTACATGATACAATGAGAAAGGACCCATCCAGCTAATTTCTGTTCCAATGATTTATCTCTCATAAATAGAATAAAACCCAATTACTATATGCAAGGCCCATGACACACACACCATGACGGCATTCTGAAGTATACTTAATGGTTTAGAACTTCAAACGGATACAACCATTTATGATAAAGGTCCATTACAGGTCAGATGTACATCAAATTAAGAACACACTTAAGAACGTCAGATGTACTTGTCATTCTGAAATCAAAATGACAAACTCTTTTTAAAAAAAAACTCAATGCAGTAATGTAATAAAATCAATAAAACGAAACTGAATGTGGATCTAAAGATAACTGTTTTTTTTTTAAGTACAGCTAGAAGCTCATTTCTATGTACTCCATCCAGAAACATCAACAAGATCCCGGAAAGCTTTTTTAAAGGGAAAGAAAACATACAAATAGATACACAAACACACAAACACTGTAGAGAACCAAGGAGACAGTTTGGAAGGGAATATTCAGAGGCTATTACAAGAACAACAAGGGCTGAGATATTCTGTCAGGTCTGGAAAAGTATTTATTTATTTATTTATTATTTATTAATTTGACTTATATGCCGCCCCCTCTCCAAAAAGGACTCGGGGCGGCTCACAGCTAAAAATACAACAATAAAAAAGTTAATTAAAAGCATATTAAACAAGTTGAAGCCGAATTAAAATTAAAACCCATAGTTAAAATAGAACCAACCCCAGAGAATCAGCACAGCCCAGATTGTAAAGAGCCAGGTCTTCAAATCGTGGCAGAAGGTGTGAAGATCGGGGGCCAGCCGGAGCTCCAGCAGAAGAAGATTCCCAGGCCCACATCTCAGGAGGAGGGATTCACACCCGCCTATCTCCGGGGCAGGGACCTCCCTTGGAAACAATAGCCACCCCACCCCACCCCTTCCCTGGGGTCGTGACTGGTGCAACACCCGAAAACCTGGGGGGCAGATGTCAACCAGAGGGACTCCACCCTCCGGCCCCAACCAGGTCTCGGTGATGCAAGCCAGGTCTGCGGCCTCCTCCTCAATCACATCACGGAGGAGTGGTGCCTTATTAACCACGGACCTGGCATTAAAGTACACCAGTCTAGCCCAGGGGTCCTGGATCCCAAAACCCCCAGGAGATGAGAAGAGGCTAAAGGGTTGGAGCGCGCCACAGCTTGGACATAGCGGGGGCTCCCCTAACATGATATGGCCCCCCGCCTCGTCGGCTCCTACCCATTCCAACCACCCTGGGGTTCATGGCCCCACTATTCGCCGAGTCCCAAGAGGCCCCTCATGCACCCCCCAACCACGGCCCTGTTTCAGGCTGCACTGAACTCCTGCAATAAAACCCCACCCCTCCCACCCTTCCCTAACCCCCTAAGAGACCGAATTAAAAATTTTAACAAAGGAGCCCTGGGTCCTTTTTCCTTATCCCTCCCCGAGCCCCGGCCCCTACGTCATGCCATCTCTCCAGATTCACTCCAGTAAATAGCATTAGGAAGAGATTTAGGGTTCTTCCTTGCTTGATTAAAAGGAGATATGGTAAAATATAAGCAGACTTATAAAATATAAGCAGACTTACAATATCCTGTAACTAGTTCATTAAAGTAAACCTTATCTTCTTGTGGATTTGGTTTCCTGACATTTAAAGTCTTCTAGCTATCTGGAAATACTTGCTCCTCATTCTTAAAAAAGGCAAACCAAAATCTGGATAAAATAAATGTAACAGGACTTGGTACTGGCTGTTACTCTTTGCTGCTGTTGAACCCACATAAATTTCAGCACCAGCCACCAAGTAATCATGATATAATTTTCATCAAGTCGCAAATAAAATCAATGTCAAATCCACCAGTGTTAATACCCTTGTATTTTTTTTTAAATGGAGAAACAAAGAATCAAATAAAAAAATATAGGCTAACTCTAACTTTCTGGGACTCAAAAGAAATCTCACAGAAGTAAGACATACACAAACACACACACAAACACACACACCCCTCTCTCTTACATGCAAACACACACACACAAATATATAGTACACATCAGGTGAGCTCAGATGCCATCACTGGGAGAAATGGAAGATGAAGATGACATGGCCATTTCTATGATGCCATAACTATGACCGCTAGCTTGAGCCCCACAAGGGACCCAGGGCGAACAAGAGTGGCCAGCAACAAGCAATAAGAAAGCTGCTGGAACGTCCATCCCCTGTTCTAACTCATCTTCATCTAGATGCAATGATTAGAGGCAAAAGAGATGGGCCGGAAGCATTGCTCAGGCTCAACAAGCGAGATAATGCTGTAGAAGCAGCAATTCTTCCACTCAACCAAACTTCTTCTAGAGGCCATGCCAAGCCAAGTCAACCAGTTTGCTGAAGGAGCAAGACAAAGGTGAAACTCAGAACTACTACAACTTTCTGGATGGCCCCCACCCTCGCCTTTCCTGATAGGAATATCCTCCAATCCCTGTTGAACTTGCACTATTTGTTCTCCTCCTAGGAATGGTTCCTAGCTGTAATTCAGGATTATCTGGCCCTCAGTTAAAAAGATCTGGTGCATACATGGGGCTGCCCTTGCGGACCACATGGAGGCTTCAGCTGGTGTAGAATGCGGCCATGCGGGTTGTGATGAGGGTATCCCGATACCCCCATGTTACACCCCTCCCGCGCGAGTTGCATTGGTTGCCGGCTGCCCTCCGTGTGAGATTCAAGGTGTTGGTACTTACCTATAAAGCCCTACATGGCTTAGGGTTGGGGTACTTGCAGGAACATCTCCTGCCAACATCGAACACCAATCGCCCGGTGCGCACTCACAGACAGGGCCTCCTTGGGGTACTGTCGGCCAAACAATGTCAGCTGGCAGTCCCTAGGGGGAGGGCCTTCTCTGTGGGGGCGCCCACTTTGTGGAACCAACTTCCCCTGAAGCTACGATTGGCCCCTGACCTCCGCTCCTTTCGCCATGGCCTAAAGACTTGGTTATTTGAACAAACTGGCCTGGACTGAGGGGGCGGCTTTTGTTTTAAATGTTTTGTGGGTTGGGTTTTAAATATTTACTTGGTCTAATTAGTTTAATTTGTTTTTAATTCTTTTAATTTTTATATTGGGTGTTTTTATGTGAGCCGTCCTGAGTTGTTCGGGAGATAGGGCAGCATATAAGACTAATAATAATAATAATAATAATAATAATAATAATAATAATAATAATAATATAAAGTTAGTATTACAAAAGTTAGAATTTCACAGACAGCTTGCCATTTTCATTTTAGCAACTGCCTTCTCTGACATCTTAAACTGTTCCACTCCTTCAAGATGCCAACCCTGAAGAAACCCGAAAAATAGGGCACATTCCTCCAGTGTAATCCCAAGCACAAAGGAGAAACACACGATGATGATGATAATCACATTGTAAGAAAATTTGTTTCATCGAGGGAAAATAGGCTTCATTTATAGTGTCCATCACGATTCCGAATTACGCATGTTCCTTTGTTATTCTGGTATTACCAATGCTTATACTTATAATCTAACTAGTCAGTAAGAAAGATAGCTGTTTTAGTAGCAATGAGTAGAAAATCAGTTTGTCTTTGGAAGAAGCACCTCACCCAAGTGATGCATGGGGAAGCATCTTTCCTAAAAGCCATATAGCAGCGGGATCTATTGCAAAGCTTAACACATCTCCTTTGATGACTTTCTCAACTGGGTACATGTATACACCAAAAAAATTCCACTGGAATTACTAGTGAAGGCACTATGGATTTACACATCACACATGACCTACTGTACAGAGATGTGAAGTCTGAATCAAGATTTCCTAAAACGAGGATGTATCACTTGTGCCATACATTTCCTGAATGTCTCTTTTAAATATTTTACACCCTCTTCCTATCATATGCCACAATCTAAGAACACTGAAGCTAAGAAATTGCACACCGAAAGAAATCAAACTGGCCTAAAATGTGACTGCAAACACAATCTGCTTTATCTGCATCTCTTCACCTTTACTTTAATGAAAACACCTTCCTTTACCTGTTGGATAGCTGAAACTGCCCACCTTGGCAGTTGGGGGAAAAAATAATGTACCAACAGCATGAGATTCCTTTAAGTACTTAAAATAATGGTGGGTGTTTTTTTTTTTTGCCAGACCATCAACTTAAATTCACCATTCAGCAAAGTTGCAACTTCCAAGCTAAGCGCTGACCCTGGGAACTACACTGATCCTTCTGAAAACAGTGTGATCACCGCAGAAATTTTTCTGGCATTCTACCTGCAAAATTTATTAACCAAAAAAATATTAAATTAAACAGTAGAGTAAATCAAGGTGGCTTCTCCCAGGCAATCCCTCTGAAAAAGTACCTTCTGCTGTTCAAAATACCCTGGAGTTATCATACAGTTTTAGATTAACACATGGTTTATAGTAATATACAGAAAGACTACAGCCTTCCTTTCTTGATGGAATTGGAAGTAAACACCGATGCTTGTTTTTACCAGAACTCTGCAAAATGTTTGCAGAGTCACAAATAAAAATACAAATAAAAATATCAACTAGAAAATGCACGGAGGAAGGTTGCTTCAAACAAATCAGCTAAATTGCCATTAGTGCAAAGTTTATTTCAGCCACACACCATCTGATTGTTAGTGTTTGCCAAAAAAAAAAAAAAGCCACACACAGGCATCAACTGGCTCAAAAGAAAAAAAAAGTGCATCAACTTTCAACTGCGCTAGAAAAATAATGCAAAAATGTTTTTGGTGACATGGCCAAGATCTTGTCAGCTTTTAATTTAAAAGGCTGCGGGAAATAGTACACAAAAATTATACTTCATAAACTCTGAAACCGTAGATATGCTAAGGTCACTTGGCACAGCAACTAATTAAATTAAATTAGACTCTTTAGTGATTCGCTTCTACCTACAGCAAACACTTATGCAAAGTTTATGTTGGATAGATATAGCAGGGCTAACCATTCAGCCTAACTGGGGAAGATCACTTGCTGAAAAGCACCAAATTAGTTTTTAATTGAAGAAAAATTTCCTCCTGATATTGCTGAAATCTGTGCCAATAAATGATAGCTCAACTCCTCCAGGCTGGACTTCAATGTCCAGATCCAAACTATTTAATATTTCAAGTTAGTGAGGTTATTAATTTTTTTTAATCAACTGGTGAGGGAGAAAAGGAAATCTTCTACCGATAAGCTGAGATCAAAGAGACTAAAACACAGTTTCTCCCCATCTTAAACCCTTAACCACAGCCTGTGAGATGGATTGGGACTAGATTAAAGTAGATTAGACGAATTGGAAGGGACCTTGGAGGTCTTCTAGTCCAGCCCCCTGCTCAGGCAGGAAACCCTATACCATTCCAGACAAATGGTGGTCTAATCTCTTCTTAAAAACCTCAAGCGTTGGAACACTAACCATTTCTGGCGGCATTTTGTTTCACTGATTGTTTTAACTGTCAAGAAATTCCTACTTAGTTCTAGGTTGGTTCTCTCCTTGGTTAGTTTTCATCTGTTGCTTCTTGTCCTGCCTTCAGGTGGTTTGAAGAATAGCTTGACACCCCCCCCTCCTTCTATGTGGCAGCCCCTCAAATATTGGAAGACTGCTATCTTGTCACCCACTGGTTGTTCTCTTCATGAGACTAAACATTCCCAGTTTCAAGAAAGAAATAAGAAAACCACAACAGCTATAGGAAAACAGAGCTTAACAATATAGCGCAAAATAATAAGCATTCTTCAGTTGATCTAGGGATTAGGAAAGAATTTCTAAAAGCAAGAGCATTAAAAGACAAATGCAAGGCAGTGAACATAGGAAGTGTGGATCGGAAAATAAGGAAATAATCATTACTTCAAGGGAACCACAGAGACAGATGGATGTTGTACTTTCACACGCAAGAAATAAGATATACAAGCCAAGGGAGAGAGTGTGTGTATGTATGTATGTGTGTGTTTGTGTGTGTCATGGTTGACATGTTTGATCCTAGAAATCTAAGACCACTTTATCTCTCTCATCTATGGCTTTAATTTTATTATTAGTTGAATTATTTATTAATATATCACATTTAAAGAGCTGCCCATTTCAAAGAATGTGATTCTGGGCCGCATGTAGCAAAAATGCATTGTAAAAAAAACTAACAATTTAAAAAAGCATTCCACAATTTAAAACACTGAGATTCATGGAAGTATCTTATTGCTTAAAACATTATAGTAACTGCCGAGGGTTGCAAAAGTAGCCACAATGTAAACTTCATGAGAAATACCTCATGAAAAGTATGTTCTCCATTCGACCAATTGATGAAGAATATCATGATTGATTGGTGGAATAACATTTGCCCACTAGATACGAAATTCTGTTATCTCACCTAACAAAACTTTAAAACGTTAAAAGTGGCAATAATAAAATGCTACAAACACAGCAGAAACATGTACACATTGCTTGTAAAAAACGAACTCCCCACCCACCATCCAACTTCCCCTGCAAGAAAAAAAATTGAATCTATAGATATGTTTCTACAGAAACTTGAAAAGTAAAGGTGAAATCAGCAACCTGACTGAAATGTTATGGCTTTGAAGTAATTTTCAATCTAGGAATACCGAATGTTCTATTCTTAATTAGCAAAGGCTCTTAGGCTTATCACTAGATCTCTAGAGTAGATGCAAGAGACTAATCTAAGATCCTATTATGCAAACCATACCTTGTTATGCTTTGATGCAACTGTGTGGTATTTTCCTCACTGATCAATCCAACAGCTCAACTGAAACCTTATTGCTAAAGTAAAAAAAAATCAAGTCTCCGTCCAGCCAAGCTTTATTCATGGTGATTTTATAGATGTGTCTATGTAGTTGTCTTGGTATTAGGCCAGGAGGGGTTTCTCAATGCTTTTTTTCCAACCAAGTTCATTTTTACTTCCCTAGCCTACCCTACAAGTTCATATTCACTTGGCTTTCCAGCTCAAGAAAGGCCAACCAGTTCTTGCCACTAGTTGAGACTTGTTTAGGAGGAAGAGCAGAGAACATCCTGTGAAAATTTTGATCAGAGATTTGCCTTAGAAATCCACAAGGTGTCACTACAGCTCCACATTAACTAGTCAAAAGTAAATCCCATTGATGTGCAAAATCATGCATCTTGTTCTATAGAAGGTCCCATCCCTTTAAACTTAGATAATGGGAACTCATTAGTGGGGGACAATAGGTACTAATGAGCATTTTGCTATTCTAAACACCTGGAAAGTTACCCATCCGACAAAGTGGACATTAAAACCAATTCTACCTGGCATAATATACACCGGAAAGTTTAATAGCATGGATTCTGATTTATCAAGCACATCTCCCTCAAAAATGTCCTCTATCAGCAGCAACACCAAAGAGCCTGACTATGATGGCTATCTGCCTTAACCTGAACTGCACAAACACTGGGGGGCTGTACTTTGACAATCTTAAATGAAAATCAGATATTGGGGGAACGGGGAGAGAGAGACTTTCACGCAGATCAGTTTATGAAGTTTCAAAAGCTTCCAATTCAAAAGGTTTAACTTCACCAGGCAGGCTCCAAAAAGATTTAGCTATACCCATCTTAATGTCCAATATTACTAGCTGTTTTGGGATATTGATTTTGATGAGACCCACAGCAATTTATTTATTTGTATTCCTCCTTTATTAGTTTTACAAATAACTCAAGGTGACAAACATCCAACACACCTTCCTTTAAGCTTCTTGGATGAGAAGCGAAATGTCTGCAAAGAAAAAACAGCAAGTCCAATTGCCTCTTGAAAAAAATCACCTTTGGGACAACTATAACCTGCATGACTGAGAATCTCCATAGACAAGAAGCCTGTGAGGTGAATTGGGCTGATAGGGAGTGACCAGCTCAAGGTCACCGAGTTAGTTTCATGTTTAAAAAGGCACTAGAACTCACATCTGCTTTCATTCATTCATTCATTCATTCATTCATTGGATTTCTATGCCGCCCCATCTCCCGAAGGACTCGGGGCAGCATACAATCATAAAAACAGTACAAATACAATACAATATTAAAAAATTAAATATGAAACCCAATAATCAATTAAAAATTAATAAAAACAATTTACTAAAACCCCCATCCCTCCATCAGTCCAGGTCTGCAAGTTGGAACAGCCATGTTTTCAGGCTACGACGGAAGGATCGGAGATCAGGGGCCACCCAAAGCTCCAGGAGCAGCTGATTCCATAGGGTGGGTGCTCCACAGAGAAGCACCAAACCTGGTGCCTTACCCACTTGACCAAACTGCTGGATCTTTCAATCTCTGTCTCTGCAGTCATGTTCTACTCTAATGTACAGAACAGATGTAAATAGACTTGGCAAGGGAAGACCAGCATTGCCTCCCTCAAGCATAATGACCTATACATTTAGCTATTGGAATTGAACAAAACTATTGGAAAATATTGGACTAGAACTTATTAAAGTAGACTGGTAAGGAAAGACAGTATATTCAGCAGTCTGTGTTTTTAGTGTGTGTTATTCAAGTCTTTAGTCTTTTTCGTATTTGATTTCTGGTCTAGAGGTTTTATAGTTATTATTCTAGTCTTTAATAATCAGCATGTAAAATAGAGATACTCAGAACAAATATTATTTTAGCCCTTAATAGTGTCTACATAATTTGTGTATAAATATATACACAAATTAAGTAATCTGCATATAAAATGAAAATTAGAAAAATACATAACCAGAAATCTAATCATCATAATATTTGCTGCTAATGTAACATAATCGGTTTCCTCTTTTTTAAGAAAAGCTTTTTCCTCTCATTTTTGGCTCATATTTTAAGTTCAATAATGCTCAAGGCTCAGTTCACATCTCATCTGATATACTACCTCCTGAGTTAAAGACACTTCATAGCTATTAGGATGCTGGTGAGGGCTAGTGACCCTGCTTCAGAGTCTTACATGTATTTTCTAAGGTAAAAAAGTGTCATTTCCTAAATCTCAGTAACATAACAGGGCCGTCTAGTGGCAAAGCAATTCACGTGGGCAGGTATATTATGTTAATTTTCCTGTGTTCTCTTGCTTTCTTTCTTTGAAAAAAGAAGGGATGGCAATTGCAAAACTCTTTGTTCCTTTTTTAAATGCAACAACTTAAAAACTATTTGATGCAACCTGACAATCAGCTTTTAAAGAACTCTAGACAACAGAAATGTTCCAAACAGTTGAATACAAGACACTATCAGAGAAAACTCAGAATACAGAATAATAGAGAGCTGGAATGGACCTTGGAAGCCTTCTAGTTGTGCTCGAGCAAGAGACCCTATACCATTCCAGATAAATGGCTGTGCAATCTCTTCTTACAAACCTCCAGTGATGGAGCACACACAACTTCTGAAGGCAAGCCAGTGATTAACTGTTCTCACTGACAGAAAATTTCTCCTTATTTCTAGGTTCGCTCCAGTGGTGGGTTTCAAAGTAGTTTACCACTGGTTTGGTGGGCGTGGCTTGGTGGGCGTGCTTTGCGCACACACATGCACTTTGCGCATGCACAGAGGCTTTCCTACTCACCTCCTGCAATCCTGCACTTTCCCTGTTGCTTCAACAGCTGACGCACGGCAATCTGTTGTGCCGCCAAAGCAGCTGTGCTTTAAAAGCAGGGAATAAAGGTCAGTATGGGAGCCAGGGCAGATGGGTGGGCTCAACAGCAGAGCGTCGGAGGGACTCGGAGAGAACCAGTTCTCTGCCAGCTGATCTTCGGCACTACCGGTATGCTAGAACCGGGCTGAACCGGTAAAATACCACCACTGGTTCACGCTCTCTTTGATAAGTTTCCATCCATTACTTCTTGTCTTGGAGAATAAGTTGACCCCCTCTTCTTTGTGACAGCCCCTCAAATATTGGAAGACTGCTGTCATGTCATCCCTAGTTTTTCTCTTTGTTAGACTGGACATACCTAGTTCCACAATCATACATTTTGTCTGTCTATCATCTAGCTTTCATCTGTCTGTCTGTCTGTCATCTGTCTTATCACATTTCTTATCCTGTTTCTTATCATATTTGTTGCTCTTGTCTGCAATCTTTCTAGGGTCTCAACATCTTGTTTGTGTCATTGTGACCAGAACTGGACACGGTATTCCAAGTGTGGTCTTACCAGTAGGAACAGTTTCATTGGTGGGGGGCGAGTGTTAGTGTTGGGAGTCAGAAATTACAAATCTTCACGTTTTAAATAAAAAGGTGTGGAGAAGCCCAACAAATGCTTCTATATTGATCGCTGAGGATTGTCTATTGAAATGCAACTTCAAAGAACTGTTTCTTTTGCCTATATGGAGAGCCCTTAGGAAGCATTAAGCATTAAGCATGATTCAAGGTGTTAGTAACAACTTACAAAGTCCTACATGGCTTGGGTCCAGGGTACTTGTGGGAACGCCTCCTGCCAGCATCACATTCTGATCGCTCGGTACGCTCCCACAGGCAGGGCCTCCTTGGGGTACCATCGGTTAGGCACTGTCGACTGGCGGTGCCCAGGGGTAGGGCCTTCTCTGTGGGAGCACCCGCCCTCTGGAATCAGCTCCCCGTGGATCTCCGTTTGGCCCCTGACCTCCGCTCCTTCTGCCGGGACCTGAAGACCTGGCTGTTCCAACAGGCCAGTCTGGACTGACCTCGATGGGGGGGGTGCGGGTTGGTTTTAGTATTTGTTTTAATTAATTTTAAATTTTGTATAATATTGATTAGGCTTGTATTTGTTTAATGGTCTTTTTATTGTAATTTGTAGGTTTCTTTTACTGTTTGCCACCCTGAGTCCTTAGGGAGAGAGGGCGGCATACAAGTCTAATAAAATAATAATAATAATAATGTTTTCAGTTCTTAAGAAAATGGGACACAAGACAACGACTGAAGTTATCACTTTTGTAACACCGAAGTAGTAAAGTGATACTTAACAGCCCTCTTACTGTTTGGTTAAAGACCTGCTCTGAAACGGTTCTTAATGGAAGCTGCCATGTATTTTCTTTCAAGGTGCGTAAAACCTTGGTAAGTGTTGCTATCAGCAAAAACGTCTGGCAACTTTCCTATCTTGTTCTCTCCTTATAAAATGCAGAGTAACAATAATGAAGGGCCAGGTGCATACATGTGTTAGTTATTTTATACAAGACCAGCAAAGCTGTCAGTGTGGTCAGCAACCTGAGAAAAATGTAAACTACAGAAAAAAATTACAGCCCCACACAGGAAAATCCCCTGAAGTAATTACTGAAGTTTATTTAGCAGCCTATGCAGGTTCTCTGCTCTTAAGATATTAGGGTTATAATTTGCACTGTGTGGTTCCTCAGGCAACAATGTTTTAAATAATCTACATTCTACCTCGTCAGAGATCGAAGCCATCAAACTAATTTCCATTTACGGCCCTCATCAAATGCATAACGGGGGGCGAGGGGAGAAGCATGCAACAGCAAGGGGGTGTATGTGTGTGTATGAAAAAAACTTAGGGGATCTCACAGAGAACTTTATTGGTGCTAGTTGGGGTGACATTTGCCCTCTTCAATAGACATAACTTGAAGTTGAAGGTCTGTGGCATAAGTGATTTGTTTCTTCCTAAGCAGATTCCAGAGTAACTTGCAGATTATAAGGAGAGGCAGCATTGGCACCAGAGGTGTATCCAGCAGGTTCTGACCAGTTCTGGAGAACCAATAGTGTAAATTTTGAGTAGTTCGGAGAACCAGCAAATACCACCTCTGACTGAAGATTTTACAGTATCCCTCCCCTGCCACGCCCACCAAGCCACGCCCACAGAACCAGTAGTAAAAAAAATTGAATCCCAACACTGATTGGCACACATTATAGGACATCCAGATTGATGTAGCGTCTAGGAACCAGGAGATTGTGAGTTCTAGTCCCACCTTTGGCAGGAAAGATAGTTGGCTGACTTTGGGCCTCTCTTCCAGCCCAACTAATGTTGTGGTGAAGAAAAAGACGAGGAGGAAATAGCTTGCCATCTTGAGTTACTTATAAAGTAATAAAGGCAGGCTAATCTATATATATAAAAGCAAAATACCACTCAGGCATCATCACAAAATCTCCATAACCATAAAGCCTACAAACTTGAAATTTGGCACATATGTTCCTCTTGGCTTCTAGGTGCACACTAAGAAAGGATTTTTCGAAATGACCATCAGAGCATTAGTATTTCATATATTATTATTAACACACTGTGATGCTAAGGAGTTCTACTCCCACTTCGCACCTGAAAAGAAATCTGTTCCAAATGCAAAACACAAGCAGAGGAGAAGAGTTTCAGTTTCACTTTTAGTTTCACAGCACCAAGCAGCTTTAGTACAGAACAGTTGAGCTAAGCCATGCCCGGGCTCCTTGCTGTCTCCTTTTTGCTCACACAGCAAATGCTGTTTCAGTCCTCAACTCTCTGACAGAACTCTAGCCAGATGAATACCGATGGATGCTGGTAGGCAGAGGAAGAATTTGTTTTCCTTATTTCCTCCCCAAAAACTAAGCCCAATCACATAGTTTTGTAGCGAAGCACGGATATCAAGCTAGTAAATAAATAATAAATCACATTTTATTTTTTTTCTTTCTCAGTTAACTGATAAAAATATTTGGAAATGCAGGGAATAGGGCTGATCCTCTCCCTTCTCCCGTAATGGCTGAAACTCTGAAGTTGTGTTTCAAATTATTCACCATGTTAGTGGCTTTCACTTATGTCTTATGTCCTACCAATCAGTCTACCAAAGATTACAATAAAAGCAAATGTCCATTTTTTTTATAGAAAAAGAGACAAAGAGAGAGGGAGAGAGAGTTTGACAGGCTTCTGTTGTTATGATCATGAACATCAATCATCCAGTTTCATAAATTTACAGCAATCTAACTTTCATTGAACTCTATTGGGTTTACAACTAAACAGACTGCAGCTAAAAGTTGAGTGGTTTCTAAGACTCTCCAACATTTGCTTCCTAGTTTAAAAAGTTCCTTCATGCTGAAAGCCCCACTGGGAGCAACACAAGTGGCTACAGTTGAGTCCATGGCTATGGCATTTAGTAAAATATACCACTTGCATTATTGTGGTATCCTTAAGAATATGAAAAGTCAAGTCGCAATTAAGACATGGCATGATGGTGAAAATATAGTAGAAATGTAGTTAAGCTTTGCTCAAATTTACTGCAAATTAGTGATTTACAAACTTGGCTAAATTACACTCAGTGAATAGCAGGAGACCTTAAATTTCCCAGTGACGTAACAATATTTCTCTTTTGCTTTCTTGTTGAGACCAGTGTAATCTCCCAACTTTACAGTGTAGTTAGATTGTACTCAGTTGGCATACTGTTTCCTCAAACTGAAAAATTCTTCAATGTCTCCCCTATCAGCCCCTGTTTTTAAGCCACATATATATTATGCAATTGGGCACCAAAAACATCAGGTATTATCACATATAAGAAGGCCCTCTGAAAATTGATTCAATTCTAGCATTTTGACATTTTCAATATTTAGCAATATAATAGTTGCTTATAAGTGGCCAGGTTAGCTGGAAAAATGTTCACTGTGTCAACCAATAATTCTGGATTTAATACTGAGCTGTATTTGCAGACAGAATAAAGTCAAAAGGTAGACCTGAAGGTTAGCACATAAAAGATCACTAACTCTCCTTCTTGTTCCTTGCCTTTTGAAATACTAGAAGCAGTAGTCAATATTGTATGTTGAATTCCTGTTAGTCAAGAAGATGCAACAGTACGGCAGAAGACATCTAAATAATTAAACAAAAAGTCAGCCATTAGGTAATGCTTGTGACATGTTAGATCAAGAAAGGTAAATGGCTCCTGAGCTTCGTAAACTATTTGCCACAGATCTTCTTGGTGGTCTAATGCAGTACAATTGCAGCATGACACTAGTTGAAACTAAAGGTATTAGAAGTGCTATGGTTGATTCTAATCAAATTATTATGACTATTGTGCTTTGAATCCAGCTGTATATGGAGTCTGTTTCAAACAGATAACAAGTAGACCTTAACTTACAACCTTTCATTTACTGATTACAAGTTACAAGAAAAATGGAAAAAGTGACATGACCATTTTTCACACAACAATTGCAGCTTCCCCATAGTCACATGATCAAAATTCAGGTGCTTGCCAACCTGCATGCATTTATAATGGTCACACTCTCCGAGGCTCATGTGATCTCCATTTGTGATCTTCCCAACTGGCTTCTGATAAGGAAAGTCAATGGGGGAAGCCAAATTCACCTAACAATGACTTGATTCACTGCAGTGATTCACATAACAATTGTAGCAAAAAAGTCAAAAAATGAGGCAAAACTCACTTAACTCAACAACAGAAATGTTGGGCTCAGTTGTGGTCGGTGAGTAGAGGACTACTTGTAGAGAACTACCTGTTTCATGTCTAGAGATAGGCATTGGTTCTGGTTATCAGATTAGAAGGGTGTTTCAAGCATGGTACCAGGAAGTCCCCCAGATTCTCACAGACATCCATGAAACCAAAATTCATTGCCCGCCTGTATTGAAAACTAATACAACATTGAAGTCCTATCAAACAGCCCTAAGAAGTGGTAGTGGCAGTGAATGAATCCATTTCAATTTTTAGTATGGTCCATTTCAATAAACATAATGACTGTCAACAAGAGCCAATTGCCAATTATCAACATACCGATCGGCCAGTAGGAAGGTACCACATAAACACGACTCACAGAACAGCCCAACGCACATATTTTGGTAAAGAGAAATTCCCTGAAGATGGGTTCCAGCATGAGTCCCAAGGCTCAGAAGAGTAAATCTCTGTGGCGCAGTTGTTAGAGTGCAGTACTGCAGGCTACTTCTGCTGACTGCCATCTGTCTGCAATAAGGGCCTTGGTGGCTCAGGCTGTTAAATGCCTGCACTTAAGATCCAGCTGTCTACAATTACTGTAGGCTCGAATCTCACCAGGCTCAAGGTTGACTCAGCCTTCCATCCTCTTGGGGTAGGTAAATTGAGGAGCCAAGATTGTTGGGGGCAATAAGCTGACTTTGTAAAAATGCCACTTAGTAATAAGCAGGCATATACAATGGAATGAAGGCTATTGCTGAGCACACTGGGTTGTATCCCAAAAAACTGTAAGCTGCCCTGAGTCTTCAGAGAAGGGCGGCATATAAATGTAATTATTAAAAAAAAAATTGGCAGATCAAATCTCACTAGGTTGACTCAGCCTTCCATCCTTCCGAGGTGGGTGAAATGAGGACCCAGATTGTTGGGGGCAAGAGGCTGACTCTGTAAACTACTTAGAGAGGGCTGTAAAGCACTGTAAAGCGGTATATAAATCTAAGTGCTATTGCTATTGCTCTGGTCCCGGTGGTGACCGACCCAAATTATCCTGGGACACATATATTTGCCTTCATTCGTTCAATAAATATAATTCATGTAAACAAAACTGTTTTGAGGTCCTGCATAATTTTTTTTAAATGGGAAGTGGTCCTGAAAGAAAAAAACAGATTTTAAGGAACACTGGGCTAAAAGACAGTCTAGCCCACTTCAAACTTCTCAGAAGCAAATGTTACAAAACAGGACAGTGGACCAACAAGACACGTGTTTAAAAAACACTCCATTCACTGTAAATAAGAGCAATTTAATTGCTGGAGTGACTCTGTACTGAAGCAACAATCCAACGAAAAGACACCTTCACTATCAGCCCCAAATTGCCACACTGCTACACACCAGGGCTACATCAATGAGAACTCTGCTGGTCACACAAACAAACAAACAAACAAACAGCTCCTTCACGAAGTTGAGAGTCACTGAGTTAAAAAATAAAGTTGTATGGATCAGAAATGTAATCATGGGAGACAAGCTGAGAGACTTTTTTTCAATCTCGGTGGGGATGCATCAATTTAAAGTCATGTTACATTAAAAAGAAAAACGCCTGGGAAAGGCTCCCACTTGTCACTTTGGATTAGATTTGTCGTTGTTATCAGGCTGTGCATTTTACAGTCTTCTTTCACATTTTAAACGTATTGCCTAATGCAGCCACGTAGGGCGTAAAGAAAGCGGTAACATATGACTCCCTATCAGATTGCCAGAGTCTGGGTACCACGAGCAAATTAACTAAATCTCAGGCAGAAAATAATGCTCATCTTTTCTTTTTTTTTCCTGGAAAAAGCCTATGAAGCTATTAAGATAAACTACCTGCTTTGGAGTAAAATAATATATAGTGATGCAATTGGAAGGGCTATTCTCCTCCTGAGTATTGCACTTAATTTAAGAATTATACAAAAATCAATTTCTGGTTTATCTCTCTTCACTTATTTTAGCAAGCCAGGAAGCAATTGCTAGTTTCCATTTAGAAACTTTGGCGTCTAAAGGAAGTTCTTCATCTTCACAGCACCTTCTGGCTTAATCTCTTAATTTGGTGCCCTGCTCTAATCAAGCAAACCTGCATAATAATGGCCTTTTGGCCTTTTTGAGGATATATTAGTATCAGGAAAAAAATCCTAGTTCTGTCGCCTTGCCTTTAGGGCTTTCTTTTATGTAGAAATATCTCAAATAAACAAGTCAAATCTTTAAAAAAAATACTGGTAACAAATTACTAAACTGTGCAGTTAATTTAGTCTGTATGTAAAGTTTTTTTTTAATTCATATTTATATGCCACCCTTCTCTGGGGACTCAGGGCGGCTTACAATTTTTGGAGCGCAACCCAATGCGCTCAGCAATAGCCTTCATTCCATTGTATATGCCTGCTTATTACTAAGCGGCATTTTTACAAAGTCAGATTATTGCCCCCAACAATCTTGGCTCCTCAGTTTACCTACCCTGAGAGGATGGAAGGCTGAGTCAACCTGCACTAATCGCAGGCAGCTGGAATTAAGTGCTAGGCATTTAACAGCCTGCACCATCAAGGCCCTTTTGAACAGCAAGTCACTCAGCAACATTTATAATAGAAAAAATCGACTTAGTGTATGAGTCTTGTAGCGCTCTTCTAACTAACTTTCAGAGACAAGGGTTAGGGGTGATATGAGAGTGGTTTTCTAGTATTTGAGGGGCTATCTCAGAGACAAAGGGGATTAACTTAATATTTTTTGGTTGACTGGTTCTCCAAAACACCTGAGACAAGATAGAAATAAAAAGCACTTGTAGCCAATTGCAGTAGGTACCTAGAGATATCCACTTTATTCACTATTAATATAGTAAGGATATGCCTGAAATTAACTGCAAATCGTTCAGAAATATTGTATACTGCGCAAAAAACACAGTCTCCCTAAACGAAAAGCTAATACAGGTAGACATTGCAAATCTGAACTCCAACAGAAAAGCTGTCCCCTTCGTGAAAAACTGACGAAGAAAAACAATTAGTCTTCTTCCTGTTTAAAACTGAACTATGAAACAAGAAAGTGCAGCAGTTTTTTTTTAAAGTTGGCCACTCTCAAATATAAATAAACAGAAACTACATTTAATAAGTAGCAATTACATGCTGAAAACTACATGCTGAATCCAACAAGCAGCTCCTATGTCTTCGGATTCAGGGTAAGAACAACCACAGTTGGCCTATGAGGCTTAAAGCTATGAAACATGGATTTTTCTAAGTAAAGGCAAGAAACAAATAAATAATGGGGGGTGGAGAAGAAATGGGGGGAAGAGAAGCAAAATGCTAGTCTAAAATTCAACAGAGCTAGTATTCATATGCTAAACCATGATCTGTAGTTTCCTCTATATTTGTGGTAGAAGGGGATGAAGTCTGAATAGTCAAAAAAAATTTTTTTAAAAAAAATCTACCTTCTATTCTTCTATTCAGAGAAGACCAGAAGCTTATTAGATTCAGATTATCACTTTACATGAAACAGCACAGACTCTTCCTAAGAAAACTTAATTTAAATGCCAGCGGAGGGGAAGGAGAGGGGAAGGCAGATCATATTGACTCCCTCGAAGACACAGGATATTGCATTATTGACTACAATGACTACTACCGTGTTTCCCCGAAAATAAGACCTACCCCAAAAATAAGACCTACCCCGAAAATAAGACCTACCCCGAAAATAAGACCTAGTGTGTTTTTGGTAGCCAAAAAAAATATAAGACAGTGTCTTATTTTAGGGGAAACACGGTATGCGATTTGTTCGTGGTTTCATACATGAATAAATGTACATTGTTCTACATGAATATGGTAAGTGTTTTTTTTTCATTAAATATATATATATATAAGACCTACCCCGAAAATAAGACCTAGTGTGTTTTTGGGAGCCAAAAAAATATAAGACAGTGTCTTATTTTCGGGAAAACACGGTATATGGTTCCCCACCTTGCTGGGTACAAGTGTACATAAGCATGTGTATGTATATACATGTACACATGAATACATAATGCTATACTGTGGTGTGCTGCTAAAAAGCAACAGCATTAGGCAACATCTCACATCTCCCAATTTTAGAGAACAAACATCATGCACAGTTTTGAATAACTCATGAAAGTTAGACCACCTTACGAGGTCTCCTAATACTGTGGTTGTGTTGCCACCACTAATATCTGAATTTCAGGATACAATGAGCCTCCTAAAACTAAAGAGCTTTTTTCAAAGAATAAATATTATCATTTTTTTTAATTCATATTTATATCCCGCCCTTCTCCGGAGACTCAGGGCGGCTTACAGTTTTTGGGATACAACCCAATGCGCTCAGCAATAGCCTTCATTCCATTGTATATGACTGCTTATTACTAAGCGGCATTTTTACAAAGTCAGCTTATTGCCCCCAACAATCTTGGCTCCTCAATTTACTTACCCCGAGAGGATGGAAGGCTGAGTCAACCTTGAGCCTGGTGGGATTCGAGCCCACAGTAATTACAGGCAGCTGGAGTTAAGTGCTAGGCTATTAACAGCCTGCACCACCAAGGAATATGATTTATATATTCATTCACAGATCAAAAAATATGCAACCATCCCCACACTTGGGATTAACATCTAGGCGTTGCAATCACAAATGCCTTCTGCAACCCTACTTCTTAGGCCTCCTTCAAGTTGGTCCAGTTTTATTTTGTGCTTTCAAGCCAAATTCGCCTCCTCTGCAGGACAAGACCTCATGGGTCAGCGGCCACCAAGTGCAGAGCTGGAGAAATAGGGTTTATGCGGAGTCAAGTCTCTCTCCAAAAGACTCTCTCTGAAATGCTTGCATCAAATCATCATCCAGAAATACAAATTGACCACATTTAAATCTTTGAGAATAGCGTTCCCTTAGAGAATGAGTTTAATTTGCCTTTGAGTTAACACACTACATTAGCACACCACGTTTCAAAAGTCTCAGTCCACAAGCTGGTTTCATTTAATAGTTTGCTTTGAAAGAGCAAATGGTTGAATTTTATTCGATAATTCATGGTCAAATAATCAGAGCTGAATGTGATGCATCCACCTAGTCACCAAGTAAAGGTAAAGGTTCCCCTCGCACATACATGCTAATGGTTTCCAGCTCTAGGGCGTGCTGCTCATCTCCATTACAAAGCCGAAGAGCCAGCATTGCCTGAAGACGTCTCCGTGGTCATGTGGCCGACATGACTAAATGCCAAAGGCGCACAGAACGCTGTTACCTTCCCACCAAAGTGGTCTCTATTTTTCTACTCGCATTTTTACATGCTTTCGAACTGCTAGGTTGGCAGAAGCTGGGACAAATAACAGGAGCTCACTCCGTTACACGGCCTAGGGATTCAAACCGCCAAACTGCCAACCTTTCTGATTGACAAGCTCAGCGTCTTAGCCACTGAGCCACCACATGCCTTCTAGTCACCAAGTATGAATCACTATTATCAAATATTTTTTGCTATTCAATCTGGGCAGGACTAATGCGACTGCAGGCTCCTTTGATTAAACAGTGCCATTTACTAGAATCCAAGAAGCACACTTTCTATGTAGCAGCACCTGCTCTCTGGAATAACGCTCCCCCCAAGATCTGGACAGTCTCCAAACTGCTGTGTTTTGAAGTACCTGGAAGACCTGGCTGTGGTGAGGACAAGTAAGTCTCTTTTGGGGTGTTGTGGGTCTGTTTTTTCACTCCTCCCGAGTTTTTGCTATCTTTTATTTCAATTCTTGATCATTGTTGTATTGCCTTTTTTTATTCTTAGGCCAAAAGCTGTTGGAAGCCAGGTGGTATATAAATTGCATAATAATGGATAAATATCTAAACCATGGATAAAACGGCCAAATCCAGTCTAAGCATCTAACATTAACCGTAATAAATCACTCACATGTGGCTGAATTGCTTCACACAATACATCAAGTTTTGTACACTCCTTTTTAAAAAAACCTGTATCTTACACTAAAGTGAAGCAGTGAGAAGATAATTATTAAGCTTTTTTTTAATGTTCTTGTGTCCCTCATTTTTTCCAGAAACATTCTTTGTTCTTTCAATGTTATCTTCGGCATGAAAAGCAGATCACCAAGTAGATCACTTTCAGTTCCAGAAGCCATGCTTAAATGATTTAGCTGTTCAAAAGAATCTTTAACTATAAATGCAGTTTAACAATACAGCATATTAACTACAAAAAGGAATTAACACAGCCTTGAGGGTGAGGAGAGGAGATAACATTCTTCTAAAGCTTTTTATGTCATGCTGATTTTATACTTATATCTGAATCTGCTAATATTTTTAAAGGAGACTATAAAGGAAGAAATTATTTAAATTGACTGAAAAGAAAGTGGTCCTTACTAAAACTTTTCCTTTGAGATTCATAAGAGCACAGCATTCATATGGTCTCCATAAGACATATTTGTTTTGATTAAAACCAGTGTTTCCCCAACCTGGGTAAATTGCCCAAAATTTGATAAAAGTTTTTTTCCCGCCTTTGGGTAACAACACACAAACCCATTAGCCATCATAACAGGGACATTTAACTTGACATAAAGTTTGCCACGTGTACTAAAATATATTTGAAAATCTCCCAAAAGCATTCCTATTAAGACAAGAACTTTTGAAATAACCAATAGTAAGCTGTTGAAATATTATTCAATAATACTGTTTTTATAAAGTCCTTGAGTTACAACTATTCCATTTTACAACCATTCAAAATTATAATGCTTTTGAAGAAACAGACCTATGACTGGTCCTTAAGTTTGATAAGATGTTGATAAGTTGTTTTTAAATAGTGAAGGAAAATGTTTGGGATGCATGGTTTTATGGCAATTCCATTAAGAAACTATATTAGAACACACAACCCACACACAATGAGCAACTTGCTTCCTAATAATGCAAGAGGTTTTATGGGTGTGAGCGCTGCAATTCACAAGTGGACCATTTGCATTTACCAATATAAACTGACAACCCAGTAAGACAGTGTATTAAAAATTCTCTGTAGTATTGACTACCCTGAGCAGCTAAATACAGTACAGTTCGATTAACGGCTCTTCAATATACAGTTATTTTTTCTTTAATTTTGATCTACAGCCCAGATTGGAATGAAGAATGTTGAAGTAGGTGGCTCGTTTCAATATTGAAAGCATGTTATAAGCCAATTTATCAAGCTAGTAATGATTTCTGTTCCAGCATGAGTGAATGAAAAATGGAAGATGACCCATTTTGGACAGGAGGGTATACATTTTCCTATGAAAACTACAGGTAGTCCTCAAGTCTTACACCATTCATTTAATGACCATTTGAAATAACAATGGTCCTGAAAAAAAGGACTTACACAGACTTACAATCATTGCAGCATCCCCATAGTTTGAGAAATATAACTCAGATTTTTAGCATGTAAATAATTGTTCAATTGAGAGAGACTTGAAAGAATCAGAGGATGTAGGGAAGTTCTTCTGTTCTACAGATTTTATGGGATATTCTTATGGTTATGAGAAGACATGATAGTTGGAATAGGCGGTCTCCCATCCAAATATTAACCAGGTTCAACTCTGCTTGACTTTTTGAGATCAGCCCAACTTGGTTTGCAGCCATCAAGCATCACATTAAAAATTGGAACAGGTTGATGTACTATAAAGGCTGAATCTGTACTAAATCGATGGTATTGCATTATATCCCAGTTGGCCTAAATGGAACGTCTTTGGAATAAGTTTGAGGTCAGCTCTATTGTATCACCTAGTTTCATCTCCTCTTTTATTACTAGTGGCACTTTTTAAAATTTTAACTCAGCACTGCAATTTTAATTGTCAAAGAAATAACATTTAACATTTACTGTAATTAATTCAAGATTATTTAGAATAACTGCACTAATTGGTATGTACCGCAAATCTGCAGCACTGCAGAATTAAAAATAAACTTCACAAAGATATAATTTACCGCTAACCCATGCTTAACAATTAAAGTTAGTTTTTAACGATTTATTTCAATCTATTTTCTTTTTATTAGCTGCAACACAATAATGAGGTGTACTGAATTCTGGCTTTCCAAGCACCTAGATTATAAAACATAATTATACAAATTAATTAGTAGCAAGTGCATACATTTATGCTTGTGTTTGTTACCACAGAATATTAAACATGACAAAGGTAAAAACAAGCATACTTATTGTCAGTGGCATAAAAAGAAACAGTTCTGAGATTTCAGTTTACTCAACTCCTTAACAAGAGCCGCCCAAGAATAGCGTCTGTCACTAATCAATAAGCACATCAGAAGTCAAGAAGCAACTACAAAAATCTCTTACAAGAAAAATATGTGGGAGAAACTTCAAAGTTGCTGAACTTTATTTATTTAGCTAAAAAAATCTGTTTCAGTTGCCAAATTACTTAGATGATGTTGATACAGCCACATTATTCAATTCACATTTTTCCTTCTCACATACATTTTCAGAAAAGCAGTAATAACCATACCCAACTCCATCTTCTTTCAAGTTTCTTCATGAAAGTATAGTCTCTGTATGTTTGGTCTAGAATGCTTTAGAATTTCCTTGCCCTCAATAATCCTTTCAAAATGTGGAATTACAAAGAACACATAGCTATGTCTGTCCATAAGGGGGTAAAAGTCAGAGTCAGGGATTTTATTCAAGTCAACCAATATGCCAAGATCAAACCACAGTCAGTCACCAGTCTTCCGAGATTTCGGACTCCTGTTGGAACCCATCCTCAAGGAATAGCAGAGGGTGTGACACACTCTGCTAGAGAGAAGTTTCCTGAGGATGGACTCCAACACAAGTCTAAAAGCTGTTGTTAGACTTGCCACAACTTAAACCTCTAAATAAAAATGTTCCTTAGTTAAGAAAGGTATATTTTACTACATTGGTGGGACTCAAAAATTTTTACTACCAGTTCTGTGGGTGTGGCTTGTTGGGCATGCCTTGTTGGGCGTGGCTTAATGGGCATGACAGGGGAAGGATACTGCAAAATCCCATTCCCTCCCCACCCCACTAACCTGCTTTCCAGCTCCGTTCTCCTGTGCGGGGCAACAAAAGAAGACCCAGCTGATCAGCTGTTACTTGGGAGGCAGAGAATAGATGGGGGTGGGGCCAGTCAGAGGTAGCATTTTCCGGTTCTCCAAACTACTCAAAATTTCCGCTACCGGTTTTCCAGAACTGGTCAGAATCTTCTGAATACCACCTCTGGTTTAATAGAAATAAAGTGTATTGCAATAGTGCAAAGCCAAAACTGAGAACTGCGTGCCAAAATCCCTAAGTTCCACTTTTCCCTTCCTTAACTGAACTGAACTTCAAAGAACTATTTTTCCCTCCCACTCTCGCTGCCTACTCTGGTGTAACCAATCATGTTCAGGCACGATGTTTTCATAATGGTCAGTCCAAGCGCAGTTTGGTATGCAGCTCCCTCTTCCTTCCAGCTGGGTGATCTTGAGGCAGTGTCTCGAGAAGGCACAGAACTTACTTCCATTTCCCCAAGCATTCCTCCACCCCACAGTTCATGTCAGTCTGTCACCGCGAGCAGCGAAGCACAGGCGAGCACAAGGTGGCAGATGACATCTGGGAAGACTAAACCTCTCATCCCAGTGCCCAGCCCAGACTGGCACCTAGATCCTACAACATTATCCTGGGACGTGTACATTTGTCAACCAATATGGCATGCATGCATATACACACAACAAGAAAGTGTGCAAGCTTTTCAGTTCTCCCAAATGCTTCAACAAGCAAGATCTTCCACACACAAAAAAGAAAGAAACAGGAAAGCAGGAAAGATTAATAGTGAAGCCACATATTTTAGCATAAATTCTGAAGTTCTATATAATATTAAAAATGGAGTCTGTAAATTGAATGTGTTAAGCACATGCAGGAGAAGCAAAATCAAATCCTGAAATACTGAACAAGTCAGACCATTGTCTACATTACCTTTGAGAAACCCTGCAGAATTTAAGTGCCAGTGAAATGTGTCCCTATTTTCACTGAGGTCCAAGGGAATCTCAGACCAATAAATCTAATAATGGTGTCTGGACAGATTCTAGCACACATCATACAGGGATACCTCTGTGAGTGGCTTGAAAACAGCGCGGTAATAACTGGATGTCAGCATAAATTTATCAAGAACGAGTCTTTCCAGGCTGTTTCTCATTTCTTCATTAGTAACTTCTGCAGTAGGTTGAAAGAGGGGCATACAGATCATATTGCTTGAACTCAGCAAAGCATAACATAACCTATACAGTTGTTATTAGAAAACAAGATCAGGGTCTAGGCACCTTGAAAATTTTAAGCTATTTATAGATACCTCAAAAATGGTACTTAGAGCATTCAGTAAGAGCTCCTCATCAAACTATATCACATGACCTAAAATGGACACCTAATATCAAAAACATCATCAAAAAAGCACAACAAAGAATGTTCTTTCTGCGCCAACTCAGAAAGCTCAAACTGCCCAAGGAGCTGCTGATCCAGTTCTACAGAAGAGTTATTGAGTCTGTCATCTGCACCTCTATAACTGTCTGGTTTGCTTCTGAAATCCAACAGGACAGACACAGACTTCAACTGATAATTAGGACTGCAGAAAAAACAATTACTACCAACCTGCCTTCAATTGAGGACCTGTATACCGCACGAGTCAAAAAGAGGGCTGTGAAAATATCTGCAGACCCCTCACATCCTGGACATAAATTGTTTCAACTCCTTCCCTCAAAACGACGCTATAGAGCATTGCACACCAGAACAACTAGACACAAGGACAGTTTTTTCCCGAACGCCATCACTCTGCTAAACAAATAATTCCCTCAACACTGTTCAACTATTTACAATGTCTGCATTACTATTACTATTAATCTTCTCATCACTCCTTATCACCCATCCCCTCCCACTTGTGACTGTATGACTGTAACTTTGTCACTTGTATCCTTACGATTTATATTGACTGTTTCCTAGTATGATTTGATTGCTTCTTGTACCTATGACTATTATTAAGTGTTGTACCTGATGATTCTTGACTCTTGATGAATGTATCTTTTCTTTTATGTACCCTGAGAACATTTGCACCAAGACAAATTCCTTTTGTGTCCAATCACACTTGGCAAATAAAGAATTCTATTCTAAAAAGAGGTAATGAGTTGGGTGCAACAAGCTTCAATCCCAATCCCATTACTATTAATACTGTTATTAATTATTGCTAGTCTAAGACCATAATAAAGTATGTTTCTCACTTGTATTGTTATTAAAGGCTTGGATAACGAGGTGGAAAGAATGTTTATCCATTCTACAGTTGACAGAAAATTGGAAAGGACACTTAATAACCTGGCTATCCAAATAATTTCAATATGTTAAGAGAAGTGAAAGAGGAAAATTTAACCAAACCCTCCCCCTGCAAAGTTCAAAAATCAAATCCACAAATAAAACAATGAAGTATCAACTCCTAGTTTGTGTATATCGTTCTAACAAAGATCTTGGGATACTAGACGACTATAAACTGAAGGAGTCCAGCATTGTGAAAAAGGTGTAAAAAGGGCAAAAGCAATTTAGATTAGAAGCAGTTTCCAAACCTTATGAAACTAATAAGCCTACTTTATTTTGCAATGATACAGATCCCATCTCAAATACTGTCTTAGCTTAACACTTTAACAAGCATCAAAGAAACTGGTAAAAGGAATGGCAATGAGAGTGTTCAGGAGAGGGAGGGAGGAAATGGGAAAAAGGAAGGAAGGAAGGAAGGAAGGAAGGAAGGAAGGAAGGAAGGAAGGAAGGAAGGAAGGAAGGAAGGAAGGAAGGAAACATGGCCATTGTGTTCTTGCCTGTCTTATGTGGTTAGCAAGTTAGTGAAGACTGAACTGAAATTACAAAAAAGCCATTGAATATTAGGAAAAAAAAATCTAATAATAAAGCAATCTGCCAATCCTACCAATTAAACCGAAAGGAGGTGAGTTCTCTCCAACAAATGCATTCAAGCAGAAGCCATAATACTATCCATTGCAGACATTTTAATTTGAATTTCCGCATGGTACTTTCCAACTCTATGAAATCTGATGCTTCTGGGATTAATTGTTTTTCATCTGCACTGTCCAACTGGCAAAAACATTGGTTTGGGTCAGGCATAACAATGAAGAGCAGTCTGCAAACTTAACAATAACTTTGCAGTATTTCAACATTATAATTTGTAATCAGCCCCAAACCCAGAAAATGATAATTGTGAATTGCAAAGCACATTCCCTCATTCACAGATTTACTGTTAGCACTGAGATGACCTTAACAGATAAAAGGGAATGACTCTTTTTAACAATTAACCAACATTTGGATACCCAGGATAAAGTGAAAACTGAGCTTTTCAAATAAGATAAGCATAATCAAATATTATTTCTTTTCCTTGGCTATATTCTCCACGGAATTTTCAAAAGTGCCTGTTCGGAATTTGAACAGGCATAATGATTTTGAACAGCACAAAACAAAATCTATTAATCTCTTGCTGGCTCTTCAATCACAAGATTGTTTAATAAAAATACTGCATTTCCACAATCAAATTTAACCACGAGGCTTATCTCAGCGATCTCAAGTGAAATAAGGGCAAGCAAAAACAACTCTGGACAAGCAGAGCACACGATAACTTATTTTTACCACCCCCTTATAAAGTTATATACCAAGTAATAAAACTGTTCCCACAAAAATGATGCACTGAGAATCCTTAACTAGGTTAGATTAATAGAGGCCTCGTACAAAAACAGGAACAATTTAGATTGCATTTCTAATCTAATATTTCTTATAAATATGTCTTGAGAATAAAGAATTGCAGAAGTACACAGATCACTGCTCACTCTGGCTTTCTCCAAATGTCCTTTCTCCTTTGTGTGTTAAGATTCCCAACACTTTCATGACCCAAAGTGCTCAGATGGCAAATCACCTCTGAAGCCCAAATAAATTTTTAATAGGATAGGGCTCTGCCTTCACAAGCAATATACACTTTCCCCCTATAGCACAATCAGTAATGCAGGTATGTGGAATGCTTCCACCCAGCACATAAAGCAGGACAAAATAAAAGAAAATGTAAAGATCTTTGTATTTCCACAGTTCATTACAAACAGATAGTTATATCTCACAAATAACATCTATCTGGCCCCATTTAATACTTTGCCAGATACTAGAAAAAGGAAGGAAGGAAGGAAGGAAGGAAGGAAGGAAGGAAGGAAGGAAGGAAGGAAGGAGGAGGGAGGGAGGGAGGAGGGAGGGAGGGAGGGAGGAGGGGAGGGAGGGGGGAGGAAGAAGAAAGAGAGAGAGAAAGAAAGAAAGAAAGAAAGAAAGAAAGAAAGAAAGAAAGAAAGAAAGAAAGAAGACACTGACTTCTTCTTGCACTTATTGGTCTTATTTGTCACCAGATTTTATTGTTAATTTATGCATGGATATGTTCATAAGACTAATCAATTAATCTACTATCTATCTATCTATCTATCTATCTATCTATCTATCCATCCATCCATCCATCTATCCATCCATTCATCATTATAATAAAGATACTCCCTAAAAGTAGCACAGATTCATATCATTGACCTGCATGAAATACACTGCTATTATTCCCATTTTACAATGAAAATCCAATGCCGGAAAGAGTCAGCAACTTGTCAATATTTACTTGTGATTAACTTGAGGCTGAATGTCTCAAGGTTCATTTTTTTTATTACCTGATTACGAAAACTATGGAATATATTCAAATTAGTTATTTTTATATACAAGGAGGATATAAATTCAGGTGCGTGTTTTAATGGAAAATGAACCTAGTTGTTGGGCTGACTTGTCAAACTATGGAAGCTTAACCCATTTTAAGAAATAGCAGAAACCATACAAAAAGAAAAAAAGAAAATTGTTATCGTGTCAGATTTCCAAGCTTTCACCACAAGAAGGTGCAAGAAACAGCAGCTGGCCAATCTTGTCTGTCCTTGAAAATTAATAAGGGTCAAACCTGGTTAGTTCTTGGATGGCGAAGCATCAAGATCATCAGAACTGCAGCCTAGATCGAGAAGGGATAGGGACATCCCAGAAGAATATCTGCCAAACCAGATAGCCACCAAGAAAATTTCATGATTATCAGAAGTCCAACTTGACTTGAAGGTTCTTTTAATTCTGTTGATTTTTAATTCTGTTGATTGTTAATTCTTTTTTTTTTCAAGTCCATATAAATCAATGAGTTTCAAAGACTCAAAAAAATATTAATCTGAACCAAATGGACCTGAGTACTTTTTTCCCCCTCTTCCTCCATGGTTTTCTACTGGAAAATAATCACAGCATTAATAAGATGCTGCCTGGAACTTCTTCTGCATAGTTGCTAAATGCAAACAATGGAAATTTCTGCAGAAGCAAAATAAGGCCAATGATATAATTATAGTGGATCTGTTGGCACATTCCAAGCTAATGTTATTATTTGACAACGCAAAGCTTGTACGATATCCCAAGAGCCATAATGGAGGCTGCGTTCATCCTAATTGGTTCCAAAGCACAGCCTTTCCTTAACAATCTTTCCTCAGGACCAATAATGTTAATTTCTACAAGACTGTAAATAGTGTTTGCCGACAATACAAACATGGTAATAAGAGGCTAGGTGAGTAAATAATGTGGTTACAAAGCAGCCCATTTGCATTTTTATTTAAAACTGCCTTCGTTAAAAAACAGCTCAGATTTCTTAGGGTGGAAGGAGGGTTGGTTAAGAAGTAGAGCAGTAATTACTCTCTTTAGGGGTTCTTTTATATATCCTTTAGGGAATTGGAATGAAAAGATAAGCAGAATTAGAAAGGGAATCATGTAAAGTATGAAGTGTACTATAAACACTCAGTAAAGTATTTACCATAAGCTACGTTGACCTTTTACATTAATAGAATTTACTGTAGTGGCAATTTATTACCTCAAACTATTACAAAACCTCAACATTAATTCAAGATGAGACCTTCAGGAAGAGAATGGTTATAGAAAGTGAAGAGAGCTAGAGACATAAACGTATTTCCATAAAAATTTGAATCCTGCAAAACTACAGGATTCAGACTCTAAAAACAAGTCCTGTTTCTAATACATAGAGCACAGAATGAGTTGGAAGGGTCCTTGGAGGTCCTCTAGTCCAACCCTCTGTCTATAGTGGTCATCTCACCATAGCTTTTCCTCAACACTCCTAAAGAATGTGTGCACTGGTTATATTTTCACAACGGCAAGCCAGATTTATCAGAAAGGTTACTGAGCTTGTCTATATTGGCCTGGCTTATACATCATGCTGATCCTTTAAAAGATGAGTCCATATAATACACTGAGCCCCAAATAAATAAGGAACATTTTGGCTTAGTATTACCTGTAAATCGAAGTTTCATTTCAAAGATTGACTTTAAATGAATGCTCACCCTAGGCTAGAGGGTAAACCTAAGAAGAGCATCTTCATTGGTAAGTTTAGAAAAACATTTTAACCATTTTATTCCCACACAAGTGCTGAAGCCCCATGATTTCAAAATATGGATCTGCAAATCAGTATCAGTCCTATTTTTCGCAGTGAATGAAATCACTTGATTTCACAGGGAAGTCATGGCAACTGTTTGAAAACCAAATGGGAGAAAATTGAAGTACTCATTTAAGTTGGTCAGTCAGAACCTTCTGAAATAAATCCTTCCACTTTCCTGAGGGAACTATGGTAGATAGTCGGCTTTTAGATTTCAAAATCTAATTATAGGTAAAACTCAACTCACAACCAGTGGTTTGGAGCATGGGTGACAAACTCGATCACATCATGTTACATATTGCGACTTTTTTTCCCTTTGCGGAGTTGGGGTGGGCGTGGCCTGCATGTGAGGCATCCGGCCCGCGGGCTGCCACTTTGACACCCCTGGTTTAGAGATTGTTTAAAGTTGCAATGGCACTGAAAAAAAAAGAAGATATACGGCCAGTCCTCATACTTACAACTGTTGCCCATGGTCACATGATCAAAATTTAGGCACGGGTAACCAGCAAGTGTTTATGACAATTGCAATATCCAAGGGTCATATCATCTCCATTTCCATGTCAACTCAAAAATATTTCTCTGGTCTTTTAGAGTTGCCAGCAGAAAGAGAGCGGGGGGAGTAGTGCATTCCTTAAATGCTTTCATAGGTAATTTCTAGGTGGCCGAAGCTTCTGGCGTGCAAGATTATTACTGGAGACCATGACTCTTGGCTATGGATGTGTCCCATTGAAGAATATACATCCAAGGGGTGGGAGGAAAGACCAGGATTAAGAGTGAAATGAATGATGTGTCTCAGAGTCGACTACACCCAGGTAGCACCGGCATGTTCACTCCTAATAAATCTTTGAACTCTTGAGAGACGCGGCTAGATGATTTAAATGGGGGTGGATGCCGAAGCGCCGACATTACAATCTCCTCAGCCAAGTTGGGGGAAATTAGATTCACTTAACAACCACAACTCACTTAACAACTGTCTTGCTTAGCAACCAAAGCTCTGGTCTCAACTGCAGTGCTAAATCGGCGACTCCCTGTACTTTAAAGAAATTGTCTATGTTTATTTGAGCCCTCAGTCCACAGGTAGAATATCATGATGGTGCACGTCTAAAGACATACGAAGACAAAGGTGTGAAATAGTTCAGCCCTTCTCAGAACATTGATTTAATATAAAAGATATCCACAAGTCAGTGATGGGCCTCTTGTACTATTGGAGTAGAAGAGGCTCACCACATCTGCTATATAATCCAGACTCTTATTTTACAGTGGTTTCACTACCAGCCATAAAAACTGTAACAGTGGAACTGTATAAACAAATTGAGCAGTGTTTTTACTGTAAAACACGAGCACAACTATAAATATTTGTCTTCCCCTTCTCTCAGCATCTGTAATGAGAGAAAGAAAATTCATACCATATGTTTATCGTACAAGGAGAAAAACATGTACCTCAATAGTTCATCCAAGTTTGGGAAGCTGTTAAATTGTTTTAATTCACATTTACCTTTTAAACGCATGCATTTCCTTAGATAAATCACTCAGCTGAATGTTTCAGGTGTCCAAATGCTGATGGAAATATTATAGCAATAAGACCAAAATTGGGAGGGGGAGAAGGTGGGGGAGGGGAATGATGCCTTACGCTATTTATTGCATTTACCTGTCATTTTATTTTAAACCTGGACAGATTTCTTTGCTGCAGAATCATTGGATGCGATACTATAGTGCCAAATTTCATGCAAAAATGTCTCTAAGGTTGGAATAATGTTTTCCCACTCAAGGCATGGAAAGACAAGCAAGTACAGCTTACGACCACAAGGGAGGTCACAATTTTTGCTGCTAAGCAAGGTAGCTAAGAATGGAGTTGTGCCCAATTTTGTGACTTTTGCCAAGCAGATCACTGCAGTCATTAAATGAATCTGGCTTCTCCTCCCCCCACTGATTTTGCGACTCAGAGGCCAGCTGATCACAAATGGACATCATATGACCCTGGATTCTGCAACCAGTATAAAAATACATTTTGATCGTGTGGCCATGGGGGATGCTGCAACAGTCATAAATTTGAGGACTGGTTTTAAGTTACTTTCTTCAATTCTGTTTGGTTACGAAACAAATAGTTGTAAATTGAGGACTACCTCAACTGTATACGCTTTTCTCATGTATGAAAGCAAACGGAAGGAGGTGGTGTTTTTTGTGCACTGAAAATGATTTGCATTCTCTGTCAAGGAGGATCGGTTGAAGGAATGAAGAATAAACCAAATACCACATAAAGAAAATATTGCTATTGTTGGTTGACGATCCTGCCTCTTTCTAAAGACAGAACCAATCTTCCCCATGGCTTTTATCCTATAAAAGATTGTAAGCAGGGGTGGGCTGCTGTGGGTTTGCATGGGTTTGAGTGATCATCTAGCTAAGATTCTGCGCAGTTCAACGAACTCACAAATCCCACCCCTGGCTGGCCATGCCCACCCTGCCCCACCCCTCCCACACGGCCTGTTTTGGATGCCAGGTAAGTACAGGGCCCACACAGAGGCTTGGGGAAGGCAAAAAATTGTCCTCCCAGAAGGCCTCCGGAGCCCATGGAAGCCATTTGTGATTACCCAGGGCGTGGCACAAAGGCAACACAGTCAGATAATCAGTAGGAGTCCCTTTATTAGCTCCAATTTTACCCCCCAATGTCCTGGTTACCTTCTGGCTGGAGAAAAACTCTCCCAGGAACAGCCTTTGGCTGCAGAGAATCAAGTCCAAAATGTGGTCAACAAAAACTGTAACTATAAGTCCAATCAAGGCAAAATGAGGTAATTAGTCTGGCAGGGAAGGAGCAAGAATGACGGAAGTGAAGGCATGGCAATAACTCAACACAGTAGGGAAGACACCAGGAACACAGATAACCAAAGTCAACACAACATAAACTCACATTTGCTCCGAGCAGCTGCCTCAATCAGCATGTATCTCTTTTAAACTCTCATTCCCAGTTGTGGTTAATGAAGGGAATCAGGGCCCTTTCCTCCCCCGTAAGGCATGCAACCCATGTTGCTCCCTTCTCTGTACCTCCCTGCATGCCCTAGGATGAAGAGGGGGTGCGGCTGGGTCTTCCTCTGAATTCCCTCTCCCTTATTCTACCTTTTCTCTGTTCTGCCCAGCCGGACTTTTCCCTTCCCCAGTTTCCTCCACAGCCAACGGAGCCACACTCCCACTCCCTGTCAGCTGCTCAGCTTCCTCCTCAGATTCAGAGTCCGACAGGGGCATGACAGTTTTTGCCCTCCCGGAGGCTCCTCCAAAGCCTGGGAAGGGCTAAAACGGCCCACCCACTGTAGTGCAGGAGGCCGACTAGGCCACACCCACCATGACCATGCCCACCCAGCAACTGGGCAGAGAACCGGTTGCTGATATTTTTGAAGCCCACCCCTGATTATAAGAAGCGGAGGGAAAGACTGACTGGTATCTGCTTGCTTGGTGTTGTCTAGCCATACTTTTGTTAGTGGTTTTATTAGCTAATTACAATTTATTCATGCAATTCATAATGCATGACAATAACCAGAAAAGAATGCCATGGGACGTACATCTAAAAATCACAGGATATTGAAAGTATCATGCTGCAGATATCCACTGCTCCTCCAGGGGACTATTTTATCCATTTTCATTGTATAACTTTTAACAGGATACATACATCCCATATTCTTCACCAGCTCCACAGCTGGTTTGGGGACACAATTTATCTTGATTTTATTTCTACCAGAAAAAAAAAACATATTGTTTGCAGCATGCTCACCATTGCACAGACTTGATTTCCCTAAATAAGTGAGGAAGTTATTTAAACAACATAAGCAGTTTAATAGAAGTGATTTACAAATGCATGGATTCCACAAATAGACAAAGGTAAGTGGGTGTAGGCTTTATCATTTATTTATTATTTAGTATTCCAGCTTAGTGACTTGCCATTCTATGAGCTTGTAAGAGAGATACTGGCCAAGCCAAGGGGAAGAGTCAAACAAGGAATTAGTCTGGAATTGCTACAGGGGCATAGGAGGGCGAAGTCTGACACCTCTTAAGTGTTAATGAACTTTATGTAGTTTCACCTGGGTCCAAACCATTAGTGTGAGAAGATACCTAGGTAAGAGTTCCTACTTGAACTCTTCAAGTGTGGGTCTAGTTGCTTGTACTTAGAGAGTTAGACCCTAAGGTGTTCTTTAAGTCAACAGTTATTTACACTACAAAAAAACACTACATAGATGTTTTGTGCCACATCTATAGAAACCTTTGTTGTAGAACTCTTCAGGCCTTTGATGATTGACAAGCAGTGCTAACAGTTATTTTTCCCTCTGCTTGTGATCCGTTAGATTCAATCTCATCACTCTGCATATTTTCTGAAGTCTTCATTAAGGAAATACCTACAGTTGGGAGCTGTGAAAACCTGCTCAATCATTACTCTTTCATTCAATGATGTCAATGTAATATAATAGGGAATAGGCCTCTGATTTCTACAGCTTGTGGCATAGGATTTCAGCAGTCTCATGAGCAAACGTGTTTACAAACTCTACTGGAGTGTTTTTCATTAAGTCTTAAAGTCAATCAAGCGAATTGGAACAATCATTCCCTTCTTTGCAAAGTATTGATATATTTTTTTCTCCTGGCTGCTTTAGGGCCTTGGCTATTGCTGAGAGATTTATGCTTGACAATGTCTTTTTGATTAAAATGAATCAAAGATCTGAGATTCTAATTTTCTTTTTGGAGGAAGAGGTGGCTCTGTTTTTTGCAGCCAAGAAATTAACACACAGTTCTAAATTATGACCAAATTCTCAAAGACAACTGTAGCTAAAGATCTATCAATTTGGGCTTTACTCCATTAAACATTTTTACCCTAATAGACTATTACTGTTAGTGAATTTGGACAGAGAGAAAGAAATATATACAAAGAGTTATAAGACTTGGGAGAGTGAGAGGGTAACTTTCTGTTTCATATATCTGTTTTGCATGTCCTTTATTTAGAATACTATTATACTGATTCAATATTACCTGATGTTCCCCAAGAATAAAGTCAATTGGAACATGAAAAATTGGCCACATGAACTGATGGCAACTGAAATGTACATAGAGTATCTCCCAGAAGTAGAGCCCAAAAATACATATTTTAATGTTCCAATGTTTTGTATGTCATTTTAATTGTTGACTGTAAGCCACCTAGAATAGCCTCAGAGAGATGGGTAGCATAGAAGTCTAAGAATAATAAAATATTTTCTACAAAGCACTATCTTATTTCTTGGAATGCAAGAGAAATGTTTGGTAGGTATGGCTCTATGAAGTGTTGCATCTTTACAAAAGATCACTGTCATGCTTAATTTTTATTTTCCTCTAATGAGATTAATTTTGCCACAAAAGGAACAAGATGTTTGTATCTAATTTGTACAGTTTGCATTTCACAAATCTCTTTAAAAAGCATGTTTGCAATTCCAGTTGCTATACTCTGAGATCTAGTGGATTTTGTGTTCTGAAGAACAATTACTCTTTCTTACAGTTTCCTGTGTCCTCTTAAGATGCTGTTCCAGTAACTTTAAGGTTCTCAATTCAAGTGCTAGTTAATGCAACCTTTGGCAGTCAAACTAGACCAACCAATGGCATCAAAGCTAGTCTGTCATTGGTGGAGGCCATACAATTTAAATAAAAGATACTTTGAAGAGAAACCCATTATATTAATAGACTCTCAACAGAAAGCATTGACAAACTAACACAAATACACTTGATAAAGAATTTTTTTAAAAAGCAGTGTCATTCTATTAGATTTAGACCATAAATCCATTGCAATTAAAATTGCCTTCTCTCAGTTTAAGTAGCTTTTCTTTATCTTCCTCCCAAGATTACTTCCAACTGATGTAAATTCTCTCCTATTTATGCAATTCAAGTAATTAAAGTTCAGTAACAACTTATTCTTTCTGCTTCAGCACCTGCACTTCATTTATGTATTTTACCTGAGTCTGAATCTGACGTATTGTCAAAGTGCCATAGTATTAGTAGAATCATCAAAGTTAATTAGTCCTTCTCGATAAACAACAGCAATCCTGTTACAAAGATAGACCGAAGGTACTTCAGCTATTGTACTCTAAGATTAAATAGTATTGTGAATAATTAGGAGAGAGAAATGGCTAATGAAGAAAGCGCTCCACTTTTGAAGCTATTCAAAAACTTTGTTTTCCCCGTTCACACCAAGGATCCCAACTTTCATATTGCATTGATTATCACACCACACATGAGTGAATCCTTCTGAAAGAAGAGATTCACATCCTCCTGGGTAGACCAACCTATGAGGACTATAGTTTCTAGCTGAAACAGGAACTTCAGTTAAACTGTAGTCTTCTTTCTGCTCAGGTTTCTTAACAGTTTTCATCCAATTTTGTCTTTTTACTGAAACACACACACACACACACATGAGCATAGATGGAGCATCTATTCTCTTAGAACTCTCAACCATGTTAGCTACGAATTGGGTGAGTTTAACTTCAACGGGCCTAGAGAGCATCATGTTAGGAAAGCAGAGCTAGATGTTGTGATGATTGCATGCTAGGTCTCCAAATGAACTGAAGCTAAATTCAACCCTAGAAAGGTGACAGAACATTTTCACAAGACAGACTCCATACAAACATTTGACATACACCTCACAAAGACTGGTGTCTTTCATAGATTTCCATTATATTTTATCACACTATTTAATGCAATGTGTTTTAAAACCACACTACTAGTAGTACACTCAGTAACAGTAAAATCACTTGTATTAAAAGTTAAATCAGTCTCTCCTTCAATTTGGGCCCAAATATTCAACTGTGCAATTGCTTGTATTCCTATCAAAATTTTAGAGGAATCATGTATTTCATCTCTCTTTATCCTCTTTTCCATTTTCAGTCTTCAACGTGAATTTAATCTCCACTTTAAATTATAAACTTCCTCAAACTAAAGGCTTGCCTTGTTATTCCAATGGAATAAATTATATATTAGAAATGAGAGAGTCTTCTCAATGATGGGATCCAACAGTGATATTTCCTCCATGGTTAGGACCTCAAGAGTTGTCGTTTCCTTTCCAGCTCAAAATCTAAACACTGATTTGCTCAGGCATTCTTTTTTATTGTATATTTCTCTCTCTCACTCTCTCTCATTGATATCTGTCTATCTATCTATCTATCTATCTATCTATCTATCTATCTATCTATCTATTGTAGAGATCAGCCATGTATCGGAATGACTTGTAATTACCTGATTTGCTCAGCTGACATCTCTACATTTTATTAATGTCATTTTAATTTCTCATTTTTAAGTGGCATCTTATACAACATTAGGCACCAAGTGTGGAGTTTAGGAGTTTGAAGTAGGAATCACTGAACATTTATAAGCTTTAAAGCATACATGTACGTATTTACAAAGCAAAGGACCTTACCCATTCTTTCAAGATCTGGCGCACGGCCTCATCAGCTCTTGAGGTGTTTCGGCACGCTAGAATGACGTGGGCACCATGGAGGGCAAAGGATTTTGCTGTTTCAAAACCTGTCACAAAACACATATGGAGAAGACACAGTAAGGAACACAACATCAGGTCAGCAGGGACATCTATCTGCCTGGGTCCTAAGTATCTGTGGAAATGTTTATTCTACCGACTCATCAAATTTCAAGCTGGCTTACAAAAACCTGGAACCGATACAAAACAAAGTCAACTTAAATGCATGGATATGGAATAAAAATAGCAGTGTTAAACTCGGCAATCAGCTTTTTTCCTGCTTCAGAAGTGAATTCATTAGCGTGATTAACTGTTGCTCTTTCACGTTTTATCCATTTCCTTTGAGATTTTTCAATTACAGGTTTCTTTTTAAAAAATGCTTCAGCAAACGTTTTAAATGTAACACAGACTTTGGGGGCAGAGTTACTTGGAGTAAACTAAGGAAGCGGGGGGAAAGGCAGCTGCAAAAGCACCGAAAACGAATGCAATGAAAAAAAGCCAATGCATATCGCCACGACCCAACTATTTAAAAACTGACAAGACCTTTAGCACATGGATTAATCTTCTATTTCAGTTAGTGGAAGCATCCCATGCTTGAAGATGCAACTGAGAAAAGGGACTCATTTCAATCCCTATGTATTCGGGTGAGGGAATGAAGTCAGGGTCCCTGTCTGCTCTTTCCAAAAGTAGACACAATATTTATTTACTTATTTACTTGTTTATTTGTTTATGTGTTTGTTTTTATGTATTTATTTATTAATGTATTTACTTATTTACTTATTTCCCGCCTTTATTATTTTTTTACAAACAACTCAAGGTAGTGAACATATCCAACACACCTTTCCTCCTCCTATTTTCAACCATTTAAATCCTCCTATTAAATCCTCCTCCTGTTTGCAATCCTTACGCTATTTACAAACCTTCAGACCATCCCACACACAAATACACCCTTCCCTCAGACCAGGGATGGGCTTCAAAAATTTTAGCAAAGGGTTCTCTGCCCGATTGCTGGGTGGGTGTGGCCATGGTGGGCGTGGCCTAGTTGGCCTCCTGCACCATGGCGGGGAGGGGGCATTTTTGCCTTCCCCAGGCTCAGAAGGCTTTTTTCGAGTCTCCGGGAGGGTGAAAATGGCCTCCCCAGATTCCAGATGCTCTCTGGAAGCTGGGAACAGGCCCATTTCCAGCCTTTCCAAACTTCCAGGAGGCTTATTTTTCACCCTCCCCGAGCCTCTGCGCACACCCTGCACTTACCTGCATCCAAAATGGGCCACATGGGGACTCCTGGGAGAGGCAGGGTGGGGTGGGCAGGGCCAGCCAGGAGTGGGATTTGGGGGATCTCCGAACTTCACAGAATCTTAGCTAGGGGCTCTTCTGAACCCCTGTGAACCTCCAGCAGCCCATCCCTGCCTCAGATCTTCTTCATCCATTCCCTCAGAAAGCTACTCGCAGGCCTTCTTCGTGCAGATGTTCCAGCTACCTGGCTAATTTCAGCCACACCCCAGGGGGAGGGGGTGTTTCAAGACAGGCTGACTTGTGTGTGTGTGTGTGTGTGTGTGAGAGAGAGAGAGAGACAAGTTTTTTTTATTTCTATATAAGTATTTTGAATACAGTGTATTTTCCGGGCATACCATTTTACAAAAGGAAAAAAGAAAAAGGAATAGCAGCATATACACTGATAGCAATAGTAATAGTACAACAGAATAATTCTAACCATATTTATGATTATATTAGCTTCTTTGTAATCCTATTGATTATATCAGCATACTTATAAACAACATTCATGTTTTAACTTGAACATAACAATGCTCTTTCTCCAACTAATTTCTGGTCAGACAGGCTGACTTTTCAAAGTGGCTACACCCCCATCCAGGCTTTTGACCTCACAAAGGCAACGCCATAGCGGAGGGCAGAGAGGGGTTGTGCATAGCAGGAAAGGTTAAATGAGCCGTGGTGGCGCAGTAGTTAGAATGCAGTACTGCACGCTAATTTTGCCGACTGCCGGCTGCCAGCAGTTTGACAGTTCGAGACTCACTGGGTCAAGGTTGACTCAGCCGCCCATCCTTCTGAGGTTGGTAAAACGAGGATCCAGATTGTTGGGGGACAATATGCTGGCTCTGTAAACGGCTTAGAGAGGGCTGTAAAGCACTGTGAAGCGGTATATAAGTCTAAGTGCGATCGCTGTTGCTGTTTAATCAAATGGCCTTGGAAGGGGAGGTTACATCTGAAGATTACAAGTTATTACAAGCAGCGAGACGGCTTTCATTCAACTACCAGGACCATAAGCTATGCTAAATAGCCTGACCTCGGGGATGTCGCAATGTGTGAAAAACGATCATGTCAATTTTTTCGGTGCCGTTGTAACTTCTAACAGTCACTAAATGAACCACTGTAAATTTAGGTCAACCTGCACTATATAGAAGAGAGAAGCTGAATAGGTAAGACTTTTAAGCATTTTGCTGCGGAGAATCTACCCACAAATAAGAAATTGGCATTGTATCAATCAGAATAGAACTGGAAGGGACCTTGGAGGTCTTCTAGTCCAACCCCCCCCCTGCTCAAGCAGGAGAACCTATACAATCTCAGAAAAGTGACTGTCTAGTCTCTTCTTAAAAACCTCCAGTGATGGAGCACCCACGATTTCTGAAGACAAACTGTTCAACTGGTTCGTTGTCCTCACTGTTAGGAAGTTTCTCCTCAATTCCAGGTTGCGTCTCTCCTTGATTTCTTTCCATCCATTGTTTCTTGTCCTGCCTCTAGTTCTTTGGAAAATAAGTCTATGGAGATTCTCAGTCATCCAGGTCATGGTTGTCCCAAAAGTGCTTTTTCAAGAGGACTTTCTGTTTTTCTTTGAAGACATTTCGCTTCTCATCCAAGAAGCTTCTTCAGCTTCTGAGGCTTGGATGAGAAGTGAAACGTCTTCAAAGAAAAACCAGAAAGTCCAGTTCCTTCTTGAAAAAGCACCTTTGGTTGACCCCTTCCTCTTTGTGCCAACCACTCAAATACTGGAATACTGCTATTATGTCCCCTCTATCCTTCTTTTCTCTAGATTAGCCACCCCAGCTTAATACTTTCCAATTAGAAGGACTCAAATTAGTGCTTGAATATTCAACACAATAGATAAAAAAAGATGATAATTTGTTCCTTTTTTTTGTTTTAAGCAAGATGTAGGATTGGTTTAAATCTTGTTTATCCAAAGGAAAAAAACACTATTAAATATACGCAGCTTCACTTCTAGCGGTACCCTGGGGCAAGACAAATTTAGTTTACAACATAGGGTATAACTTAAGATTAAAGAAACAACAGCTTACATAAATTTATACCATTCTGTGCAATTACATGCTTACAGTGTTTAAGTCTAAGCAATTTCTCTTCCTTTTTAAAGCCATTCATTGTATCAGGCAACTTTAATTATCTGAGTAATTCACCGCACGCAGATGAATCTAGTTTTCAACATATGCAAAATACTTTTCCCTGTTTTAATTCCACTGAGCAAATGCAAGCAAAGAAACTTTCAGAAGGCAGTTGCTGAGCTGCTCCATTTTTAGTGGGCCATATGCTTTACTGTTTTAATAAAATAAAGATTGATATTTAAAAGCCATTTACATTTGTTTCAAAATTGGTTTCATACTGTAATACAAACAAATAGCACTTGATTACTAAGTTTAAGTACTCCCCAGCAAATTTCTAACAGAAGATCAGAAGTGCTGAAAATTAAAATGGTTGCTTAGTGCCTTTTCCTTTTCCTCTAAATCTTCACAATTAAGAAGGGGTCTGACATCCCTTCTCAGTTCCCTTCCAAAACTCTTCAAACATCTTCTGGCCTGATTCTAATTAACAATCGTGGTTAATATGAACACACCTTTTTAATATTCACTGTCAACGGAGAGTGGGATCAGTTTGCCAGCATGTCTGACTCTCTCAGTCCATCTAGGAATAACATTATTTTATGCAAAGTGCTTAGAGCTTCAATCCTTTTCTAGTTTTGGAAAATCCTCTCAACTGATTTGCAAATGTCTTGCTCAAATACTCCCTGCATCAGACTATAAAGGTAATCCTCAAATTACAATCCTCAAGTTACTATGCATTTTTAAAAATAAATAAATAGAACCATCCATTTAGTGATCATTTGAAGTCACAATGGCAATAAAAAAAGGGGGAGTTATGACATTTTTCACTGTTGCAGCAACCTGTGGTCACATGATCAAAATTTGGACCCTTGGCAGTCAGCATGTGTCAGCCTTGGAAGCCATATTTCACTTAGAAGCTTCGAGGCAGCCACATTTAGTGCCTGGGAATTTGGGAGGGGAGATTTCATAGAGAGCTGGAAGATTAGACTCAACAACATTCTTTCTTAGAGAGTCAAGGACATGTTGCCCTGCACCTGGAGGAGAGTGACTGGAGGGATGTCTCCAATGGGGATGAAGATTTGATTGGGCCATGTGATGGACTGATGGGTGCAGGGGATGGAGCTTTGAATTTCTATTGGGAAGGCAAAACCCGGAACTCTCAGATTTGGGTTTTCCCAGATGTGCCAATATGACAACTCTAATAAAATGGAACTTTGAGAAAACGATGGTCTCGGAGTTTATTGATTTGGAGATTGCTGGTTGGAACGCTGACAGCATGTATTTATGATGGTTGCAGATTCCTGGGGTCATGTAATCACCTTTTGTGATCTTCTGACAAGCGAAGTTAATGGGGAAGCCAGATTCGCTTTACAACCAACTTAACAACTGCGGTGGTTCACTTAACAACCGTGGCAAGAATGGTCGTAGAAAGGGGCAAAATTCACTTAACAGCTGCCTTTCTTAACAATGGAAATTTTGGGTCGAGGACTACGTTTTAATATTTTAAAAAAACAGAAGGAAAAAATGTAAGAAGAAAGTTCAGTGGGTGTATCTTCATAATAAAACCAGTGTGAATATTAATAGTGTACACACAAGACGATTGTAATAATGCTCCGTATAAAGCTGTATGTAGCTCTAATAACCAAGTCTAAGCTGAATTTCCCGACAATCTATTTTAAATGGCAACAAGCCGACACATAACATGGCTCACCCCATATTAATCATTTCCTTCAAAAAAATGAAATTCCACTAGTGTTTAGAGTTCTGTTCTTCATTAAACCATTAATATTTTATAATATATGGTATTTTCGGTAAACTGTTAGCCTCTGGATTTCCTGAGGTAACCGCTGCCAGATAGCTGAAGCAACACAGACATTTTATACAACATCACTGGAGTGTAAGATAAATTATCATCTCGTGTATGATATACAGAAGAAACCTCTGTTTATTTTGGTTCATTAAAGTACTAAAGTGTTTATATCTTGATTTTTTTTTACTTCAGTTCCAAAGGCTTTATCAAACAATAAGAGTGTAAAATAAATTAGAATGCCCAGTTAGAAAAGTTTCTTACTACAGTCATCTTTCTCAGAGACTCTTTTCAATGGAGACATCAAGCACTGGACAGAATTCTTCAAAAGTGGAACAAGATTGCATTTTTGGGGTTTAGAACACACCAGAAACATTTTGAGGAAGCAGAAAAACATTTTGCACTTTCCAGCTAGCCAACTTAACCCAACCATGCCCCAAAATTGTTGAGAGCCCAACTATGCTTTCCCATCCCAATTCTCTGTCGGATGATGACTAAATCAAGAAACCTATTAATTGGATTTGTAAAGACCACTAAGCTTTTAGGAAGTTTGAAGGGTTTAGTTTTAAAGTAGCTACCATCAAAGCTGACACCAGCCAGAACATAGAACAACTCTAAGAAGTAGTGTAAGATCAAAAGGTATGGAAAGACCTGGCCTATAGAATTGACAAGAATCAGACATGACTGAAATGGATATCATCATCATCATCATCATCATTGCAATTTGTAAACAAAACATACTTTGGAGATTAGCATGATATGAGTCCATATGTGTCACTTATTCAACCAACCATGCTTAAATGTCATTTCAAAAAAACCTTCGTTAACTCAATCATAAACTTAGTGCAAGAAAAGCAGAATGCTTTTTTCAGAAGTTCATATTTCACATTACTTGTCTGATTTAAGAATTAATTTGGCAAACCGTATATTTACAAAGCACTGGATTCTGTAAAGTTGACCAAAAACTTAAATTGTACCATGCTTAATAGTTTGAATATGCTTCTACGGAACAGGTGCATTTTGCACAGATTTAAAAAATGAAGATGAAATATAGGCAAAATATATTGGCTAAATCCCATTGTTATTTTCTAAGTCTACCCCATAAAAATAGAAGTCAGCATCAAGTATATTAAGATTTGTTCATTTAAAAAAAATGGTTTGAACGAGGCAAGGTAGAATTTTGATATCTATTAAAATGTGGGAATAAAAAGTACTTTAACATGGTACATTCCAACTTTATGTATACTATATAAATATATACATGCACACAGCTTTTAGACCACACAGAGTTCCAGTTTAAACATTTAAATCGCCTACTTCTCTTTAGAAATTGCAAAAACATATTTCACATAGAATTAGGCACAAAAATGTGTAATTTAATAGGTATTTTCAGAGAATTATTGCAATATCTAGGTGGATCGCTGGGCAGAGGGGGATAAAAGGTGGAATATTTTGATATAGTAAGATTATCTATATGAGGCTGCCTTTGAGAAGTGCTCAGAAAGGTCAATGATTTCAAAATGTAATAGCCAGAATATTGCCTGGAGCTAGTTATGGCAAGATGCAATTTCTTCATTACAACAGTTTCATTGGCTTATGAACTGTTCCCAGACAAATTAGAAAGCCGTCTATAAATGTTGAAGCCTCAAAAGGCTTAGGAGATAAAGTATCTAAAGAATCAGTAAGAATTTGGCCATTTACTCTTCATTATTTGATAAGAATCTCCCTAGTTATTAAGAAGCTATCATTCTGGTCCCATTAATGCTTGACTTACATTATCTCATATTCAAGAACGTACCTTCACAGGGGTGGTACCTGTTCTCACACCAGCTATTTCCTTGCAGCATTGAAGTCTTCCCTTCCAGTAAACATTTGACTAAATCATGAGTTTTAAACTCATGATGTAGTTTTAAAATAGTTTGCTACCAGATTTTCTTTTTATAGTGCAGAAAGTCACCTTGGTAAACGAATGCAGGAACTGAATATATTTTAGAGCCCGTGTACTGACCTAGGATAGCAACTTTCCATCCTAAGCCTATTCTAAAAAGTATTGAGGTTAGAGGAGTGGAATTAGGTGAAATATGGATTATAGGAGAAAGAAAAGCAGATGAGTAAATACTTCTGATGGTTATATAATAGATACTATAATGCAGTAATGGCTAACCTTTTCGTTGTTGCATGCCAAAAATGTGCATGCACGCATGCCTGCACCCATAATGCAATGCACGTGCGCCTCCCCCTGCCTCCTGCACATGTGTGCCCCCTGCGTACCGCATGCCTCTGCGCATGCACGTGTCACCCCACGTGCTGTGAGCCTTTGTGCATACACGCGTGACCCCCTCGCGCCCCACACCTCTGCACATGCATATGCATCTCCCACGCACACCCCACCCTCCGTGCATGCATGGCAGAAACCCGACAATCAGCTGGCTGGCAGGAGGCATGCGCACATGCACAGTGGACCTGATCCGGGGTAACGGCTCGCATGCCATAGTGTGCTGACCCAGAGTGTACCACAAACATAACAAAATTCAAGACATAAATAAATGTCTTTTAATCCCTTTAACTTGGCCCCACTGTTCAATAATACTCAGTTGGAGATAAAACATACTCAAAAATAGTCTTCAAAAGAAAGCAATACAGTCCAAATTTAATGAGCAGATAGAGGTGAAATAAAAACCAAACTAACTACAATGATGAAATTTCCACAACGGAAGAAAAGAAGTATTTACCAAAATCAAGGAGATAACAAAGCACAGTCTGTTGGAAGGACGCCAACAAAGATAAATACAGAGCAAAATAAAACATGCTTTGTTTCCAGCGTTTACCAGTACGCAGATCCAAACTCTTATGCAGTTCTCACACCTGCAGCCCATGAACAGGATCAAGGCCCTCTCCTCCTGAGTAGACCACCTCTCTCCCTTATCCTCTCCTCCCTGCATGCCCTAGGATGGATAGGGGATGGGCCTGGGTCCTCCTCTGACTGCTCAGCTGGCCTCTGCCCTTCCCTAGCCTCCTCCACAACCTCCGGAACCACACTTCCACTCCTTGTCGGCTGTTCCTCCTCTCCTTCAGAGTCAGTCTCCACCAGAGGCATGACACATAGGTTCACCATCACGGCTATAATGGAAGATAATAATGGAAGATAATACATGCTATCATATGATTGATGTTATCATATTTGTTTATATATTATTGCATTTGTTTATATATATATGATCATAATGACAATGATGATGTTTGTATATTTGTATGTTAATACCTTGGACACCTAAAGAGCACACTGTTCAACATGAAAAGGAAATATATGATATAAAATAATAAAAAAATATTTGGTAAAATAAACCTATTCTAAAAAGTGTACTTTGTCCTGGCTCCTGTCTTCTTGCATCTGACACCTAATACTAAATCATGAGGGATGGACTCAAGCATCATGCTAAGCTTAAAAACAAACCACCTTATGATGGCTTAGCACTACACACAGTCTATCATTCTAGAGAAACACTTCAGAAACATTAAAAAAATATTCTTTTAATGAGTATCACAGCATACATCAGAATACAATTGTCACTACACCAAAAATAAAGTTCGATTACATGTTATGGAACTGGTACACCAGTTGGAGGTCAGTAGGATCCATGCAACAGTAGAACCTGGATTACAAGGGGTCCCAATGAGGCAGCCAAATATTTGACCTATCATTTACCATAGGTGGAGAAAAGATTTTGGGGGACTTGGCACAATACTCTGCCATCCTTTTTCTTGCTGAGTGGATACTAAAGTAACCCAAACCCTTGTTTGAACTGATTTTTCCATACAGTTTAGGAGAAATTGAAACTGTCATCTTCTGCCTTATCACAATTTTCAAAGGGATCCAAGGAACTCATTTATTCTACCCATTTTGGGTAGTTCTACACTATGGTAATATGGTCAATTTTCCATGAATGATCAAATGTTTTAATGTGCATGGATCATTGACCGCGATAAAGAATTTGTGTAAGTGTATGTAATTCTCTGCTCTGTTTTCTTCCCCAAATTCTAAGATTTCAACTACTGGAACTCTGACTTGAACACAACCAACAGCATCCCAGAGTTTTAATTTTAGAACCAGAAGTTCTTAAATATCTTATGCACCCCCTTACAGACCTCTTGGGAATGGGGTGACGTCAACAGTAGGCACTCTGGCTGAAAGTTCTCAAGTTTGTCAAAACAAAAATTTTCAGGAACTGTTCAAAATAACTCAGCGACCTTCCACTCAAGAGCTCAATATAAAGATTATATTCATCACATTTAGGTCTTTAAGTACCTCTATAATCTCAGCTCCCCCCCAAAAAACAGAATAGAATGACAGAATTTGGAGGTCTCCAACTCCCTGCTCATGCAGAGATCTTATACCATTTCAAATGAATGTCCAGTCTCTTTTTAAAATACCCCAGCAATGAAGCACCCACAACCCCTGAAAGCAAGCCATTCCACTGTCAGGAAATTTCTTCTTAGTTCTAGGTTGGTTCCCCCTTGATTAGCTTCCATCCATTGCTTCTTGTCCTGCCTTCAGTGCTTTGGAAAATAGCTTGACCCCTTGCTCTCTGTGGCAGCCCCTCAAATATTGGAAGACTGCTATGTTATCCCAGGCCTTCTTTTCATTAAACTAGACATACCCAATTCCTGCAACCAAATGCAAAATACAAAGTGGAGTTTTACACAAGGCTAGTCAGCCATTTTTCCCAGCTGCCATTAGTTTAGGACAACATTAAAAGTGCCGGAAATGTCATTTTCCTCGCCTAAAGTATTATGTTTTGCTCCTTTTACAGCTCCCACTTAGAATTTTTTTTCCCTCTGCACAACCTACAAACTGCAATTTGTATTTTACAACTGAGAAGTAAAAGGAACATTTAGAGCAAAAAAAAATTGTCACCTACTTTTGCACTTAAAATAAAAGGCAGAAGTTGCCTTCTGGGATAATGGCAGGGACAATGATACCTATGAGTATGAAAATATGTTTTTGAGGGGTTTTTTTTTTGTTCCTCCAGAAAAAGAAGAAGCAGGACCCAATCTCCTAACACCATCGTCTTTCAGATGTGGCAATTCCTCTGCAGCTCCTATGAGCAGGCCAACTGCAGAACAGAGTACTAATTAAGCATTAAGGAAAAACAAAATTAGTTGCGTGTTTTAAATCTCCTTTTGGCAAGTACAATAGTGCAATACTAATACAAGCAGTTTCATAAAATTAAAAAGGCATATTTCAACTCAGATGAAATTAGAAGATTGTTTCGTCAGCTAAACGATGCTGAATCCTTCAAGCAGTAAGCCAACACATTTTCTCAGAGTTGAGGAAGCAAGTGCAACTTCGAGAGAGAAAAAATGGAAAAAATGTGAGCTTCCTTACACGATGTTCCATTCACTCTTTCCTTTACGCATTTACACTGATGGAACAAACTTCATCTCAGCTTTGGAAGCCATATTGAAATTTGATGCTCCCACGCTGCCACAATTGAGCCTGAGAAAGTGGAAGGAATTCATTTGAGCATATCTAGTTAGACAAAATAAAATCCTTTTACTGGTTCAAGGTCACGGAGTGTGGCGCATAATGGAATGGGAATCTTACTTTAGGATGGATGGTGATTGGACCATGTGATATGATGATGGCTAAGGGGGGATGGATTTGTAGTTTTGACTTTTGCAAGGAAACCCGAAACTTTCAGATTCAGGATTCCACAGATGTGCCAGTTTATTTATTTATTATTTATTTATTTTATTAGACTTGTATGCCACCCTTTCTCCCTAAGGACTCAGGGCGGCGAACAATAAAAACCCAATACAATTACAATAAAAAGACATTAAACCAGTACAAGCCTAATCAATCGTTAAAATTTAAAATTAAAACAAGTAAAAGCAACCCACACCCCCGAGGTCAGTCCAGACCGGCCTGCTGAAACAACCAGGTCTTCAGGTCCCGGCGGAAGGAGCAGAGATCAGGGGCCAAACAGAGGTCCACGGGGAGCTGGTTCCATAGGGCGGGCGCTCCCACAGAAAAGGCCCTACCCCTGGGCACTGCCAGTCGACAATGCCTAACTGACGGTACCCCAAGGAGGCCCCGCCTATGGGAGTGTACTGGGCGATCAGTTGCTATCCAAATAAAGGAACCTTTGAGAGATAATCTGTCTCGGAGTTATTGGTTGGAATGGAGGGTTGCTGGAACGCTGACATTTCATTCACAAAAGTTAGCATTTTACCCAATAGGAGTTTAAAGTTACTAAAGTACAGGAAGTCCTCAACCAGAACTGAGCCCAAAATTTATGTTGCTAAGCAAGACAGTTATTAAGTGAACTTTGCTCCACTTTACAATCTTTCTCACCACAGTTGTTAAGTTACTAATTTGGTTGTTAAACCAATTTGGCTTCCCCATCAGTTTTTTTTTTATTACATTTATATGCCACCCTTCTCCGAAGACTCAGGGTGGCTTACAATTTTTGGGATACAACCCAATGCGCTCAGCAATAGCCTTCATTCCATTGTATATGCCTGCTTATTACTAAGTGGCATTTTTACAAAGTCAGCTTATTGCCCCCAATAATCTTGGGTCCTCAATTTACCTACCCGGAGGATGGAAGGCTGAGTCAACCTTGAGCCTGGTGGGATTCAAGCCTGCACTAATTGCAGGCAGCTGGAACTTAAGTGCTAGGCATTTAACAGCCTGCACCACCAAGGCCCTAAGTTGCTTGTCAGAAGGCCACAAAAGGTGATTGCATGGCCCAAGGGACATTGCAACCATCATAAATACGAATCAGTTGCCAGGCATCTGAATTTTGATCACATGTCCATGGGGATGTTGCAAACGGTCGTAAGTGTGAAAAACTCTCATGAGTCACTTTTTTCAGTGCTGTTATAACTTTGAAAGGGCACTAAATGAACTGTTGTAACTTGAGGACTGCTTATAATTTTAAAAGTGTTGCTTCAGGAGCCAAATGCCAGCAATGGTAAAGGCAATAGAACACTTAAAATTTTTGACCCTGAACTGCATGGTTTTGCCAAACTCGGTCCTTTTGAAACTCCTAAAGAACAAACGCTGCCTAGCATTTGCTCTGGAGAAACTTTCAAGATACGGAAATTATTCATGGCTATTTGCCTCAGCACCATCCCAAATATAAGCACCAAGTTCTTGATGAAAATCTCCCCTTTCAGAGAAGGGTATCACACATGCAGCGTCTAGGTAGCAAGATAATCACCTTACGATGCTCAGGAAGATATTCCTTACAATGTGATCCAGCCAGAAGATACGACATTTAATAGGTTTTTTTCATCAACCTCTGGAAGGACCCAGGAAGCCCAAGAAACCAACTTAGCATAAACTTTACTCAGTTTTAGATTTTTGTTTCCGTCATAATCAAATCTATTATTCCTAAAGTTCTTGTTTTATATTACCTGCGCCCTACTTTTAATGATCTGCCAACCGCAACTGGTGAAGAAGAATGTGGAAAGGAAACAAGACTTCTAATTCAGCTTCACTTCCAGTTTTAATAATCTCACCTCCAATACTAATTTACACAGATCCCCTTTAATCCAAAAAATGTGATCACATCTGCCACTTTGGTTCCAGTGACTGCATCCCGATTCATTTTTCTCTTTGCAGCATGTGTCTGCCTTCTGACAAGCCTAAAGCAGAATTTAACACAAATGCTGCATACCGCCTAGTTTTGCACTTCATGTACCATCACTGATTGTTTTCATTTCAGGCATCGAGTGAACAACAACAACAAAAGCTTTCCCCTAACCACAAGGCACCACAGGAAGGGTTGAGAGAGGAAATTGAATCTAAAAATCACTTCTGAATGGTCTGTTTTCTCTTCCTGATTTCTTCAAAAGCAGATGCAACCATACAATGGCATTGCCGTATCTGCACAGCTGCTCACAATAGCAGCTGCACAATTCATACAACTTCAAAACAAAGCCAAATCAAAGTACATGCAATTCAAACCCCCTGCAAAAGAAACTTCCAAGTAGTTACAGATCTGTGCAACTATTCGAGAGGGCAAAGGCAGAAACATTATTGTGTCACATGAAGCGACAATTTGACCACATGAAGCGACAATTTCTCTGGAAATAAGGAGCACAGTCCAGAAAGGGAGTGTGAGACATTAGGCAGCACAAGCTAAAACTGCATAGGAGACAGAGGAAGAGAGTTAGGACCGCCAGTTCGGAGAATCTCTCAGGATGCATCCATTAGGGGGAAAGCAGTAAACGTTTAGTATGGCAAGATTCTGTCTACTGGATGTAAGCAAATAAAAGAGTGAACTTCGGCTGGATTTTCTTTGTCTTTCTTGGGCTAAGCTTGACACATTGTGCTTCTTTTCTATTTTTCTGATTTTTCTTTTCCTTTTGTCCAACTCTGAAAAATATTGGGAAGAAATGGTGTTAAGGGTCTCAGGGTTTCATCCATTTATTCATCCATTTATTCAAAAGCACGATTATTTTCTGAAAACTGAACCGAATTTAGTATGGAGGAAAATAACAGCCAAAGAAATTCTGAGTTTCAAAATGGGCTGGATCCACGCAGGGCTGTAGATTCCTGATTTCTACAAAAGCAGATATAACCATACAATAGGGACACTGGACAGTAGCTCAAATTTTTATCTCTCCATTCTAAGTTCTGCCTTCATTTTTTTTCCTAGCCATGTAACTTGTAATCAGATTTAAAGATAGGAAAGAATTCCAGAAGTTGTATAAATCTTTTTACCCAGTCCACTCCGATCTCAAATTTTTCCTTGATTTTTAAATATTTTCTCTCAAACTTACTCAGGAATAATAAGAATTAAATTTAAAAAAACTGAAAACAAAATGTTGTTTAACTGGACAGCTAAGTTTCCATTTTTGACTTTAGTCCACACTTTTTTCACACAGAAATGAATTCATGCAGAAATGGAAGGTCAAACATTAATACAGTTGCACGCAGGTTTTCAATTATACTAAATCTCAAAGGCAAAAAAAGGTTTAGTGAAAAAGTAGGCATGTAGTGCAAGAAGTCTGTTTATTTTTCTTTCCAGACTTTCAAAATGTGAGTCTACAGGTAGTCCTTGTTTAGTGACAATTAGGGCCAGCAAAATGGTCACTAAGAGAAACCACAACTGGGGTTACACTCTTACTTCAGTTTTCCTTTACTTTACAGGCCTACCAAGGTCATAAATGTGATAACTGGTCATAAAGTTATTTTTACATCGCCATTGTAATTGGGATTGCTAAATGAAATGCAGCCAATAAAATGAGGAACCCCTGAATTTAGAAAACCTTTTTAGTCTAGTGAAAAGGAGGACTAGGGGTGACATGATATCCGTGTTCCAATATTTGAAGGGGCTGTAAAGGCAGAACACAAAGCAATGAGACTAATCAAGGAGAAAACCAACCAAGAACTGTGAAGAAATTTCCTGATAGTTACAGCAATTAATCAGTGGAGCAGCTTGCCTCAAGAAATTGTGGGTGCTTCATCACTAGAAGCTTTTAAGAAGAGACTGGACAACCATTTGACTCAAATGGTATAGGGCCTCGTGCTTGAGCAGTGGACTAGATGATCTCAAAGGTCCCTTTCCAACTCTGTTATTCTGTTTCGGAAAGCGACAAAGAATTCTAGAAGTACCACACAGTTAGATTGCAGCATACATACAGAACTCCCTACATGAGATTTCAAGGACGTACAAGAAAGTTTTAGATACAGGCAAAGGTTAGTGCTTTGATAACTACATCCATCTTAGCCTTCAGTTAAAAATACGGGGCTGTTATTAACTCACACTGTGTTTCATCCTGCCAGGCTTGTTTGCCAATAAAGTTGAATTCAATTATTAGTAGAGATTAGTTCCTATACCTTTCCACTTCTGAACTTTAGCACCAGCAATTAAAATATAAAATAGCCCAGTCAAAACTAATCTTTGTTTTGGTCAAACTTTGAAAGAGTTTTGCTATCATCCGCCAATATTATTTTTCTAAAGAGCAACATCGCCCTCTAGTGAGGACAAGAAAAAAAGTCTATAAAAATGGTCAAGGACCACCAAATATATATTAATAGATGTTTTTATCCTGCTTTTCTATGCAACAGAGCCCACAAAAAGAAATAACAATATAAGTTTGTTTACCGAGAGATCAACATTTTAAAAACGTATTTATAATAAGAAATTGAGATTGACCGTGTCACCTTTTTTTACTGAAATGCAAAAAAAAAGTTTTTTCTTAACCTAGATGCAGAAATACAAAAAGGAGAGTGAAGTTTAGAAAATTAAGCATTAATTTTATTACATGGATCAGGGGTGTTTTATAGTAGACAATGCTTAGTTTTTAATTGCTGGATGGAATGCATGAGGGTGGAGGACTCCAATTAACAAAGGAGACTAGATTGTTCACTGACACATGATCCTAAAACATCCATGTTGATTCTCCAGGTCATCTAGTTTAAAAAGCAACTGAAGACTTTTTGTTTCTCATGCAAGCAGCTTCTTCGGTTCTCAGTTCTCTCTTGAATTGAAGAAGCTTCTTGGATGAGAAACGAAACGACTTCAAAAAAACCCAAAACAAATAAAGTCCAGTTGTCTTTTGAAAAACCACCTTTGGGACACGCTCCTGAAGCCTTTTTCTTTAATCACACTACAAGTAATCGGTAATTATGGGAGATTAAGTACTAAGGAAGGGATATCCAGAAAGCAAAAGCTTTCTTGAACTCCAAAGCAAACTTTACCACATCTGGAAAGCATGCTAAGAACCATAATACCTCCCCTGTGATGGAAACACTGAGGGCTGACATATTGAAATGGCACTAGGTTAGAGAGTTTAAATAATCTAGAATGTTCCTTATTTAAACTCCAAGCAAGAACAAGATTCCCTCATTTCTTCTTTTAGTAGACAACTTCACTGAGGGTGGAGGTTTGTTCTCCATGTTTGCTTAGAGGACAAACTTCCCACCTTCATCCAACATCCAAGCTATAGATATTTGCCATTATCGCAAGACAACCTTACTTCTGCACTTCATTCCCCAATAAAATAAACAATATTCCAGTGATTTAAAAAGCTAGTAATTAAGAAAGCAAGTTCCCATGCAGATAAATTATCCTGGCATCTAAAGTTGAAACTAATGAGATTATTTTATTGAATAAAGTTTAGATTATCAGACAGAAGAGGGCAGTATCCAGGTGGCCATGAAAGGTGGCTTAAATGCAGTTATGGCTACATTTATCGTACCTATCAGCGGCTCCTGAAATAAACCTCTTCTTGGCCTCACGAGTGGGTGTGTAATCAAGCCAAGCACCTTTAAAATGCTATACAGATACAGCAAGCACACCTGCACTTCACCTGAAAAAATGTTCAGATTTGGATCCAACATGCATACACTGAATAAGGGAAGGAGGGAGGGAAGAAGGAAGGTAGGTCCCACACTCAATGCTGGTTGAATGAAGGGTTGGCTGCAGCAGTGACCTACCTATTCCTGCATTTGCTCCTGTGATTATGATCACCTTGCCACTCAGGTCTCGGCCTTCTAATACTTCCATTGCCGTGGTGTTGCCATCATATTTCTGCTTCATGTTGGTTTTCATGGGATTGTCTTCCACGGTGAATGCCATTCTGGGATCAAGGTATGTGGTCCTCTTGTTTATATGGCTTTGATGGAAAACAAGAAGCATTTTTCCATGTCAATACCTCATTTTATTACCACGCGCACAGCTCCATGGCCATACATCAACACATAAACTCAACCTTGAAGCAATCAAGAGAGCCATTTCTATCACATTGAAGATACCAGTTCAATCAGGTTTTTTAAAGTTTCATACCATTCTATACCCTACAATGGACATCTCTGCATTTGTAGAGGGGCAGAGGTAGAAGACCTGGCTCACATCCTATTTGATTGTTGCCTGTATAAGAGGGTGAGAGACAGGTACCTAAGTCTATATACCAAACAAATGACCCATTGGGATCCCCTTTATCAAAACAACTTACCTTATGTGCAGCCAGAATCTGAAAATAACATGTAACAGAGCACAGTACTTAAGCAAAATGCTTCAGTTGAGATCGGCATATGTGGGACTGATTGAGATAGACTGTAGGAGTGATATTGAAATATAATTTTATCATATTTTATTTATCTCTATATTAAATTACTGTATTTTATTCCAATTTCATTTTAAATTGTATTTTATCCAATTCCATTTTAAATTGTTTTTATCAGATTTTAGTAATAATTTGTGTCCAGAACTCTGCACTGATATGGCCCAAGGGCTAAGCAATAAAGTAAAGTGAAGTTTCATAGTTCTGAGAAGTAATGCAAAATTAAATGATGACGTTGCTTCACTGCCGGCATCAAATACCAACCGCCCTGAACGAGCGCACAGGCAGGGACTCCTCGGGGTGCCGTCTGTGACCCAGTGTCAGTTGGCGGTATCCTGGGGAAGGTCCTACTCTGTAGCGGCTCCCACTCTGTGGAACCAACTACCTCTGGGGCTCCACCTGGCCCCTGACCTCTGCACCTTCCAACATGATTTAAAAACCTGGTTGTTTGAACAGGCTGTGCTGTGCTGACTCCTCGGGGGGATTGGTTTTAAACTTTAAATTATTAAGGGTTTTTTAGTTAATTTGGCTTGTTTAATTTAATCTTATTTTAGGTAACTAATGTATTGTTTTGTTTTTATTTGTGAGCCACCCCGAGTCCTTTTTGGAGAGGGGGCGGCATACAAGTCAAATTAAAGAAAGAAAGAAAGAAAGAGAGAGAGAAAGAAAGAGAGAGAGAGAGAGAAAGAGAGAGAAAGAAAGAAAGAAAGAAAGGAAGAAAGAAAGAAAGAAAGAAAGAAAGAAAGAAAGAAAGAAAGAAAGAAAGAAAAACAGAATTGGAAGGAACATCAGAGATCTTCTAGTCCAAACCCTGCTCTATCAGTAAACCTTATACTATTTCAGACAAATGGCTGTCCAATCTCTTCTTAAAAAGTGTTACAGCACCCATAACTTCTGGAGGCAAGCCATTCCACTGATTAATTGTTCTAACTGTCAGGAAAAGATCAGCTATCTACAGTATACGAATTATGTCAGGGACAGCCATCTTGCAATTTTTCAGAAGAGGTCTTGGTATAAATACAGTATGAGTAAACAAAAATGATTAAAAATACAATTAGTTCCTGAAAGGAGAAACTAAAAAAGAAACTTTATAGGAAACCTCTAATCACACTTCTTTGCATGATCTAAAAATCCAGTTGTCACTTTAGGATATCCAACCTTAGTTAAATCAAAGCAACAGAGTAACTACTTACATGAACACAAGTCTTCCTTTTGCTACACAGCTCCTATGCGGAGAAACCTCTCAGAGTGTGTGAAAATGTTTCTAAATTTCCAGCAGGACTGTCTCATTTCTTAAAGCTGTTTAACAAGTCAACTTTCACATTGCAACACAAAAGCTTCTCATCTGGATAAAACTCAGGTGTGGCTTTGTGAGGGTGTAGAGTTAGATCATATAGCAATAGCACTTACCTACTGCTCATAGTGCTTTACAGCCCTCTCTAAGCGGTTTACACCATGTTGCCCCCAACAATCTGTGTCCTCATTTTACCAACCTCGGAAGGATGGAAGTCAACCTTGAGCCCTGTCAGGATCGAACTCCTGGCAGTGGGCAGAGTCAGCCTGCAATACTGGATGGATGGATGGATGGATTGGCAATAGCAATAGCACTTAGATTTATATACCACTTCACAGTGCTTTACAGCCTTCTCTAAGTGGTTTTACAGGCTCAGCCTATTGCCCCCAACAATCTGGATCCTCATTTTACCCACCTGAGTCAGCCTTGAGTCCTGTCAGGATTGAACTCTTGGCAGTGGGCACAGTTAGCCTGCAATACTGCATTCTAACCACTGCATTCCAACTACTGTGCCACTGTCTACAGAGTGTATGAGTAAATTCCTTTTAAAGATATGCGAAAAGAATAGTCTAAACGAATAAAGGAGAATGTTTGATGCTCAGGGTTGAAATGAGGGGTCTTTGGTGCTCTCTGAGTTTGGCAGCCTCAGAGAGTCTAAAACACAATATATATTGTGGGGTCCTTGGTGCTCTCTGAGCCTGGATGTTTTCTCACAGACATTTCATTACCCAAGTAGGTAACATCATCAGGGCACTGATGTTACCTAATTGGGTAATGAAACTTTGCAAGAAAAAAGCCAAGTTCAGAGTACCAAGGACACCCACAATTCAATCCCGAGCTACAAATATTCTTTTCTATTGTTATAATATAGATTATTTAAGTTTTTGGCCTGCTTACGTCCAATAGGAAAATGGGAAAATCTGGCTGTCCGTTTCAGAATCTCTCCACTTTCAAAGGCCCATTCTCATAAACCTAATGAAAAAAGGACTTTTTTTGTGACACTTCTAAGCTGTAGGATGACCTCTTTTAAAAGAATGCTTCACATTCACCCTTCCAGATTCTTTTTCTAAAAAAAGCACCAGGACACATTTATTTTTTGCTTAGTCTTTGAAATCAGCGCTTCATCACTTTTAATATTTTTAAAGACTTGTCCTGGATTTCATGAATTTATTGTTTTGCCTTGCAATGCAACTTCTTAATCCTTCTTCACAGCAAGGCAGAAGAAAGTAATTAATAATTTCAGCATACACTGGCAAACCCAATGTCTGTTATGAAGGCACGCGGAAATATGCAAAAAAGAAAAGGAGAAAGAAAGGACTGCACTCTTACTTCATCTTAACAGAATGCATCAGCACCGGATTTAATCAACAACAGACACTGCCTAATAGTGTTGCATATCTTTTCTTTGTTGTTACTTTTAATAGAAAGTAAATGCAGATACTTTTAAGAGGATTTGTTTCTTGTCATTCTGTTACAGTTCAAAAAGATCACAGTTAACATTTCTTTGGAGAAAAAAGGTAGTTGACATTCTTATATTGCCATTTAAATTATAATACATGCACTGTTACCATTATATAGTTTGTTTTAATAATAAACACAACCTGTTGTATTAACAAACATGATGAGTGGAATGTCTTTCTAATATTTAACACCTACTATTGTAACTTATTCTAAACCATTTTTCTTCTCTCTCTGCTGACTTATATTCATTCTAAATTGACAATATGGGCCTTAAGTCTTATTCCAACAAGCTGTTTTCTCTCCCTCTTTGCTATGAAGATGAACTACAGCAACAGAAAGCATACTGATATCTCAAAAATCAGAGCAAACCTGGTCAAAGCAATAAACTATGTTTAAAAAGCACTGGACTACTTCTGTGACAACTTAGATCTAAATCCCCATTCGCTTCTGAAGCTTGCTTTGGTCAATGGTGGGACATCTCATGATTACACTAAACTCGTGATGGCATGCGTGCCGGAAGTGGCACGCAGAGCCATTACTGCCGGCATGCGAGCCCTCACCCAGAGCAGGTCTACTGTGCATGTGTGTGTGCCACCCGCCCGACAGCTGATTGTCAGGTATCTGGTGTGCATGCACGGGGGGGTGCAGGGGTGCGGGGGAGATGCACACGCATGCACAGAGATGCACAGCACGTACAGGGGGTTGCTCATGCATGCACAGATGCACGGTGCACAGAGGTTGCACACACATGCACAGAGATGCGTGGCACGTACAGGGGGGTTGATCATGGATGCACAGGTGCGTGGCACACAGGGGTTGCGTATGCATGCACAGAGATACGTAGTGCGCACAGGGGGGCTGCACATACAGGGTGCATGGAGGGGACTCGCATGCATTGCCTTCTGGGTGCTGTCACGCATGCGCATGTGCAATTATCGGCACAGGAACCCCAAAAGGTTAGCCATCACTGCACTAAATCATAGCATAATTTTGGTTTGGTTTAATGTGTTAGCTCCGTTCTCCATAACTGAAGGCTTAGTGTGTAGTCCTCAGCTTACACCATTTGCTTAGTGACCGTTCAAAGTTACAACAGCACTGGAAAAAGTGACTAATGAATGTTTTTTCACACTTATGACCATGGCAGCATCCCCTGTGATTTACATTCAGATGCTTGACAACCGACTCACATTTATGATGGTGTCCTGGGGTCACGTCAATGGGGAAACCAGATTCACTTAAAAACCGTGTTACTAATTTAACAACGGCAGAGATTCACTTCAACAAACGTGGGGAGAAAAATCGTAAAATGGGGCCAAGCTCACTTTTACAAATTTCTCACTTAGCAACATAAATTTGGGGCTTAACTGTGGTTGTAAGTTGAGGACCACCTGTACACCCAATCACGGGCGCCCAAAACCTGCAAGGTCATTCATGCCAGCCAAGGTTAAAACAGACCATAGCAATGTGTAATGTAGAAACCAAGCCACCATTAGCCATCTTCAAAGAATGTTGGAAGGACAAAAGGAGAAAATCTGCAAGAACTGTGTCTATGGAGATTCTGTCATCCAGGTTATGATTGTCCCAAAGGTCCTTTTTTTTTTCAAGAAACAACTGCACTTCCTGGTTTTGCTTTGAAGATGTTTCGCTTCTCATCCAAAAAGCTTCTTCAACTCTAAGTGCATAGCTAAATGTCTATGGCAGTGGTGGCTAATTGCATGCCCCCTCCCCACACCCCCTGCACATGCACACACAATCCCCCCCCTTTACCTGCACTGTGCCTCACAACTGATTTTTTTGCTGGTTTGAAGCCTTTTTGGCCTCCCAGAGGCTTGGAAAAAGCCTCCGCAAAAAAGCCTCTGCAAAAAAGCCTTTTTCCAGTATTACAGGAAATGATGGAACGGGCCTATAATTCGGCCTGAAAAGCCTTGCAGAGGCTTTTTCCAAGCCTCTGGGAGGCCGAAAAAGGTCTCAAACCAACCTGAAAAATCAGCTGTGAGGCGTGTGTATGTGCAATGAGGTAAGTTTGCCTGCGGCTTGCATGCCAGCACAAATGACTCTGTGTGCCACTTGTGGCACGTGTGCCATAAGTTCGCCATCATGGGGATTCTTATTCATCCAGGTCAGGGATGTCCCAAATGTGCTTTTTCAAGAGGCAACTGGACTTCTTAGTTTTTTTTCTTTGAAGACGTTTCGCTTCTCATCCACGAAGCTTCTCCAGCTCTCACAACTGAAGAAGGTTCTTGGATGAGAAGCAAAACATCTTTAAAAAAAAAACCAGAAAGTCCAGTTGCCTCTTGAAAAAGCACCTTTAGGACTGCAAGAACTATGCTGAGCTCCTGAAGAAACCCTAATAAATGAAAGCAGCTTGTTAAAGCTTAAGCAATCCTACATTTACATTTAAAATGTTCCTCTAATTTTAATTGTTGAGCTGTCAGTTTTCAAGGTAGGCCCAGTCACGAAACTGGTAACACAATAATTATAGGAATTATTAAATAGCTATTTAATATGTTGTAGGGTAGAGTAACATACCTGTTAACAATTGCTAATTTTTCTTTATTCCTTCTTATGCCAAAGAGGGAATCAATGCAATATTTTGAGGGTTTTTTTCTTCAAACTTTCTTTCTCATGATAAATTATTTCTCCTCCTTTAACAGCCACTACATTCCTTCATTATGGTTATCTCATTCTCTACACTATCACAATAAAAACTTATTTGGAAGGGTTTTTTTATTGGGGGGGGAAACAGTTATTTGCTGTAAAAAAAACTTTAAGGCAGTAATAGGTTTTAAAAGTAACTTCTGAAAACATGAAGTATGAATTTTAAAAAAGCAGTATATAACTTGGGGCAATTTAAAGCATAAAAAAAAGAAATAACTTCTCTTGAGGGTTTCCTCTATTGCTCCTAGCAGATGGGTACTAAACCTAAAATCTTCTATTTCCTTACTGTTTAATTCACCCCAAGTGAGTTGTAACTAGTTCTTAAATCTATGATAATGAATAAGTATCTCCTGATCAATTGAACCGGGATGCGGTGGCTCAGTGGCCAAGACGCTGTGCTTGTCAATCAGAAGTTCGGCAGTTCGGCGGTTCGAATCCCCAGCACTGCATAACGGAGTGAGCTCCCATTCCTTGTCCCAGCTTCTGCCAACCTAGCAGTTTGAAAGCATGTAAAAATCCAAGTAGAAAAATAGGAACCACTTTGGTGGGAAGGTAACAGCGTTCCGTGCGCCTTCGAAGGCGTTGAGTCATGCCAGCGACATGACCACCGAGACTTCTTCAGAGAGCACTGGCTCTTCGGCTTTGTAACGGAGATGAGCACCGCCCCCTAAAGCCAAAAATGACTAGCACATATGTCCAAGGGGAACCTTTACCTTTAATCAATTGAAAGCTAAATCAAATTCCTAGTCTCCATGCAACCTCTGTGTTTTGCAAAGCAAGAAGAATTTAACGGCATATTTGAAATCACTTTATACTCAGTTACTCTATCAAACTATTCAAAGTTTACTCTGGCAACAGCTGTCATAGTAACTGGAACAAGGCCTTCCCATGGCTTGCCGAGTGACAACAACAGACATAAGAATTTCTGCAAAACTCTATAACTTAGTCCTGAACTCTCTAAATGTATGACTTATAACAAAAGTTATAAGTTTTTTTTTAATTGTGTTTACCATATTGCTCTTTCTCCAGGCAGCCTGTAGCACTTCATTGCAGATTTTTAATACTGAATAAACTCATTGCATTGCAATATAACCAAACAATGCCGAAAGAAATGCATACAAAAGTTAAATCTGCTCCTGATCTCCGCTCTTTCCGCCACGATTTGAAAACCTGGCTGTTTGAACAGGCCGGGCTGGACTGACCTCTTTGGGGGGGGGCGTTTAAATTAGTTTTAAATTAATTCTAGTTATTGGGCTTGTTTAAGTTTAATTCTTTTAAAATATTTATTGTTGTATTTTAGTTGTGAGCCGCCCCAGGTCCTTTCGGAGAGGGGGCAGCATACAAGTCCAATTATAAATAAATAAAATCAAAGTTCATTTATAGCAGGGGTCTTCAAAACTTTAAGACTTGTGGACTTCAACCCCAGAATTCCTCCTCCAGTCAGGTTAGCTCAGGAATTCTGGGAGTTGAAGTCCACAAGTCTTAAACTTGCCAAGCTTAAACTTAATTTATAGAGGAAAAAAAACAACATTACAGGCAATCTTACCAGCTCTCTAGACTAGTCTCTTATAACTGTCATACCTTCAGGAGAAAAACACACACACGTACTCTTTCATCCTGCTTTTTCTATATGCAGGGCAACCTATTTAAATCCAGGACTGTCGTTTTCTAAAACACCCTTATTTTTATGCAGACCCTGCACTATCACTTCCTGTGACTAGAGAAACAATAAATCTACTTATTTATTCGATTTGTACACTATCCGTTTCATATACATACAATTTTGGCAGCTTGTGACAATGAAAAGCAGAAAGAACAAAAAATATAAAGGAGCAAAGATCCAATCCCCCTAAAACCACTATTAAAAACTCAATTAAACACAAAACATAACCACAGTCAACACGTGAATTAATGGATGTATGTGCATCCTGCCTGAGAGAATGTTCTTTTCTCCCATTTCCCCCACAACCATCTAACGAACAAGGTAGGTTTGAGGGAGAAGCACGGGCCCAATTGTCTCCAGTACATTCCATAACAAGATAATTTAGGTCTCCAAATTTGCCAATTTTAAGAATTGGCTGGCTGAGGAATTCTAGGAGTTTGAGTCCACAAGCCTTAAAGTTGCCAAGTTTGGAGGCTCCTGTCCTAGTCTAAGGCCTTAACCCAGTGCCTCTTCATCCCTCAAAAGCATACAAAAAAATTCCAACTTACTCCACAAAATAGATTTGTCCATTTTCATCTGTCTCCTGTTCCCATCCATACGGTAAGTCTAGAAGGAGAAACAAAAGATGCTGCAGTTTAAATCTTTCATCAGTTTGAGGAATAGACCTAAATGTCTTTGATGTTTGAAATAAAACATCATTTTTTTTGGTAAAAAAACAAAAACACAGGGTATTGAAGAAGCAACAAAAACAAGAAAAGTTTCCACTCGCTAACAATTGGACTTAAGCATAGTACATAAAATCATATTACAATGTCTTACCAGTTAATGAATATTTCAGCTTTAACAACAACAACACAAGAGCACACAACAGATATAAATTTAATGAATACCACTTCAAACTTGATTGCAGGAAGTATGATTTCAGCAACAGAGTGGTCCATGTCTGGAACTCACTACCTGACTCTGTTGTCACATGCTCAAACTCCCACTCTTTTAACCTTAAACTATCCACTACAGACCTTAACCCATTCCTAAGAGGTCTGTAGGGGGTGTGCCTAAGTGCACAATCGTGCCTACCATCCCTGTCCTATTATCCCCAATTATTCGTACCTATTTCATGTATTTATACTTATGTTTATTCTTATTTCTATTATACTGTAAGCGTTTGACAAATCAAATAAATAAAAAAATAAAACAAAATAAAAACCTCTTGAAAATGCTGGATTCTAAGAAGCTTCTACTTGGATGTTCTACCAGATCAGGCCAATGCTGATTGGAGGTCTCTTCCTTCAGCCAGCATCTTCTACCCAAGGATTGTCTTCTTCCATGGGGTCTCAGATATAATTATTCTGAGCAGAGAGGGAAGGAGGGACATCTGAATGTAAACTATGGAAATATTGCTGGTGGATTTGTTAGGAGGACTTCTGCAAAGCCCATTTATCCTCATTCCGTTCAGAATAAATTCACAATCTATACCATGGGACTTATTCCAGATCACGTCATGCAGGCAAGTATAATATTTTGTTTTATTGGATTCATTTATTTATATATTGGAAAATTTATATAGACACCTACTCGCTCATGGTTACTCTATAACCGTGAGCAAGTAGGTGGCTATATAAATTTTCAAAATAAAAAAATATATATCTGTATTTATTTTGGCATTTCTTTAGTGGAGATTGGTTTTTTACTTATTTTTTTTAAAGATCCTGTGGAGAAAAGTACTGCTAATGTTAACATGTTGGATGCCAGCCCCAATATCTAAAATCATACTACTCTTCTGCATGTCTGTATCTCAAGACTCAGTTCTTTTGAAGGCAACCACACTGGAAGATCCAAAATCAACACTAATGTCAACTCATAAAATATTTCTATGGTCTTTTTAGAGTTGCCAACAGAAAGGGAGGGGCGAAAGGGGTTTGAAAGAGCAGTGTGGCAGCTTGGAAATTGAAAGTGCATTCCATAAATAGTTTTTCAAAGATAGTAACTAGATGACTGAATTTTTCTGCCGCGCAAATATCTAACTGGAGAACATGATTGATGACTCTTGGCTATGGATGTGTCTCATTGGAGAATATGAATTACGATGCACACAGGGGGTGAGGGAAAATCAGGGTCAAGGGAGACAATGAATTATGTGTCTCAGGGTCGGCTATACCCAGGCAGTGCCAGACATGTTAACGCTCAATAAATCCTTTTGAAATTTTGGAAGTTTGGCTCGAGACTCATGATTTAATTGGGGTAACTGCCGAAATCCTGACTAATTTTACTCCATTCTAATTCTGGATTGTAGATATTTAAAGCTAAAATGCATAAAGACCAACTCTGAAGTGCTTACGTAGCAACACAATGTTAAAATAAATCAAATAACTTGTTCTTGGTTATATAAGAATTACTAGCAACTTTTCCATGAAGGTTTTTATTTTCTTCCTTTGTGGAATCCCTTTCTGAAGGAGGTGGGTGGGTCAGAAAGATTAAAAAATAAAATCAATTTAACAAGCAAAGTGTGAATACAAACCTCCAGCGACTCTTTTCCGTTTCCCAGATTTTGGATGATCCCATTGAGTTCTCTCCTCCAAATGACTGAAAGAATTAAAAACATTTTTTTAAGTTTTTCACAATGAAGATCCACCAGGATTTGTCTCTGTGTGTATACAGTATGTACCTTCTAGTCAGTTTTAGACTAATAGCAATGTCCGGCCAAGTCCTTGCAGGTTCTTGGCAAGGTTTTTTGCAAACCTTTACCACCGTCAGTTTACTGCCGTCTCATTCTTAGGCCTGAGATAGGAAGTGGCCCAAGGTCACACAGCTGGCTTTGTGGTTAAGGCAGGTCTGGAAATTCACAGAATTGTTCCAGCCTGATGCCTTAACTATTATTACTAACTGGCTTCCTACTGGTATTTCTAGATTATGGTTAATAGTTAATTTTCTCGTTCTCATTATATCTGTAATAGCGTCTTATATCTGTGCTTTTGCATCTCACTCAAGGTTTAGGCAATGGCAGGATAACTACAAACATGTCAACCCACATACTCAAGGATACAATTTAGAAGGTTTATCACGCTACCCCAAAACAAAGCATTTCATTTTAGACACTTCCTTTATATCGCCCTACAAGAGCAATCAATCAGCATTAGCAGAGAAATTGCACTTTGTTTTTGCATCGTTTCTTGATCCGGGACTCATGGATATATGAATTTCAGGATCAAGATTTCTCAACAATGGTCAGCTTCCCCGCTAAATTCCAATCTGGATCTCCAAGTATTGGAAAGGTGCCAAGAGACAATAGATTTATATATGATGTAAAGTAGCAGCACTTCCCTTCCTGGTAATCAATAAAAATTGTGGTGTTTGGATTTTTAGAGCAAGGGTGTAAATTATGTTTTAGACTAGAGCAAGGGTGTAAATTATGTTTATACAAACGGAGGTGTGATAGCCAAACTTTTAGGAACCTAAACCCAAAGTGCATTGATACATGGCCCTATTTTATTTTATTTTATCTTCTCCTCTCCTCTCTTCTCCTCTTCTTTTGGCACAGAGAACCAGTTGGGTCTAGGGGTCAAGGCACTAGGCTAAAAACCAGGAGGCAGTGATTTCTAGCCCCACCTTAGGCAAGAAAACCGGCTGGGTGACTTTGGCCCAATCGCCAGGAGACTGAATTCTAGTTCCACTTCAGGCACCAAAGCTAGCTAGGTGACTTTAGGTCAAATACCAGGAGACAGTGAGTTCTAGTCCCGTTTTAGGCAAAAAAAAAGAGCCAGCTAGATAACTTTGAGCCAATCACCAAGAGGAGGTGAGTTCTAGTCCCACCTTTGGCATGAAAGCCAACTAGGTGGCATTGGGCCATTCCTCCTGTCTCAGCCCAACCCACCTCCCAGGAGTTGTTTCTGTGGGGAAAATAGGAGGGAAGGCTATTAAGTACGCTTGCCACCTTAATGAACGAATCAATTCTTTATTGGCCAAGTGTGATTAGACACACAATGAATTTGTCTTTGGTGCATATGATCTCAGTGTACATAAAAAGAAAAGATAAAGTATATTCATCAAGAATCGTAAGGCACAACACTTAATAGGGTACAAATAGGCAATCAAATCACACTAGGAAACAGTCAATATAAATCGTCAACATACAAAAAGCAACAATAATAATAAAGCCAGGATAAAAATAAGTTCCACAGCCCCGCCTCCCACAAACTCCACCAACAGCAAACAGCTGGCAAATGGGCTTGTCAAGCTGCCACTCTGCAATTCTGGCTTCGAGGAAGCGCCAAAGCAGGATCTCCGGCACCCCCTCTCCCTTAGGCCCCCCTAAAAGGAGGGTGGGCTTCGTGCATCTCCTCTTTGGCTTCCTGCACCCCGAGAGCGAAGTAAAAAACCCCTTTTCCCAGCTCCCATCCTCCTCCTCTTCTTCCTCCCATTGGGAGCCCTCTCTGCAGCCCCCCCCCGTCCCCTGCTCCTCCCTTAGCCTACCTGCAAACCCCACCACCACAAAAAAAGATGGGTGGGCTTCGTGCATCCCCCCTTTGGTTTCCTGCACCCCTAGAGCGATGCAATATCCCCCTTTTTTCCCAGCTCTTCCCCTCCTCCTTCTCCTCCCCCTCTGCGCTCCTCCATCCCACCTCTCCAGCACCCCCCCCCCAAAGGATGCTGCGGGGCTCACTTGGCGTAGTAGACCCAGCCGTCCTTGGTGGTGCGCTCCTCCCAGCCGGGCGGCAGCTCCTCGTCGCTGTCCGTGTCGTCCAGCCCGGCAAACTTCAGCGCCGCCATGCCCTCCTCTGCGGTGCGCTCCCTTGAAAAGCCACCTGCGCTCCCGCCTCGCTCACCGGACAGGCGCAGCCCCTTCCCACCGCCCGGAAGAGACGCCCCTTTCCGCCGTGCCCCCGCCAATCCCTGGACGGGGAGGCCGCGGGGCTCGCTGGGAAATGGAGTCTCCGGCTTGCCAAACGCACGTGGGGGAAACCAAGGCAGCTGACCGGGAAGCCTCGCTGCTTTTGCTGGTGTTGTTGTTGTGGCTGTGGCTGCGGCGCGCGCGGCTCTCGTCCTGCAGGTGAGCGGCCGGCGAGGGGATGATTTCATCTTGTACACAAAGTTATATTTTTAATGCTTTTTCACATCCATGCTTGAAAATCTGCAGTCTGTTAAAAATGAAAGTAACATTAATTTCTTCAAAAGCAATTTCCCCTGAGTTATGTACGTTCGAGGTTTTTAAATGTTCCCATTTGACCACACAAATAACCAAGAAAACGAAAGATTAAATTTATACAGATAGTGATATATATATCAAATACATACAGAAATGATGTAAAAACCATTTTTTAACCTCTGCCTCAATCATTTTCCCAAAGGGGATGATGCTGGACAGGTAGAAAGAACGAGGAGGAAATGTTGTGGTGCAAAAACAAAAAAACTAGTTGGTAGAGATTGCACGGGGCAGCCAGGCACAACCCAGGCCTCAGCCACTGCAGTGGCTGAGTTTTATTTATTTATTTTATTTTATTTATTTATTTGATTTGTCAATAGCTTACAAGATAATAGGTATAAGTATAAACATGAATAAGAATACAGGAAATAGGTAATAAATAGGGAAAATAGGACAGGGAGGGTAGGCACAATTGTGCACTTTCGCAGTTCTTACAATAGGGCATAAGATTTGTTTTTTTTAATTTGTCAAGCATGCATTTGATAATATAAGTATAAACATGATTATGAATACATGAAATAGATACGAATAAAAGGGAACATTAAGACAGGGATGGTAGGCACGCTGGTGTGCTCATGCACGCCCCCTTACAGACCTCTTAGGAATGGGGTGAGGTCCACAGTAGACAGTCAGAGGTTAAAGGGTTTGGGGATTTGGGGAAGAAACCACAGAGTCAGGTAGAGTATTCCAGGCATTGACCACTCTGTTGCTGAAGTTGTATTTCCTGCAATCGAGTTTTGTGCGGTTTACCCTGAGTTTGTATCTATTGTGTGCTCGTGTATTGTTGTGGTTGAAGTTGAAGTAGTCATTGATGGGATTTCTTTCTTGACTGGTTGTCAACAGTCGGAGTGGAGTGAGGTTTTGGGTCTGCACGTTATCAACCCTTGGAGATAGTCCCGGCAAGAAGCACCCACCATTTTACCTTTATTATGGGGTGGCAGTTATAATAGAGTTTTTGCAAGTCTGAGATCATTTTTGTCACCTATTAATTTTATTGTCCTCGAAACTAGAGAATCACTTCTGAGGCATAGTTTACTAGAAAAGCTATTAATATTCTAAATGTAGTGTGCTGGCTAATTCTTCGGAAGAGATAGGTGCCAGTCACTCTCTTTATTTATCTGAAATGGTATAATTTGTCTGAAATGGTATAGGGTTTCCTGCCTGAAGCAGGGGGCTGGACAAGAAAACCTCCAAGGTCCCTTCCAACTCGTCTAGTCTAGTAGTCTACTTCAGTCTAGTCCCAATCCATCTCACAGGCTGCGGTTAAGGGTTTAAGATGGGGAGAAACTGTGTATGTGAGTAGGTTTGAGCAACAAGAGGAAAGACAAACTGTAAACAATAAATAATTTATTTATTTCCTTCCCCTTAAGTTCCTCTGATTTTACTGATAACGTTTTGTTTTACGCTGACACATAGCAGTGGGGATGAAAATATAGCAGAAGTAATGTAATAATGGAGGATGCCACCAGATGGTGCAGCCTACAAACAAATGTAATGGAATAGTCCTAGATTCCCAAGGTTATATATTTATTTGCAAAGTAGAATGGTTGGATACAAGCACAGATGTAAAACCGTTTTGTTTTTGTGGATTGAAAGTGTATTCAAAGTGGCTACAGGTTGTTCTTGACTTTTACAAGCACAATTTACAAGCACAATTGGGACAAGAATTTCTGTTGCTGAGCAGCAGCATCGTTTAAGTGAGTCCTGCTCAATTTAAAAAAAACTTTTTTTAACAATATGTTTTTCATTTCAGCATAGTTTTCACCTTTCATTTTCTAAGGCATTACTGAAGATAAAAAGAAGAAAATAGCAACTCCCTTCTTACTTATTTTTTTTTCATTTAATCAAAAGGATTTTAAAAATCAAAATCAGAGGAAATTAGGAGCTGGGCAGGCACTTAGGGAAGCATACAGAGATGCATATTTTTGCATCAAAGTGACTTACTCCTACAGAATAGGATCAAAGCAGCACCTAATGGAATGGAATGGAATTATTTGCTTGGGACATCCAATTCTGTAATGATGGATGTTATTAGGGTAAAATGATAGGAGTTCTCCCCCATATCAGAAGTATGAAATATTAAGTAACAAAAGATCTGGGTTTAAATTCACCCTTGATAAAACAGTGTCTGTATTACTTATCCAAAACATAACACAGAGCTGTGGTTTGGGGAATAAAATCCAGGGAGATGCACACCCAAAGAAAGTCCTGTAATTTTTCTAAATTAAATTTGAATTTATGTGTCTGATCTGACAAAAATCTTAATCATAATTAAGCGTGTTGATTCTGCTTGTATTTTTTTCTTCTTCTTCCTAAAATCCAAACAAAAGGCTCTCCTCTTTCTTGATGTGCAGAAAAAGGCAAGAATGACCATCAATCTCTGCATCTCGGCTGTCCTCCGATCTGATCATTCAAACATGGTAGCAGATAATCCATTCTGCTTAAAATCTTCAACCACTTGTCTGGAATGCTGGATTTTAGCTGCCAGGGCCTCAAAAATATCCTGCTGATCCACAGCAGTGGCCACCTTATAAATCAATTCTTCCATTGACTCCAAACCTTTCAAACCAAGATTAACTCCACAGCCTGCCACAGAGTGAATTGAAAAAAGAAAAGATATATATATATATATATTTGTTATTTTCAGAATGGACCAATGCTTCTGTCATGTTCCAGGATAGCCAATAGTTATTTTCTTTAGCTGGCAAGCTTTATTTTCAGTACAGACAACCAAAGATTGGAATTAATGCTGTGATCAATATGAGCTGTATTTATAGAGACTGGTAGGCTGTGTAAAAAAAATACAGGGGTCCCAAACCCCCACTCAAAAGAGGTTTTTTGGGAGTATGGGTAGTCCTCATTAACCGACTACAGACGAGACTAGCAAACAAAAGCAAACAATTTTCCTTACACAAAAGCTCAAGGAAAGAAAAATATTACACAATAATATATTAAAACGCAATCAACCCCTCCCACCTCTGTGTAATTATAACTATAGTGATTAGTCACAAAAGAAAAAAGAATTAGGGTTGCCATGACAGCAGTATTCCAGTATTTGAGGGGCTGCCACAAAGAAGAGGGGGTCAAATTATTCTCCACAGCACCAAAGGGCAGGACAGGAAATAATGGTTGGAAACTAATCAAAGACAGAAGCAACCTGAAATTGAGGAGAAACTTCCTAACAGTGAGGACAATTAACCAGTGGAACAGCAATCGTAGGCACTCCATCACTGGAGGATTTTAAGAAGAGTCTAGACAGTGTGATGACCCAGGGTGGGATACAAAAGCAACAAAGTCACAAAAATAGGTGAAGTCCCTTTAATTCCTTCAACTTGGCTTTAAAGGTCCAATTATCATTGACTGGAGGAAAAAACTCGCCCACAAATAGTTGCAAAAAGGAAGAACTTCCGTTCAAACTCAAAATACATATAAATTATAAATAGGAAAAAAAAACACAAACCACACTGAAGAATTAATGAGACAAGGCAGGAGAAGGGCTTGAAGATGTCCACAGATATCAAAATACACACACTGGGAAGGACGTCAGAACTCAGATAAGAACTGACAAACTAGAAATATTTTCACACTTCGCATCCAGCACTGGGCCATGCACAGTTTGTCCTTTTAAACAGTCCTCACAGCTGCAGCCCATGAAGGGGATCAAGGCCCTTTCCTCCTCCATAGACCACACCATTTATGTTTCTTCCTTATCTGCTCCTCCCTGCGTGCCTTAGGATGAAGAGGGGATGGGCCTGGGTCTTCCTCTGAATGCCCAGCTGGCCTTTGCCCTTCCCCAGTTTCCTCCACAACCTCTGGAGCCACACTCCCACTCCCTATCGGCTGTTCCTCCTCTCCCTCGTAGTCAGATTCTAACAGGGGCGTGACAGACAGTCACATATAGGTTCTCCTGCTTGTGCAGAGGGCTGGACTAGAAGACCTCCAAGGTCCCTTCCAACTCTATTCTATTCTAAATTCTAATTTCATTTGATACATCTTGAGAAGTTCCCGGCTGCCTAACCAACTTGCTGATTAAACACCCTGAAGATAATTTTCCATCCCACTCAATCGGGCAGGGAGGGCATGTTGCAGACCCTGTCAGTTAAGAATTATGATTGGCTGGGTCCAGGAAGAAGGCCTTCTGTAAATTAGCCTATTCTGTGCCTCATTCTCCCCATAGAGGTAAAGCAGCCCCCCATTTTCCCGTGCCCTCATAAATATCTAAATAACATGGTTTTAACATCTTGATGCAGGCTCACAGAGGACCATGGAGACTTGTGGCTGGTCAACACCTTGAAGGACCATCCCTCTGCCTTTTTAACTTTGGATTTTAACTACCTTTGCCTCCCAATATAATTTATAGACTATAGGAGAAGACCTGGCAGAACCTGGGGTGGAATTAAAAAAGAGATCAGTTTAGAATTTCTACATAGCCACAAGCAAACTAATCTAACCTCCCTTGAATTCCATTTATCCTTATTTAACTCCTAGCAGGTATTAACCTTTAATTGATGCCTATGCTTTTTCTAAAGCAATAAATCAGTTTAATTGGACTTTCATGTGTGGACCTGATCTTTTGTACCTAACATGTATATCTTTAATGTTTTACTTGTATACCACCTAGAGTTGCTCTGTGAGGGAGAGAGGTGGTTTCTACATTTGATATATAAATAAAAGTATAATTCCTTGGTTATTAGACAGAAAATCTGACCTGTGTCAAAATTCAGCATTCTGGCTGCTTCACCTTCAACAGTGACCACAATATTGTCCTCCGCAAGGAAAGCAGTTGTCACCCGTCGATGGGGCAGCATAATTTCAAAGAGTCAGTGACTGCACCGGATACAATGGAGCATTGGTTCCCCAATTCGAGGCTCAATGTCCATCTTATAAGCATTGAAAGACTGCTGGAAGATACTTTTCATTATCTGTTAGCAAGAGAAAGCCAGGTCCAAAAGTATAAGTGCCCTGACAGCAACCAAATTTTCTGAAATGATTTCCCCTAGGTGTAGAAAACACAACACATTTATGTTGGAAATGCCCAAAGGCTTGATTATTGATTCAAGTTGACTTCTTCACAGAAGAGTCTGTTTTGTTCACCATCACAAGACTTGTTAAAGACACCAGGATTTGACAGTTGACAAAACACAAATGCAGCAAGCAGTCTCAACCATGGTATATTGAATAAATCAAAATGGATTGATGCAATCTATAAACTATTATGTGTGTGTGTCTGTCTGTCTGTCTCTCTCTCTCTGTGTGTGCCTTCAAATCTATACAATAACTGGATAGTTCCCTGAAGTTTGCGTGACAAGATAAAGTTAAAACTTCTATCTGAGGGAAGTTAGACTTCTCTCCCATAAGTTAGGTCTTGTCAGGTCTTGGAGGCATCTCCAGATAACAATAGCAATGTCATTTAGACTTAGACTTATATCCCATTTCATGGTGCTTTACAGCTCTTTCTAAGCAATTTACAGAGTCAGTCTATTGCCCCCAACAATCTGGGTCCTCATTTTACCCACCTTGGAAGGATGGAAGGCTGAGTCAACCTTGAGCCAGTGAGAATCGAACTGCCGGAGTGAGCAATGAGTTGGCCCTGCAGTACTGCATTCTAACCACTGCACCACCACAGTCTAAGATAAAGGAATAGGCTATATTCCCAACTGCTGGGAATATAGATACTTAACTTGGAGGACAGAATCCTGAGTCCTAGAAATACAATTTTTCTGAAGTGTAGACAGAGGGACCCTGTACCTATTGACAATGGAGATGTTTCATATACAGATAGTCCTTGACTTAAGACCACAATTAAGCCCAAAATTTATGTTGCTAAGCGAGAAATTTGTTAAGTGAGTTTTGCCATATTTTATGACCTTTCTTGCCACAATTGTTAAGCGAATCACTGCAGTTATTATGTTAGTAGCACAGATGTTAAGTGAATGTGGCTTTGCTTGTCAGATGGTCACAAAAAGTGGTTATATGACTCCAGGACGTGCAACCATCATAAATACGAGTCAGTGGCCAAGCATCTGAAAATGCAGGTGCTGCAATGGTCATAAGTATAGAAAATAGTCATGTTATTTTTTCATTGCCATTGTAACTATAAACGGTCATTAAATCCAGAACTATCTATAGATTCACAGGGGAGGCTGCTGGAGTGTGCTGCAGCAGCTCCTCTTGGTTTTATTTTATTTTATCAATTTTTAGTACTCCCACTGGATCCTTTTTATTTAAATAATATTTTCCGGAGAAGATAACAGCATAGACCACAACACAGTTTTTGTTTTGCTGAGGACTAACAAGGCATGGGGAAAAGAAAGAAGCGCCATGGCACTAGCCCAGGATCTCTCCCACCAGTGAAGACTGCAAAACAACCAAGAATTGAGGAGCACTTTGCTGGCAAGAGATCTGTAAGTAAAACTAACCCCCTCTCCATTTCCAACAATCTTGAGAAGTTAGAACGGAACCTGCAAAGAGATCTTACAAAACAGCAGATACTAAACTTTCCCGATCTAGTGGGGGAGGAGCAAAATGACTGCCAGATTTCTTCACAAACAACTAAGTCAGTTACAGCTGATACGGAGACTGTGATAAAGACTAAAAAGATTAACAATCATCTAACTCAAAGTGAGGAGAGTTTACCCTGGGAGAATGCTACAGAGTTTATGGCAAAACAATGCCTTCCCACAGCACAAACAGTTGTCTCAATATTTGAACAATTAATAACCATCCAACATGATGTAGAGACATTAAGAAAAGATATCGCTGTCTTTCTGCAAGCACAGCATCAGGCTACAGACCCCACCACCAACGTGCTTACAGCAGACCTGGGTAAATCCCATACTCAGGATATGGAAGAAGAAGAAGAGCAAAGACCCAGGGAAACAGTTAAAAAACCTGTTAAAAAGTGGCAGCCCTCTCAGAAAAACATCCCTTCTCCAGACAAGGCAACAAGAGGAAGAGGTATCGATAGAGAAGTTTCATTAGAAGCCAGGAAAGCATCTCCCCTATAATCACATTGCTCATTGCAAACACAACAAATTGCTTTGAGAATCCATATGAACAGACTTAATTACAGACGCTGGATTACTAAGAGTGCTATACTAAATTCCCTAAGTCAGCTTCTTTACTGCCATCGGGGGCAGATTGATCTTTGTGCTGTGGAGTGGCTTCCTGAGTTCCCAAGTTGGAAGCGGATACTCCTGTCTTTCAAGCAGCCCACCATACCACTGTTGCTGTTTAGCCTCCTTCCAAATTTTTCCCATCAGAGTTTTCTGTGAGGAAAAGGTTAAACCTTTAATTGTTAACATGCGAGTTCCCACGGCTGCATTCTCAACCTTGAAAAAAAGAGAGAAAGAAAGTGGGAGTCAACCAGCCTTGGTCAGTGAAGATCTACTTAACAGCACAGAAACGGGCCTCATTAATGCTTTTGGAGCTCTCCCAAGAAAAGAACAAGATAACATATTATTCAAGCTAGAAAATTTAAAGAAATCCTTGTTGGTCACAATGGACACTGCTGAACCGCTTATAGATCTGGTCTCCCCAATAACTGAACCTCTTACTTCTCCCCCAGAGGGCAAGGGACTACACGAATACGGGAGGGAAAACAGAAGCCAAGATACACAGGGACCACTAGAGGCTCCAGTAGAGATGGAGATACTATCATCCTTATGTGAATATCCTATGACACCCTCAGCACCACAACAAGAGATGGGGAGTGGTCCCATGATAGTACCATCATCTCAAAGTCGAATGAAGCATGACCTAATAACCCCTTGCCCTATATCTAGAGAAGAAGCACAGGAATGGCAAGCTCTGCTAGCTGGTGCTAAAACCCCTTATCCTGAACAATTTTCTCAGGAGTCTACACAGGATTCAGATGGGTCTCCCCTCCTTTTAGAGAAAGCCAATTTCATGCATGATGACACCTCACTCCATTGCAACAACCCTACAACTTCCCTTTGTATAAATCAAATTTCCTGATGAGTGGCAAAAGATGATCCCCTCTCCATTATAACCTGGAATATAGCGGGCTGGACTGTCCCATCAAAAGACCAACTCTTTTTTGACTACATATCACAATTTGACATCCTCTTCTTACAGAAAACCTGGACCCCTGCAGAGATACAGCTAGATGGTTATTGGACCAACTCTATCCCGGCTGTCCCAAGTAAGGTGGGTGGGAAAGCTAAAGGGGGTATTGTGACACTAGTTAATACAGCCCTGCAATTTAAATGTTTATCACTGCCACCTTTTCAGCCATGGGTTGTGACTACCTTACTTTTATATAAACAGGTGGAGATTTTGCTTTTTAATATCTACATTCCTCCACTCAATAAGAAGGATTTGAGCAACAAGATTTGGGATGACATAGAAGATTTTATCCTTGGCTGTTCAGATAAATACCCCACAGCAGCAATAATTATTGGAGGGGACTTAAATGCTAGGATGGGTCCAAATGATCAAGCATTATTTAATCAATTTAAGATCCATTATGATGAGAATGTACCAGAAGAACCCCTGCATTCCAGACAATCTAAAGACCCTAAAGCAAATTGGACAGATTTATGTGTTATAGATTCACATTGTTAAATATTTTGACAACACAGCAATTCCTCTAAGGCTTAGTTTACATAAGGATGGTCTGTCTAAGTGCTGTTGTGTTTGGTCCCTGCGGTGCAGTTTGCTGTCTGGACTTCTGGAATTTTTGAAATTCCCTACCTTGGCTTCAGCTGTTGACCTTGGTGAGATTGGCTAAAATTTATTCAAACTTAAAACTAGAATATTGGAAATGTAAAAAGAAACCCGGTACATTCTTTCACATGTGGTGGACCTGCCCAAAAGTGAAGGAATTCTGGAATAAGATAAAGATCTGGTTACAGGAAATAACAAGTCTAAAGATAGTACCCAAACCTGAAATGTTCTTACTAGGGATAACTAAAGGTGAATATACAAAAGAGATTGAATGGTTAATGATACATATATTAACAGTGGCCAGGATATTATACTCTCAAAATTGGAAATTAGATAGTACCTCCACAAATGACATGATCATAAAAAAAGTAATGGATTGCGCAGAAATGAACAAATTCACAATGGAATTGCAGGAGAGGAAAGAAAAAGAATACTATATGGCCTGGGGGAAATGGTATGTCTGGTTAAACAACAGAAAGAAAATATAAAGCAAAAGTAGAAGTGTTAAAGTGTAATTGTAAATTTTGTGTGTGTGTGTGTGTATATATTTATATTTGTATGTATGTATGTATGTATGTATGTACAGGAGAATGGTATAACTGATGTCACAAATAACTGCAAAAATGTATATAGAATTTGTTTTTAAAGGTGAAAATTTAATAAAATTTATAATAAAAGTAAAAAAGAAAAGAAATAGCCATCTTTTCATTTGTTTGTAAAACCTGGAATTTTGTATATTCATGTAAAACCATTTCCTATTTTTAATTGGCACCTTTGGGCTTTAAAACAGGACACCCAGAGCCTCCATGCTTATAATTGCCAAAATGCAAGGACAAAAAAAACCAACCTCTTTTTCAACGTGTCACCATTTCCTGCTTTTCAGATCAAGAAAGCACAGAATTACTACTTTACTACTTTGAGTAAAAACAACTCTCCTCTGCCAAGAAGGACTGAAAACTCCAGCCTCATCTCTCCAAGGGATAGCATTGCTTCACTCCTCAATGTCAATTATAAAGGGGTAGGCCCCCCCCCAATGGAAAACACCGAGTTTCTGGAAACCATCATTTATGTCTCTGATGCTACTGCGATTCATTTGGAGGAATAAATGCAGCCAGTAGTCCAGGGATCAGCAACATGTGGCTCTTTCATCCCTCTGCTGTTGCTCCCTGTCACTCAAAATATGTGTCACAACCGTCAATATGTGACACCCACTGGCAGGCCATTTATTGAGTTTTTTGACCTCCAGTAGGCCAACCATGGGTAAATCTAAGAAAAGAAAAGTTTCAGAAGAAAACAGAATGTTTAATTCAACTACATATGCTAGTTTTGTGGCTGCTCAGGAAATAGTTAGGCACCGGGAAGGGTTTTGTGGCTCCCAGTGTTTTCTTTTTGGTGGGAAATGGGTTCAAATGGCTCTTTGAGTTTTTAAGGTTGCCAAACCCTGCGGTAGTCTAAAACAGAGCATAAGCTTTCAAGGTGACTCATCCAGTGTCTCTACAACACTCCTTCTCTTCATGGGAAGAAATCAGTTCAAAAGACAGATCACTTTGGATCAAATATTTATATCAGAGATGCAGAGTAGAATGCTAAGATAAAATAATAGATACGACCAGGACAAAAACATTTTGTACCTTTTTTAAAAATTTGAATTAATTTCAGTTAAACTATTATTTAAATCTGTGCTGTAATAAAGATTTGATTGATTGATATTTATAATAATAATATGATTATAATATGATTATAGGATAACAATATGATTATCCTATCATGAATTTAACAACTTTCCCATGGGAAAAGTATATATAATTCCTAGTACAAAATCCATGCCTATTAAGGACAGGTGAAATGTCAACATTTAGCATCAAAATATGCTTAATACATAGAGCACTAAATATTTGCTACAATTTCTTTTTTGGGCTTTATACTGACCAATAATTGTTATATTACATACTTATTTATTATAATATATTAGTCCCTTGTTGAGAGAGTAGAAGCATTTGAAATATGGATTTACAGGTGGCTGTTACGTATAAGCTGGATTGACAAAATCAGAAATGAGGAAGTGATAAGCACCTGGGAAAGCCAAGGGAACTCATCAAAACCATAAAAAAGTGAAAGTTAGAATATTTCAGACAGGTGATGCAACACCTGGAAAAATATGGCATACTTCATTTAATCCTCCAGGGAAAGATTGAAGGCAAAAGAGGTCCAGGCAGAAGAAGAACATTATGGCTTCAAAATCTAAGGGTCTGGTTTGGATGAAACTCAGCAGTACTTTTCTGTGCGGCTGTTGATAAAAATAGGATCACCAACATGGTTGCCAACATCCAATGACGTATATGGCAGGAGGAGGAGGGGAGGAGGAGGAGGAGGAGGAGGAGGAGGAGAAGAAGAAGAAGAAGAAGAAGAAGAAGAAGAAGAAGAAGAAGAAGAAGAAGAAGAAGAAGAAGAAGAAGAAGAAGAAGAAGAAGAAGAAGCAGCCATCCCTTGTTGAGCCACTTCAGCAGTCCAGCTGCAGCACTCCACTCTACAGGTGCATTTGTAGGCTTAGAAGGAAGGGAAGCATGTACTAAACAAGCACTTTTGAGTTAGATAAACCAACAGACAGATTTCTGATTGCTGAGGTTTGAAACTAACTTCCATATGGACCGACTGAAGCAAGAGCCTCTCTTCTCTTTTTATCTCTTTGGTGCTGAGAGCAAAACAGTTGCACTAGATACTCACAGTAGAATTGAGGGTATGATGTAGGAACTTTATAATCTTGGAGTCAGAAGCAGGACAAGCCAAAGCCAAACAACGATTGCGGAATGTACCATGAATTTTGAGATGGAACACGGTTTTTGGAAATTCTGTTTTCGTGGCTAATTTATCCATGCCATAAGCAGAGAGATCGAAGTACAATTTATGAGCACGGATCTCTGGAGTTGGCACCTGTGATTTCAAAAAGGGAAAAAAAGCAGAAGTCAATTGCATGTTTGTATACTGTTATAGCCTGCCTTGCTTTCTGAGTTTAAGACTGTCTCCCCATACCTCATTATATCCTCATAACAATCCTGTAATGCAGGATAGTTTGAAAGAGAACAGAATCATTTAACTCAACATTTATCTAAGACACTTCAGGAGTGAGTGAAAGTTCAGGCTTAACACTAACCATTGCAATATATCTAATCTATAACACCCAAAGCAAGAAAGGCATTATTTTGAAAGTTGATTATTTTTTTCAATTTCAGAAATGTGCCGTTTATTAAATAATGAAAGAACCCACTCTAGCTAATGGTGTCCTACTCCTGCTGCCTGAACTTTTAAAAATATTGATTGATAATTATATTGAAGTTGAGTAGCTTCTGTGTACAAACGTGGTTGTTTTTTTTCTTCATGGACACTGACTTGTCCACCTTTGTATATGAACATAATTTTGGATTCTGAATCTATTCAAATCAGCTCCATTCTGATGGAACTACATGGATTCAAGTATAATTTTTCTGAAATATGGTTCAGAATAACCCCACAATTCATAATTTGCTATCTCCAAGAGAGCAGGAGCAGAATTATTAGGTTATAACTATAAGGAAGAAGGTCCAGATTAAATATTAATTCATAACTGTACCAGCTATCAACCATTGCCACAAACTGCCACTGATGTGAGAAATACTTCAACGAATACTGCACTGCATTGAAAAGCACTGTTGTTGATCTATAAGGTACCATCCAAGTCTATAATTCTGATTCTACTTCTACTTTGAACCCATTTTTATCAACCCTACAGAATTTATTAAGGACCAAAGAACATTCTTTGTTTATGATTACCTGTCGTTGATCAGGTCTCTCCATAACTGCATTTGCTCCATAAGCATTGCAAGATTCCACAGTGTATTCTGGGTTGATTCCAAGGATTGCATCTGATTCACCACAGGTTCCATCGGCTAAGACAATGATCTTTGGCCAATCAGATATTACATCCTTTTTTTAAAATTCAACTGAGAACTAAAGAAGAGATGGAAAGTCAATGCTTGACCCACATTTCACATGTTATGATGACCCGTGGCGTGGCACAAAGGCAACACAGTCAAATAAGCAAGAATTATCCTTTTAGTACCTCCAACTTTGCCCCCAATGTCCAGGTTACCTTCGGCTGGAGAAAAAAACTCTCCCAAGAACTGTCTTTAGGTGGAGGAAATTCAGTCCAAAAACAAAGTACATACAAACTGTAAATAAAAATCTCCACAAACCACTCTGCAGCAATTAACTTGACAGGGCAGGAGAAGAAATTGCAGACTTGAAAGCCCAGCAAAACACACAAAGTTGGGAAGACGCCAGGAACCCAGATAAGTCTTGACAATACCAGATAATTCACAATTTGCTCCCAACAACTTTGCTGTGCACATCTTCCCTTTTTAAACACTGTGTTCCCAGCTGCAGCTAATGAAGGGAATCAGGGCCCTTTCCTCCCCCATAAGCCATGCAACTCACGTTGCTCCCTTCTCCAGTCCTCCCTGCATGCCCTAGGATGAAGAGGAGATGGGCCTGGATCTTCCTCTGAATTCCCACTCCCTTGCTCTACCTCTTCCCTGCTCTGCCCAGCCGGACTTTGCCCTTCCCCAGTTTCTTCTACAGCCAACGGAGCCACTCCCATTCCCTGTCAGCTGCTTGGCCTCCCACTCTGAATCAGATTCTGACAGGGGCATGACACATATAATCCCCAAAAATACAGTCTTGCCAAGGTGTGAACAGAAACAACATGAATGAAAAATATCTTTTCAAATCCCCTCCATCAAAAGTGGAAAAATTAGATTTCTCCAGCATAGTATGAAAAATAATATATTTTTCTCTCATGCAGGGTTTCTACACAACAATTACAGGAAAGTCTTTTTATTACTGGTTCTTATACTCAACTTTAATTATAAGCCAACAAAGCTTTCCTTAGAGTACATGTGAGTTTTAATCTTAGCCAAATGCCCTTTGTTTGGGTTTCATTTATGGAGCCATTTATCTGTCTAAATATGTACAATAATAATTAACTGTTCCAGTTTATAGATTGTCTCAATACCAGGTTAATATTACTTAATCATAGAAGTCTCCCTGGACCTGTCAATTTTATGCCTGATAAAGAAAGCAAGTTGTCATATCCTGGATGTACTTTTGAACGAATCAGACTTAATTCATGAAGTGGGAATCATGAATGTTATGCTTATTTTGATTTTTAAAACTGCATGGAATTTGTTTAGGTTTGGGAAGAATAAACATAATGTGTAATTAAATTAAGCATGCATGTTTATTTCTGTACTTTAAACAGGACTTTGCTTAAGGCAGGATGTAAACATTCTAAGATATACTGTAGCCTTGTTATACTTTTCAGTTGGAATACCCCAAACTCTTCTTCCAAAAATAAATGAACAAGCATGTTTCCTTCCTCAAAAGATGATTTACACCAGTAGTCACCAACTGGTGGTCCGTGGACCACTGGTGGTCCGTGAGAAAAGTTTGGTTGCCCACAGAAAAATTATTTGCATTTTTATATTGCACTAAATCAGGAGTCCTCAAGCTATGGCCCCTGGGTCGGATACATGCAATGAACATTTGTGTTGCTGCAGAGAGTCTCCACCTTTGGGGTCTTTCGTGAGGGTCAGCGGGCTGAAATTCTGACTTACGGTCTGCTTCAGCCTCCTGGTGCAGGGCTTTGGGCGAAGGCTGGAGGGAAGTGCCGCTGGTGGCAAAAGAACTGGAGGGCCTTGTTCTACCGGGACTGCCAAGAACTGGCTGACCATCTCAGCCCACTGAGCCTCCAGATGTCGGTACCTAGCCTTGCACTCCCATAGGTCTTCCCTCTGCTTGGAAAACCTATGTAGAGGCCGGCAAGGCACCCCTCAATATAAGTGACATAGAGTTGGCCATGCCCACCCAGCTGGTCATTAGGCAGTTCATATTAGTGGTCTGCGGGATTTAAAATTATGAATTTAGTTGTCCCTGAGGTCCAAAAGGTTGGTGACCCCTGATTTACACTGAGAAGAAATAACAGGGAAACTGGGATAGCAGATCCCAGTAAATATTGTGAAACTTTTTAAAGAACTTCTAAACCAGCAAGGTTGACTGGTTGGCTGGACCGAGGGCATCAACTTAGTCAGAAGCTATGCAGTACAATATAATATCCTCTCTTCCCCCACCCCACTCCAAAATAAGGGCGGACAACTGTGGCCACAGAGTTCATGTTTTGAGGCTCCTCAACCAACTGCATATGATACATGTTCATCTCCTGTTTATGTGCAACCCTCGACCACCAAGAGATTGTCCTCCTACAGTATCTTCTAACAGCAGGATCTCTACAATGACTGACCGTTAAACTGATCTACAAATGGGGTGGAGAGAGACATGCACAAATGCTCAGAGACATCTATCTTTGTCTGGATGGCCTCCTCTCCCTCACTCACCTTGGTTCCCAGCAAGATCTGGAGAGCCACTTGCCTCGTGTGCTGCTCCAGAATGCTGAGCAGCTGCTCCTGGAAGATGCCCAGCTTGGTGAAGAAATGTCCCTTGTCCCAGCAGCCTTCCAGGTTGCCGAAGTCCACCCCCAGCCCCAACAGGAATCGGACACTGCAGGGGTCAAGGGCGATCTGCTGGGACTGGCAGAGGAGGGTGGCACGCGGGCACATGTCCAGCAGTGTCAGCTTCAGCACCTTGCCCGAGTGGACAGCGACCAGGGCAGCTGTCAGTCCCACTGGGCCAGCGCCCACCACCAACACCGAGACCTTTGCTCTGCTGCGGCGCATGGCGTCCACACTTAGCTTCACCACCACGAATAGCGCCAGGGCCAGCAGTGTACTCAGCCCGACCTCCTGCCAACAGGTGCTCGAACTCTGAAGTCTCCAGGCCATTGCCCTCCATTTGCAGCTGAGTTATGGGCTATTCCAACCAGCCAGGTTTTAATTCCCAGGTGTGCCTTTTAAGCTTACCTTATCATTATTCCTTTGACAAAGGCAAGAAGGCAAAACCCGACTTTGTAGCTTCTTAAGGAGGCACTTACCAGTTAGAGCTTCTGAAAAGGGAGTAGGTAGGGAGACCCAAACACACACTATTCCTGACCTGACTACTGAACTGACTCATGTTTTGGGCTCACACCATTATAATAAGTTGTAAATTAACTCCATCAGTTGAGTTCACACCACACAGTAAGTGATAAAGTAACTAAACAGGCTTAAAATCAACCCAGTTGAACCAACTGTGCCAAAGTAGCCTTCGGATCTTTAACTAACCCACTTAAGCATAATGTGCAAACACACTTATGGATGTAATCAGCCTGGATTAACTCATCAAGTACAACGATTCCAGTTGGTTTCACACAACATTCTAGATTAGGTTAAAATGAAATTTGTAGTTCATGGTACAACATGTTGTGGTACAGCCTTATCTCTGTATTTGATTAAACCCAGCCATCACCGTTAAGAGTTCTTATGAATATCCTGGATGCAATTTAATGCACGCCACACCAACTCATAGCTGCAGCTTGGCTTTTTACCAAGAATAAAGTGGAATGGAATAAAATAGAATGAGGGTAACTGGAGCTTGTTGCAAGATATTCTAAGGATATGGTTAAGGTGAAAAAACTTTAAGGAATAAAGCAAGATTGAAAATGAAATTGCTATTATATAATTTCAACTGATTTATTTAATGTGTGTGTGGAGGGGGAGAGATGGAGGGAGGGAGGGAGAGAGAGAGAGAGAGCTCAAAGGGTTTTGGTTTTGGTTTGATCATTTTCCTGTTTTATGACTACTGGATTTAATGTGATTGTGAGAAACTCCAAATATTTAAGGTAGACAACCATATAAATCTTTAAATAAAAAAACAAACAAATAAATAAACTTACAACCAATGCTGTTAAAAATAACTTTATTAAATTTTATGAAGTTTATAGAAAAAGATCTATCTGTGCTAGCAGTAAAGCATGTTGGGAGATTACATTTCAGAGGCAAGGGTTGTCCAGATCTACTATTATCTCTTGATTGACAACTTAAGATGCTATTCAATACTACAAAATTTGTTTTTTGTCCTTCTACAATAATTTTAAACATTCATTTCTATAGGGAAAATCTATCTCAAACATTAGAAATCTTTCCCTGGTTCCAATATAAGAAGAAAGTAAAGACCTTAAACTTGGATTTTAAAAGTAAAATATTCTACAAACGTTATACTGTCCTCTCAAGGACAATGCAGCATTTCAATCTTCACTAGATCGATGGGATGGTGAGTGGATCAAACCAAAGTGTTTAACCAAGATATAAATTCATTTCCCAAGAAATAGGGTGGTCAGTCAAGATTCAGATCAAGAGCCAGATTGTAAAATTTGAGCTGGGGTGGAGAAGAGAGATTTAAGTAACTAGAGAAAATTAGAATGAATCAGAAGCAAACTAATGTAATGAGAAGAAGACTATTATCTGGAAGCAGAATGTATCTCACTGGCTTAATTAAACAAAGCTGAATGTATCTCACTCTAGACAAGGGATCTTAGGAGCAAGCCTGCCACAATTCAAGGCCCATCAAATCCATGTTCAAACAGCAGGCTAGTAAAACTCCAGAAACTGCAACTCAACTGCCTATCTGTGGTCATTCTATTCTGCTTTCTCCAACTAGTGGCTGAATGAGCAGCTAAGAACTTATCCCAGAATTTGCAATAGATATTTTCTGCAAGGTTGGCAAGTCTTGCAAGCTGCCCTTTCAGCCCATCTTCCAACAGCCATGATTGGAACGAGGACTAAGGGATCAGGAATTCACAAATGTAACGTTTAACAGTACGGCAGACCTCATCCACCCATTTTCCTTGACCTGGCTGAGAAAACAAGACACAGTTCTCACGCTTCCCCCCGTTGGGTTGTGAACGGTCCCAGTTGAAGTAGTTCAAGACCATTCCATTGACGTCCACAAATTTTCCCTCATTTACCATGTCAGTGACACCAAGCCAAAACTCTGCCACCCCTGGTAAGCCCTTCTTGCTGTACTCTCTTAGGGCTGTGGTTTCATCTCCGTCTCTGGGAATAGCAAGGGTCCCACCTTTGGCTATGCAGTCTTCGTTGGCTTCATGGAAATGTTTTGCACCTTCAGAGATCAGGTAGCATTTCTTGTGGATCTTTGTTCCACGAAGGCAGACTGTGAATGGAATGAAAAACACATAGGGAATAGAGGGAGTCCTCAACATACAACCACGATTGGTACCAAAATTTCCATTGCTAAGCCTGTGATGACCCAGGGCGTGGCACAAAGGCAACACAGTCAGATAATCAGTAGGAGTCCCTTTATCAGCTCCAATTTTGCCCCCAATGTCCTGGTTACCTTCTGGCTGGAGAAAAACTCTCTCAGGAACAGCCTTTGGCTACAGAGAATCAAATCCAAAATGTGATCAACAAAAACTGTAAATATAAGTCCAATCAAGGCAAAATGAGGTAATTAGTCTGGCAGGGCAGGAGCAAAAATTCCAGACATGAAGGCATGGCAATAACTCCACACGGTTGGGAAGATGCCAGGAACACAGATAACCAAAGTCAATACAACATAAACTCACATTTGCTCCCAGCAGCTGCCACACTCAGCATGCATCTCTTTTAAACTCTCTTCCCAGGTGTGGCTAATGAAGGGAATCAGGGCCCTTTCCTCCCCCATAACCCACACAACTCATGTTGCTCTCTTCTCTGTTCCTCCCTGCATGCCCTAGGATGAAGAGGGGATGAGCCTGGGTCTTCCTCTGAATTCTCTCTCCCTTGTTATACCTCTCCCCTGCTCTGGCCAGCCAGCCTTTGCCCTTCCCCAATTTCCTCCACAGCCAATGGAGCCACACCCCCACTCCCTGTCAGCTGTTTGTCTTCCTCCTCAGATTCAGACTCTGACAGGAGCATGACAAAGCCAAGCGGTTATCGAGCCACACACAATTTTATGAATATGTGGCTTTTTTGGGATAGAAGGCATATTTTTGCTTATTTTAAAGTTGCCCGGGATAGTAACATCACTGTTCCTTTTTCTTTGACCCACTGTCATCAAAAAGTGCTTCCTTTTGGCCCTTCCAAATCTCCTTCATTTTTGCTTCATCATTGTACAATAAAAAATATTTTCCATTATTCTAACTATACTTTTTATACAAGTTTTATTGAAGTCACATCCCTCCCTCAAGTTAAAAACACTCACTAGTTGTAATCTGATCTCTAATCCCTTGAACATTTTAATTACTCTTCCATCACCATGATAAAAGGTAATTATCTCAGAATCATCATATAGAAAAGAAAATTAAACCATTGGAGAAATTAAACCATTGGAGAAACCAATTAAACCATTCATGAAAAGTACTGTCTAGTCTCCTTTAAAAAAAAACATTCAGAGATGGAGAACCCATAACATAGACTGTTCCTTTATTTTCTGGAAATTTTTCCTGATTACTTCAGTAGTTACTGGCTCCATTCACAAATGGAATTTAAACATAGTTAAAGGACTTAATAGCTTCATTCACAACATACTTACTTTGGAATGTCAATTTCAGTTAGGATTTTTTGGCTTAGTGTACTAGGTAAACCCAAACTGTTGGGTTATTTTATGCTTCAATGGACAGTATGAACCCAGAAAATAAATTAGTTCAATATTCACTTTAAGTGTATTATGTGAACAGAGTAACACTTATCCTCTGTTTGCCAGGACTGAGGATGGGAGAGGAAGGAAGGGAAATGCATGAAGGCCTAATTAATGACTACATTCAGATGCTATATATTTCCCCAGTTTATCTCCTCTATTTTGCCAAGCGAGTATATTTCCAAATAAAGTCCTGGCTATATCTTGCTTCTTAAAAAGAGAGCAGATAGACATTATGGACCCAGAGATATTGTTAAGAAGTTAAATATGATACTGGAGGGATCAGAGGTCCTTTGGAGCACCAAAGATGAATGTTTTGGAGCAGATGACATCAAGCCTGCTCAGCCTGCAAAACATACATTGAGTCTCCATCCTTCTGTAAATCTTTTTTTTCTCAATTTCTGTAAATCTACAGAGCCATGTTATTGCTCTGTTAGAAGATTTGGTCTTGAAGGCAGTATAGAAGGGGTGGAGGAGATGAAAGCAACTTGGGAGTGTTATTTGTACTATTTTAGCTTGAAAAAAACAGCCCCTTCTGGTAGACCTCACTGGCTTCACAGTACACCACAAAAGAAAAGAAGTGTCTCTATATTGACATCAGAGTGGGCAGAACTAGCAGAAAATAGAAGCCTCCTTGGCTGTTCATGGAATGCAAGTTCTGTAGCCTCCATTGATTTAATCTTGCAATCTGCCAAAGTAAAGTCCGCTCAGTGCTTAGCCAATAAATCCCAGACCAGGGATGCTTCAGGGGTATTTTAAATCACCTTTCAGCATCCCACAGTATGAATAGCTTTTAGTGCAACAGGAAATGAAATCATATTTGTCATAGTCTCCTCCCCTTCCCCATATTAAAACTCTACCAGTAGTTAAGCTCAGGTAGCAACTGAAAAATAGATCATGGAGAAAGGATGCTTCTAGCAGGCTTTTCTGGAGGTGCCAGAACTTACCTGTTTGTAAGGCTTGCATTTCTTTCAGCGCATTTACCTCTTTCCAAAGCTTGTCAATTTGACTCTTAAGGTCACCATTTTTCTCTTAAAGAGGTAGAAATATACATATTAGTACACTTATTAAGACTGAATTATTAATATTGTTTGAACCCAGACATATTATTTTTTGTGTACGCACATACGGTTATACTTTCAATATTCTTCATTATATACAGGAGTGGAAACCATAGCAATATAATCTTAAAAGGTTATTTAAAGTTGCGGACTGATGCAGCATGATGCCTGAATGCTCTTAAATAGCATTTTAGGATCAGACCTTTGTACAATAATAAAGAGTTACAATTCTATAGATAATTATCTAACACAAACATTATTCAAGTGTGGTTTTGTATGAATGTATGGAATATGTATGTGTTTTTATGTGTATACACTATTGATAGATATAGATAGATAGATAGATAGATAGATAGATAGATAGATAGATAGATGATAGAGAGATGATAGATGATAGATAGGTAAGATAGATAGATAGACAGACAGAGACAGAGAGAGAGAGACAGAGACATATATCTTAGCACATATATGACTATCATACTTTTTTTAACCTACTGCACTTTATACAAATGAGTCCCATAAGTCCTATTTATCCATACAAAATCTACATTTATAGGCCACACATTGTAAGAAAGCCTAACCAGGTCTTCAACTCATTGAATAAATGGGCCTTATATTTATCTTGCCAAAGATGTAGTATCAGTCTTTTAGCTATAATAGGGACACGGAAAATCCATTTACCTTGTCCAGTTCCCAAATTCCCTGTCCTAGGTGTGTAATTCAAAACAGTATTATCCTCTGACATTTTCACCTTTTTGGCTCCATCACTTACCTTTTACTCTCCGCTTGGCATGCTTATTTGTCTTGAAGGGGGAAGCTTGGGCAATCACTAGATCCAGCAAAACTATGGCTATGAAAAGGAAAATCAGACCCTCTGCAGGCTTCATGTCTCTTCAGATGGTGAGCAAGAACAGCCAGTTAGCAATTTGGGGAGTTTCACATCCCAGTAGAACTGCCCTGTGGCTACCTTTATAAAAAGTGCAGTGAGGAATTGGCTCAGCTTCTTGTTTATGAAATGAATGAAATGTCTCATCAGGCTTCATCATGAAGTGCCCTGTTGTTCTTAGAATAACGAACACCTCCCTTCTCACTCCCATTTCCTGCCAGGTCTGGACATTCAGTGCATCAGGGTTATTAACCTACGGCTAACTTGCTGCTTTGGAAGAAATGAGTATTGGTAAATAGACCCTTGGGATAGCTGCCTTTATAACAGGTGGCTGGCAGTGGGAGTTCTTGGGCCAAATCTCATAGGAACCTCAACTTGAATTCAAAAGCTGTCAATGCATAATCACCCCTATTCTCAGCAGCTTGCCATATACAAGGAAGAAAGAGGCAATTAGGTTTTTGTAACAGAATTGTCGAAGTTTGGGATATCTTACCTGGTTCAGTCGTCCCAGCCATCAACTTTCACAGTTTTAATTCTAACTTGATTTCTGAGGACTTCACTCCATATTCAAGGTAAAGGCTCCCCTTGCACATACTGCTAATCATTCTTGGCTCTAGGGGACGGTGTTCATCTCCGTTACAAAGCCAAAGAGCCAGCGCTGTCCGAAGACATCTCCATAGTCATGTGGCTGGCATGACTAAATGCTGAAGGCGCATGGAATGCTGTTACCTTCCCACCAAAGTAATCCCTATTTTTCTACTTGCATTTTTACATGCTTTTGAACTGCTAGGTTGGCAGAAGCTGGGACAAGTACAGGAGCTCACTCCATTACATGGTGCTAGGGATTCGAACCTCTGAACTGCTGATCTTTCTGATCGACAAGCTCAGCGTCCTAGCCACTGAGCCACTGTGTCCCTAATCACTTCATATGTAAGAGATGGCTAACCGAGCACTGGCGTACCTATTGTCCCTGTCATATTTTGATTTTTTGTTTGTTCAAATTTGTAATTTTTGTTTGATGAATGAATTAAAAGAAAAAAGAAAAACCAGGGATCTTGAGGAGAGGAGAGAAGTGGGAAGCGAAATTCATGTGCCCAAAAGAGAAATGAGTATTTTATATATAAATGCATAGGTAGATATAAACATTTATAGAAATATGCCTCCATCTACTTGCAGATTTCAATATTGATTTAGAACCAAAAATACTGTTGTTGCATCCAAATTGTCCAATAACTCTGACTCCTAGCAATTTCATTTGTCCCATTTTCTTGGCAAAAATATGGAAGAGGTTCAACTTATTTCCTGGTTGTCTCTTATCCACCAATTAGCCAAGTTTAATCCTTGCTTAAAATAGGAATGTTGCAGTTTGAAATCTTTCAAACCCATTTCAAGCTGCCTAATTTCCTTCCTGAAGCTCCTGCTGAAATGTTCAGCAGGGGAGAGAGAGAGAGAGAGAGAGAGAATCTGCAGCTAAATATATAGACAATATACATATATGCATAGAGAGAGATGGTAAATTGATAGATGATAGATCAATAGATTGATAGATAATCTGCAGCTAAATATATAGAGACTATACATATATGTATAGAGATATATGAGAGAGAAAGTCTTGTAAGCCATATTTATTGCTTTAATTTAACTTAATATGAAGCTTCCTGCACTGTCCCCAGTCCCATGTACTTATTGTGGAAACTTCAGAATGCCATTTAAACTCTACTCACTGATTTTTGGACTAAAAAGTTAGAAAGGTTAGAACAAAAATAGGTTTGGTGTCAGAATATGAACAGGATGCTGCCAACTGAAGTGTCAGTCCAAACATAAATGGGATTAAGAACTTGGCCAAATCTTTAATGCAAAAATAACAACTCAAAAAGCAAATAAACAAGTCTGAATCCTGAAGGTTTGGGTGCAAAGTGTTCCTTGAGTGGTAGTAAGAAATCACCAACACCATATTTGCAACATGCTCAAAAGGTATAAAAATATTTTGAACATTACAAACCAGCTGCAGAATTTTGAACTCAAGAACCAACATATGGTGCCAAAGAAAGCCATCTATTATAATACATAAATCAACAGGGACAAAAAAACCATTTATAAAATATATAAATAGCTACAATCCAGCTTTGATTTATATAGGATATAAATAGCTACAATTCAGCTTGATTTGAAAGTAAGCATTTTTTTTAAAAAATGAACATTTCTTTCTCTAGCATTATAATGCTATAAATCTTAGTGCAAGGCAGATTTTAATGCAGTAATCTTTATGCAATGTGATTTTAAAATGTTGCACATTCTGCTATTCAGAGAACTTAAATATTGAAAATAAAAATCCTAACTGCAATTTAGGATTTCAATGTTACAAACATAACCTTATTTGACTTTTTAAGTTAAGGATAGCAGAAAAGAACAGCTGCAAATCACTTTGAAGTATTCATTATATCTACAGCATTTATTGATCATATTTATATGCTCTCCATTCCACAAAATATTAATATAATAATGGTTTCAGTCTTGACCTAAGTACTTAATATTAAAGAACTCCATTTACTGGTACTTAGTGTGTCTATGTGTCAGTGTGTCGATATGAGGAAATAAGACAGATAAGGCAAATGTAACAAAAATTAAGTAAAAAGTAGAAAAAGGGGGAAAAATAAAAATTTCTCCTTTTTGTACATTTCCTATTTTGGAATATTTAATAAACAGATACAATAAAAATTCTGCCTCCCTTAAAAGCCAGCAATCTTTCTCTATGCCAAGCAGATATATAAGAGGGCTTTCAAAAGCAAGCTGTCCATTACAGGAGTGACTGTACCACTTTTTATTTATATCATTAAATTGCCTTTTCAAATAATACAGAAGTGGAAATGATTTATTTGGGTATAAGTAACCCATTTTCAAATCTTTCTTCAGATCTGAATTTCCTTGCATTAACTTACCCAGTTCCAAGGTTCATAAAAAACTTGATAGAACCTTTCTGGATTAACAAATGGTATTAAACAGCATAAACTCTCCATGTACTTTTGTTAGTCTGAAAAGATGCTACCGAACTCTTTCTTTCATGATTGGCTATTATAGTCTAGCACAGCTGTCTTCCCCCATTAGCCAGATCCACATTGCCCACATATGGTAATACAGCACTGAATGGTGAGATAGAAGGATCACAAGCCTTACATGCTCTCTACTACAATGATTCTATTTACATCATGCTGATCCTCATTCAATAGCCATTGGCGCAGTTTTTATCCTCAAGATGGCAGCATTTGAAATTGCTTCTTAAAAAAGAAGGCAAACAGGTTATGTTTTACTCAACTTCTGTTAAGGGTTTACATTTCAGATGTGAACCCCAAACTTTTCTTCTTTTCCAGTTCTGAAATGTGGGAAAAGTTTCACCATTAGTTCTGAAATCTGGAAAAGTTTGCACTCTCAGTGCAAGACACTGCCTTGATTTGTAAATAGAGCAATGTCTTAAATGCTGTGGCAGAACTGGCTTTTGAGCGGATGCCATGATATTTGCATCCTGCTCCTTAAGCAAATGTAAACCAGTTCAAGTGTAAGACAACATTTAATTTTTTTTAAAGATAGTAACCTAGGACAAATTTTCTGACAGTGGAACTGCTTCCTTTCATAAGTTGTGGGTGCTGAACAGGGAGTTGGACTAGATTGACCTCTGAGGTCCCTTGCAACTCTTTGTACTGTATTTCATTTCCTACCACAATTGCTTTTTCAAGTTGCTTTCATCACCCCATAGAAGTGGGGTACTTTTACATCCTGAAGAAAAATGGAAAACAATGTGTTTATGCGGTTACAATTTCAAATGCTTTACAAATCTGGACAAGTTCCAGTCAAAGTTAAACACCTCAAAGATCTGTTATCAAAGAGCAATAACAATGAAGAGCAATAACAGGGCATCTGTAATAAGCCAAAGATTTATAATAGTTACCTTGGCTGATCTCCTAGATGTAAAATCAGACCTGGTTAACAGTTAAATAGGTGACCATGAGGAAATTCCTCCAAGTCTAAATAATCATAGTTTGGACGGTCTCAGTCTTGGGTCTTAGGTAGAAATAAGATTTGAATTGAATCCAAATACTTGTTTCCTTCTTCCTGGATCTCCATAGATATATTAGAACATTCATCCCCTGCAGTTGTTTTATGGTTCAGAATATAAAACTGGAACCATAACAACCTGTGCTTTGTGCAAGCTCCTAAAATTTGAGGAATAACTCTTGTCCTCCGGAAATCAGCCATGTATAATTGATAATGCCGCAGTAGAAAAATAGGGACCACTTTGGTGGGAAGGTAACAGTGTTCTGTGCACCTTCGGTGTTTAGTCATGCCAGCCACATGACCACAGAGACGTCTTTGGCTCTTTGGCTTTGTAATGAGATGAGCACTGCTCCCTAGAGCCGGAAACAACTAGCACATATGTATGAGGGCAACCTTTACCTTTATATAAACTATATATATAGAAACTCAGCACCTACCCCTCCTAGAAGAATAAAATACCTTGAGAAATATTTAAAAAGGCAGAATATTATATTTCCCCAAGGGAAGAAGTGGAGAAACATGTTTTTTTAAAGGCAGAAAGAAGTCCTCTCTTTCCTTAATAGCCCACAGCCTGATGTCAGCACTTAAGAGATAAAGAGCTTATTGAAAGAGGAAGACAAGTATGTAGATCAGTGGTTCTTAACCTGGGCGATATCGCCCCCCAAGGGGCGATTTTGTTTTCAGGGGGCGATGGAATGAAAAGGGCGACATGGGGGCAAAGGAATGGAAGGGGGTGATATGGGGGCGATGGAGCGAAATATATTGGGAGAGAGAGAGAGAGAGGGAGAGAGATCTATATTGGTAAATAGGTAGGTAGGTAGGTAGACAAAAAGACAGACAGGTAGGTAGACAGGCAGGAAGGCAGGCAAGCAAACAGACAGACCTTCTGGATGGATGGATGGACGGATGGACGGATGGATAGACAGACAGACAGAAAGAATACGAGAGCAGCAGCACTTTGGGAAAGCAGTGGCAGTGGCTTTTCCCAACATGCTGCCACATTCGAGGCACCGGTTCAGGTGCAGTACAACAGTCAATGGGGTGAGCCTGCAGGGCCGGCACTTCGAACGCCCCTCTGCCATCTCTTAGCATCCCCAAGGGGGCTGTCAGAGGGGTGCTAAGAGGCGACAGGGGGGTGTTCGAGGTGCCAGCTGGCCCTGCAGGTTCACCCATTGACTAACACTGCTCCGGAGCCAGTGCCTCCAATGCGGAAGCAGTGGCACATTACATGCTTCCGCCGCGTTCGATGCGCCGCCCTCCTGCCACCTCTTAGCGCCCCTCTGCTGGCCCCCTTGGGGACGCTAAGAGGTGGCAGGGGGGCGGTTATGTTGGGGGAGAGGGGCGATGACAACTTCCTCAATGGCTCAAGGGGGCGATTCTTTCAAAAAGGTTAAGAACCACTGATCTAGATAGCTCAATTCATAGGCAAAGCAGATACTGCAGGCAGAAATCCATTCAAGACAGGATATTTTGAAACTCTTTGCAGCGAAGTCTGAACGAAGGCAAAAGGGTAGGATTAGAAGCAGCCCCTCTCCCAAGATCCAAAACGGGACAAAAGCCATTAAGATAGGAATTGCCCAACTCCCTTTCAGAACACAAGCCCCTTCATTGCATGACCCCAGAGCAGTCCAAACTTCACCTGGGAGCTCGGATAAACAATAAGCCAGAGGCTGATCAAATTAGCTCAGACAAACATCTAGGATTTGCATTTCCTCTTTTGCCTATAGAGCCAGTTTTGACCCCTACATAACCCCTACAGGAGCCCCATAGGAATCTGACAACAGCCAATAGAGTATTAAAGGACTCGTTCTTGCACAGGAACAGGAAGCTTAAATACAAAGCCCAAAAGAAGGTATAAAAGCCACCCACTCTCAACTCCATTTTGTCAGCTGCACCAGAACCAGGTGCTTGGTGGTTCTGTTCACCATTAAACCATCTTTCCAATCAGCCTCCATGTTTCCAGTGACTTTTTCCCAGCTTGGAACTGGACCAGATGGATTTTTCTTCCAACAATTAGTTTCCCCTTGGCAGTTGTGCGCACAGTTAAACTTGGCCATTGGAGTTCATTTACAGTAGAATATATTCTGTGACCCTGATAATGGGCTAATTCAGAATTCATGCTAAGCAATTGGATTATCACATTTGGTGGCTCAGAGGGGATGGAGAAACTTTGCCCTTTCAGATTCTTCCTGCCCATTTTAAGCAATTAGCCAACTATTTTGTTTCCATGGTAATGTATTGCTGGCTATTATGCTTGGCCAAACCTATTAAGGTAATCTTCCTAAAGAAAGAGGGGGGGACTTCATGTGACCCATTCAGAATACCTACCTACTTAACAAAGCAAGCAGATTCACAGGCCACCTGGTTGCAATTTCCCAAGGCCACCACACTTTTAAAAATTGCTTCTATGCCAAACTTAGCAGAAGTAATCTCCCTGGCTGTCTTTTGGAAAGGATGCATTTCCTTTTCTTGAATATGTCTGCACAATGCATATGCTGCCCATTCCTTTGGAAGGGACCTTGGAGGTCATCTAGTCCAACCCCCTGCTCGAGCAGGAGAGTCTATTCCAAATATTAGCCTCTACCTAGGATCGAACTCACAGCCTTCTGATTGTGAAACAAGAGCTTCACCTCAATAGAATAGAATAGAATACAGAAGGAATAGAATAGAATAGAATAGAATAGAATAGAGAAGGAACAGAATAGAATGGAACAGAACAGAATAGAATACAAAAGAATAGAATAGAATAGAATAGAATAGAATAGGAGAAGGATTAGAATAAATAGAAAAGGAATAGAATACAAAATGAATAGAATAGAATAGAATACAAAAGGAATAGAATAGAATAGAATAGAATAGAATAGAATAGAATAGAGGAATAGAATAGAATAGAATAGAATAGAATAGAAGAATAGAATAGAATAGAATAGAGAAGGAATAGAATAGAGAAGGAATAGAATAAAGAAGGAATAGAATAGAATAGGAATAGAATAGAGAAGGAATAGAATAAAGAAGGAATAGAATAAAGAAGGAATAGAATAGAATAAAGAAGGAATAGAATAGAATAGAATAGAATAAAGAAGGAATGGAATACAGAAGGAATGGAATGGAATGGAATGGAATGGAATAGAATAGAATAGAATAGAATAGAATAGAATAACAGAGTTGGAAGGGACCTTGGAGGTCTTCTAGTCCAACTCCCTGCCTAGGCAGGAATCCCTACACCACTTCAGACAAATGGTTATCCAATCTCTTCTTAAAAACTTCCAGTGTTGGAGCATTCACAACTTCTGGAGGCCAGTTGTTCGAATAATAGCCATCAATGATAAGCATGTAGTTAAAGAAGGGTATATAAAATACTACAAACCTCTCCAACACTGAAAGTTTTCAAAATCTGAACAAATCAAGTTGTTTTTAGCTCCTTTCTAGAAGATAACGGTTCATTACTCCAGTTTATCAGAAGCCTGTTTTGAGCTTGTGCAACCATTCCATTTAGAATGTTCAGAAAAATATTTGCAGCTCTGGTAGTGGATGCTCCTCCTGAAGGTGGGTTCGTTCCTAAAATATTATGGTCCTCTGCCTTTCTGTCTCTAACCGATAAGACTTAAGCAAAACCTGCAAGCTAATTTAATCATTGTAGCTACAAGATGAAAAAGGACCAGAACCAGAACCAGCTGCTGGCCTGGTCCTGAGTTCCTTGATAAGGACAATCACATGATCCTTCTAGGAATGTACAGTCAGAATGAGCCCCCCCAAAGGAAAAGAGAGATTTAAAAAATGGAATTAACAAAAATGGACAGCCATACCAGTCCTACCTGCTCCTGTACCAAATGGATGGCAAATGGTTATCCAAGTTTTAAAGAAGAGATTGGATAACCATTTCTCTGAAATGGTATAGGGCAAGGGTCTTCAAACTTGGCAAGTTTAAGACTTGTGGGCTTCAACTCCCAGAATTACTGAGCTAACATGTCTGGAGGAACAGTTCTGGGAGTTGAAGACCACAAGTCTTAAAGCTGTCAAGTTTGAAGTCCCCTAGTCTAGAGAAACAGCCACATCTTCCCAACCTTATGAAAGGCCAATAGAGACAGGATCATCTCAATCTGCAGGTCAGGGGTCTTCAAACTTGGCAATTTAAGACTTGTGGACTTCAACTCCCAGAATTCCTGAGCTAAGATGACTGGAGGAGGAATTCTGGGAGTTGAAGTCCACAAGTCTTAAAGCTGTCAAGTTTGAAGACCCCTGGTAGAGGGTCTCCTGCTTGAGCAGGGGTTGGATTAGAAGATCTCCAAGGTCCCTTCCAATTCTATTATTCTATTCTAATCTGTTCTATTTTGTTCTATTCTAGTTTGTTCTGTTCTATTATATTATTTTCTGTTCTACTCTATTCTATTCACAGCAAGTGACACAAGAAGTTTGATCAACCTGCTTCTGAATGCAACGAACACCTTTCTGGAACCCTAAAAAAACCCTTGCATCAAGATCTGCATGGAGAAAAGATGAAAAAACCACCGCGATCTTACAGCTCTTTTGGAATTGCTTAGCATCTTCTTGGATGGGAGGCCTGAAGACGTGTCTGTTTTGTTCTATTGATCAGTGTGTTTGTTTCCTGGCAAATGTCCTGATGGGTTTTCAGTTCTATTCCAAAACTGACACTAGACTGTTGAATGAGTCCTCCAAGGCAATCTTGTTGGGAGCAATCTGAATGTCTCGGTGGCAAAAACGTACAAGCACTCCTTCAGTAAGATGGCCTAGTTAGGTAGTGGAATGTAGCCAATTTTAACTGATTTTGAAAAATTAAGCAGGGCTGCTGCAGAGCAGACTGGGAAGTTGAAGAGAAAAACACCCCTTCCTCAAAGGCTGTTTCTTATGAAAGATGCCTTAAATTCAGGAGGGGTAGAACATTTTCCTGCCTAAAGGGATACTGCTAGGCAGTATTAGGTAGAGCTACCACATCTGCATCAAAAAAATCCCATTGACCCCCAGGTCCTCTTCCTCTCTCCTGTTTATTGGCTAACATGAGCCTAGAGTTGGTAGCCCAAGGTTGACAATGTTAAGCTGGATCAAGCAAGAGTCCAGGTCTAGAGTTTCAACCATTGAGTTAAGCTATAAATTCTTTCTTCAACCCAGGGGTCTTCAAACTTGACAGCTTTAAGGCTTGTGGTCTTCAACTCCCAGAACTGTTCCTCCAGCCATGTTAGCTCAGGAATTCTGGGAGTTGAAGTCCACAAGTCTTAAACTTGCCAAGTTTGAAGACCCCTGCCATAACCTCTCAAATACCAGGAAACCATGCTACCAATATTTAACTATTCTGACACTATGCCTTCATGTTTTCAAAGTATTGGGTTATACAAGTTAAGACGCTCATGCTTGCAGGTACATCTGGTTTAATGTACAGCCTTTTATTGAAGGGTCTAGAAATTGCATGAGGCTATTTCTGTAACTAAAGCTTGGCACCCACCCACCCCCTGCTCTTCTCAAGCCCCCCAAACCCCTTTGATGTGCTGGATTAAACACCACGAGGCAAAGTTAATGCTATGCTTCATAGTTTATTTATATTTTTATGTAAACATCATTTGCTTGGTAGGCACAATATAACAAAAGCTCTAAAGCAACAGAGAACAATTAAAACAAACATTTCAGTTTACTTAGTTCAGGTGGATGATGAAGAGAGGCTGTCATAGTTCCATAATCCAAATTGGGAACTCATTTCCTTTTACTTGATGAAAGCAATCAATTCATTAGAGAAAAAGTAATTAGTAACAAAGGTTTGGAGCTCAAAGATTCCAAACTCTGTTCCCCAGTAATAATACTGATTAAATAAAATTCCTTTTCTATATAGCATCTCCTGCTGTCTTGAGAGGACTCTACCCAGACCGAAAGTTGGCAGAATTGCAAACTAAAATGTTCCCCAACTCCATACAGTTTTTCCCTGCACATTGAAAGCAAGACTTGCTAATGATGGATTTTGAGACTTTATTTGCCACTGTTTTCCACCTACAGAGGTATTTCTTCAGCTATATGGGTCATTGTAACCCGCTGTACCTCCAATGTATTCTGATGTGGGCAGTTATCTCTTTCGAAATTCAAGTGATGATATCCCTTTCTAAATTTCCCTGAAGAGCCAGGATGCAATTTTAGGGGAAATAACATTGCTTTGTGGACAGATGGGAAGGAAGTATGCCAATTGTTTTAGAGGGAGCTTCCAATGCTTTGCACTCTTTTCACCTAATCCCAAAAGAAAATCCAGAGTCCAGTGAAGCTCAGGCACATAAGACTGAATTCAATGGATCACAGGCACTGATAGTTTGCATGAATGTTGGGCTATTTTGATTCCACTTGATGTGAAAGCCTCTCTCCAGCTCATAAAATATAAGCACTGGCTTGTTTCAAAAGAATGCATCCAAGGATAGCTGTGTTTCTGAAGGGATCTCCACAATTAAAGAGTTCTAAGCAAATCAATGATCCACAAATGCACACCCTTTGTTTTAATATTTGCAACGTTGCAAGACTAAGCGTGAGATCAATTTGTCTGAGTTATCAACAATCCAAAGGCAATATCAAAGCTGAAGAGGAGCAAACTTAGCGTACTTCATATGTACCTTGGCCTTCGAGCACAAAAGGAGCTAAATCACAGAAGTTCTAATGCTATCATCACAACATCTCTAAAACAGAGAGTGGGAAAACCAAGGCTAATTTAACGCCACTTGATTTTCTGGCTTCTTTTCTCTCGAATTATACACTCAGCCCGATGCTATCTTTTTGCTGTTGGGTATACTCAAGATGAAAACTGGGTCAAATAATACATTTTGCATTGCTGGCTAGAGGTTTCCGCTTTGGGTTGGCTGCCTTCTGGGTATCTTTGCCATCATCAAGAAGGGCAAACCTACGCAAGGGAAGGTTGGAATGCATTTTTCTTTCTGCAATGTAAGACTGATGGATGATGGATTAAAAGGTAGGCCTCAGGGATTACAAAACATAATAAATTAGTGAGGAAGAATGTATCCAGGAGGATACACAGGAGGTTTAGGGATTTTTGCATTAATTTCTACTACATGCATGGTGCAGAAAACATTGCAATATTTCCCCTCCAGAACTCTGCTTCATCTAAAAGTTAGTCTATTCATCTGAAAAGGTATAGGGTTTCCTCCTGAGCATGGGGCTGGACTGAAAGACCTCCAAGGTCCCATCCAACTCTGTTATTTTGTTATTTAGCCATGGAGATGAATCTCTTCCATCAAAAGCAATCCCTGCAAGGTTTGCCTATTTCTAAGAGTTTCCTTTCAAAAGGTTTGCTTGTAAGAGTCAAAAGATGGAATTTTAAGGCATTTGTCCCTGCTAAATTAGGAGCTTATGATAAATTATTGGCTTTTCACTGGCCTATTTTCTAATTGCTGGGCATCTCTGGGGATTGAATTAAAAATAAAAAGATAAATATGGGGAAAGCCGCAATGATGTGAAAAGTTTGCCCCACATCCTGCTCTCCAAAGTCTCAAAGAGGGACTCAAGTGAAGGCTCAGCTGATCATCTTGGAAGAGGCAACTTTAGATACTGGTATATGTTGGTTAATGACCAAGATAAAGTTTGATTTGATTAAGGTGGTAAGCTTGCAATGGCTGTTGCAATTAAAACACACCTAAAAGATGGCATTCTTTTGGCATTTGTTTCACAAGGTCCCTTCATTGCATCTCTTTTTGCTTTCTTCTACATTCTTGAAGAGATGGCATCCTGTGGAGATACATTGATTTACTGCAAAAAAAAACCCTGCCATATGAGTCACAAAAATGGAATGGTAACATGAATGTGCAACAGCTGCAATTTAAATGGCTTTCAAAACTGGGTTGAAATCAATCCATGAAAAAGTGGCTATTAATCATTGTTGCACTGCTAGAGATAACTGGATAATAAGAGAAGGTTGATGGTGGTAGAAGTAAACACTGCAGTAATATTATTTTAATGATGGATGTAAAGTCTATTGGCAGGGAAATGGATAACTAGAGCAAAGCTCTTATAAACAGCAGTGTGGTTATAATGATGCTGCCAGTGAAATTCCAAAGCAGGGCTTGAATCAAAGCTGTTCATTTTACTAATGTGCAAACATTCCATCTCAAGTAGATTATACCTGAAAGACATTCAATCAAGTATTGAAAACAAACCAACTTTTAAAACAATACATTGGAGAGGTGCTTAAATCTTATTGGATCCTTTTGAAGTGATCTGGATATTTTTTTTTTTTGTAGAGATGCAAAAATGGCTTTAAAAAAATAGTTGAATCAATTTGCTAGTTTGATCCAAACATTTGAATGGATTCATGTCAGTTTTGTGGGTCAATGCAAATCATTGAATCCAATCAATTTTCAAAATCAAAGCAATCATTTGAATGGATCTGTTTCCCAATCTAGCTCTGGATCAAGTCTCAAACCTGTTGCAATCCCAGATTAGTATAGATGTTCTCCTACCATTAAAGTCATTTCTCCCCACTTTGGGAAAAAAACACAACTGGAGATTTGAGAGGGGAGGGAAAGTAACTGCAGGAATGGACAAGAAGATGCTTTCCTTCTTTCTAAAAACCAAATGGCTATAAAATTCCTATTAAGTTTGATTGGACTGCATACCACCACCTAGACTGGCTGTTTTATTTTCTACCACTCTGAAAAGTGATATACTAAATGATGTGTATAAATAATGATCAATTACTCTAACATCTTGATATCTCAACTCCCTGCCTTTCTTCGGGTTTTTATCATCCTTAATTTGATCTGTGGTTTGGTTGATCAGTAACTTCAAGGAACAACAGAATAATCTTTGTAAAAAGGCTTATTGTCAAAGTCAATCTTTTGGGATCATAACAGAACCCAACTGTTCGGCAGGCAGAAAGCATGCATCAGAAAATTATAAAAATAAAATTGGAATGCTTAAAATAATATGTTAATCCAAATGCATCTTTTGTTTCAGGAAAGATGTTAGTAATAGTTTAGTGGTTCTCCAAGGCATTTGGACAAATATTTTCTTTGATTAATAAAGTGGATAACACTAAAACTACGTAGGAAATCTATGTTCTCTGTGAGTACAAGATATGGAATCATAGTATTTTGTATATAAGAAAAATCATAGTGAGACAAGAATAACGTGAGGTTTACACAAAGTGTCAGCATTTTGATAAAGCATTAAGAGAATAATATTTCTTTAAATGTGTTGAGTGGAGATATTCACTCTTGAGCTACTTTAAATATTATTAAGAGTGCTGTTTTGCTTAACAATGCTAAAAAAATGCAAAAAAATGAGTACATGAAGTATAAAGTCATTCCAAAGAATTTTCTTTGTACAATATAATTTAGGCAAACTAACTATCAACATTTGTTGGCAATATTTTCAATAAACCCATTTTAATTAATTGGTGGAGTCTGAGCACTACTATTTCCCTAACAACTATTATACACTGAGAGTTACACAAATCAGTGCATCTTAGCATCTCTTGACGATTGTTTTCTTTGTATACCAAACAATATTGTACGCATGAGGTATTTTCTTGAGAAATGAGAAGGAGCTACTTGTTTACAAAGGTGGTGTGATTTTACACAGCAGGAAAAATTGGCAATTGCCTACCATGGTAGCCTTAGTTTGTGATTCAAAAGAGGACTTTCCTTCTTTATGCCCATAAAGGAGAAGATGCATATTTATTGATACATCATGAGTAGTTCTGCAAATGTATAGTTGGATAGGGCTTTGTGTGCACATAGACTTATCGGGGTTCATTCATATCATTGCCCAGTTAATTATTATTATTTTGTCGTGAAGGACAACATTGGCCTATATGATGGTTTAAGGCAGGGGCTCCCAAACTTGGCAACTTTAAGACTTGTGGACTTCAACTCCCAGAATTCCTCAGCCAGCAAAGCTGAATTCTGGGAGTTGAAGTCTTAAAGTTATCAAGTTTGGAGACCTCTGTTTAAGGCTTTGTACCAGCTTATCAACAGAGAGTCTATTTGTACTAACTTTCCCACTTACTACAAAACATGAGTACAAAGTTTGCCTGTGGATCAGTATGAACATTTCATAGGGCTGGGGAAAGAGAAAAGTGTGTCACCAAAGAGAAAGCAAGCATTAAATATTTTTCTTGTTTCCTTGACCGTAAATACATTTTAATAACTTGATTTCCGTTCATCCATATTCCCCCATATTATCAAACCACTAATTTTAACTTGTTTCTCTTTTGTTCAATGTGTCCAATTCTCAGAGACTGCCTGAAAAAGTCCCTGAAGGGTTTTTGAGTTTTTTTGGCAAGTTTTTCAAAAGTAGTTTGCCATTGCCTGGTTCTTAGAGCAGAGAGGAAATGACTGGCCCAAGGTTACTCTGGTGGCTTGATTCCAAAAGTGGAATTACAGTCCATAGTTTCCTTGTTTCTGGCCTGATGCTTTAACTACCACGTTAAACTGGCTCTCGGTTTTAATTTTAAATTACCTAAATAAAGTTGGTAATAGGTGAGGGTTGGTGTGGGCATACTCATGTTTTAAATGAAGAAAACGCCAAGAAGAATCCAGGCTATGCATGTCTGTAATTACTGTACACATGGACTACCTGTCCACAGAATCTAAACTGCCCCCTCACTCCAAAACTAACCCATGTCAACCCTATCAAAGTGGATTGAAAATTTGTTTCTGGAACCAACATGGAAAGATGTTTGGGTCTCCTATTGCTGTAGATGACAATAAGGCTTTTGATAGGGATTCAACAAGACTCTTACAGGCAAACTGGAGACCACAGGATGGAATGTCATAATACTGGGAAAGTCAGAATGGCACTTCAGTTCAAAACATCAATGACCAACACCTGATAGCTCAGCTGACTGCAGACAAAAGGAAAAACAAAACAGCACACACTGTACTAGAGCATTTGTTCACTGGTGCACACAATGGGTTTCCCCGGTTGTCTTCCCTTCTTCTGCTTTATCAACTCTTCCAGCTCTCATTCGCACCTTTTCCAACTACTGTTGGATGAATGGTATACACTCTTTATTCTCATTGTCCCCCTCGTGGTCTTCTTCCTCTTCAGCAGCTTCGCTGGTCTCTGTGCTGTCGTTGGCCATCTGGGGAGGAGACAGAATCAAAAGGATGCACGTCAGTCCATCTAATTCTCTGGCTAATGTGCAAAGCAATCAGCATAATGTAGAAGACCCTAAAGGCAGTGGTATCAGCATTCCAAAACTTTGTCAAGAATTGCAAGAACAAGATGAAAGGGAAGGTGCCATAATTTTGGCAGTGACCTTTTAATTCATCACCATCATCTCTTAGATACGCATACATGCCCAACCCATCCAGCGTAGATCATGCCATTTTCAGGGTGTTTTGGGTAAAAGGAGAAACTATGGATCCAAGCAATGATTTGCAAAGGCACAATCACCAATTGGCAGATCTCCAAATGCATTCCAAACTGATGACTCTCATGGAATTGAAATTTTACAAAATTTATAAAATGTTTCATGACATAAACATTATCATAACACTTTATGGTATAATACAAATGTCATAAAACCTCATCCGTGGTCATCTCCTGATGTTTGACAATTCAACACGGGTTATTTTCAAAGAGTCACATCTCTGAATATCTCCCTGTAATTTAAGATTTTTTCCAGTGAAGAGAGAACATTAGAATTTCTGCCATTGTTGAATTTGGTAATAAAAATACCACTGGAACAATAACCCATCAGATCACCTAGGGGGTTAATAAAGGGTATGAAGGTTTCTTCAATATTCACATATTGATCAATGTTGGGTTTGAAATCTACTTCTTATAACTTACCAAAGGAGTAGGTGTCTTCTCCACATCCAGAATTAATTTTCCTATATTACCTCTGTCATGGATTCTTTGCATTGCTTCCTTCACCTATAATCAATAGATCTTAAATTTTAATCTTCTTTGTGATGCAAAAGGAAAGCAAATCGAAGTCAAAAAAATACCCCCCTACAACTGGATTTGAGCACAAGTATTTTTCCTAGGATCTGTATGTATGTAAAAAAAAATCCCATGTTGACTTTTAGAATAAGCCCAAGAAAGGCATGGAATTAATTGAACATCACAAGAAAAGAAAATATTGTATCACCAGAATATCACAGCACTAGGAAGGCTGCTGTCTAAAACCTGTATCCTAGGAGTATGTGTTTAGATTTCTTTTGTGTAAATGTGGCAGAACTAGGAACACAATGCCTTCAGAAGGTTTAGACTAAAGCTCTTAGAATCCTTGACAATTGTCCATGTGTAGCCCTACAAAGAACAACGGATCAAGAAATTCACTCTACAGGAAGTTTAGACTGAAACTTTTTGGTGATAGGCTACATTGACACAATCTTGTAAGTCTGCTTGTGTTTTCACTTCCATCTGTCTTTTACACCTGGGGATCAGAAAGAATTCAATCTAAGTCTTCTTCTAATATTTTCCTACCTCCCTGGGCTTAGCACATGCTTCTTCTGTCCCTGTTGTTCTAATGGTTTCTAGATGCTTTTTTCAAGGTTATGTCCCCACACCATGTGACTTTAAAGAATAATAATGTAATAAAAGCATCTGGAGATCACCCCTGATGAATACAATTGAAGTGACATATGCAATCCCATTTCTATCTTCTTGGGAGGATATTGCACTGAGCATCACTGTGGAAGATAAGGTCTCTGGATTTCCATTCTATGATTTTATTTTATGATTGATGGGCCTCCTTTGCTGTTACATGGACTGCAGCTTCATTTTATGATACATAGATTTTGGTAATCCCAGAGTTAAATATTACATTTATACATTAGCTCAATTCAAAGAGAGTTTAGTTTAGTGTATATAATAAAATGCAGTAAGCAATATAATGGCAAAACCAGAAAGCATTACATTAATGTAATGCATCTTTTCTTTTTATGTACACTGAAAGCATTTGCACCAAGACAAATTCCTTGTGTGTCCAATCACACTTAGCCAATAAAGAATTCTATTCTATTCTATTCTATTCTATTCTATTCTATTCTATTCTATTCTATTCTATTCTATTCTATCCTGACCAGATCATAACACATGACGTGGTTATAAAAATATAGAAATACCATTTTGGTGTAGGTCACAACAAGAACATCATCTACATTATTCCAATTGCTGCATAATCTTACACATATGGCAGTTGCTATGGGCAACTTTCATCTGGTCTGTAGCTCTGAGGTCCCTTTTAAGACATCTACCTGAAGTACCTGAGCTGAAATCTCTCCAAAATATCCCATAAAGCAGCATTTGTGAAGTTGCTATGGTTAAGAAAACTACATGAGCACATCCTGAAATTACCAAATTGTAAAGAGGCAAGGTGGAATGAGTGATTATTTTGTCATCATTAGCAATTTCCACACTGTATGTGAGCTACAGCTGGAAAAGCTTAGCTTCAACTAGGGCATACGAAACCTTTGCCAGACCAATTCTCAAATACAGCACATCCTCTGGAACCTGCACTGTACATCGGACATTAACACAATTGAGCAGGTTCAGAGGTATTTCTCGAGAAAAGTACTCCATTCCTCCATTCACAATAGAATTCCCTATGCTTTCAGGCTCGAAATTCTGGGCCTGGACAATCTGGAACTGTGCCGCCTGTGGTACGATCTAAGCATAGTACACAAAATTGTCTGTACAACATCTTACCTGTCAATGACTTCTTCAGCCTCAATCACAACAATACGCAGGCAAACAACTGATACAAACTCAAGGTAAACCACTCTAAACTCGATTGCAGAAAATACGACTTCAGCAACAGAGTGGTCAACGCCTGGAACGCTCTCCCCAACTCCGTTGTTACAGCCTCAACCCCACACAGCTTCAACCTTAAACTGTCTACCGTGGACCTTACCCCATTCCTAAGAAGTCCTTAAAGGGGGCGTGCATAAGCACACCAGCATGCCTACCGTCCCTGTCTTAATGTCCCCATTTATCTGTTTATACTCCCTTTGTTCTTGTTTATGTTCATATCTATACTTGTTATCTTGCACATGTTTGACAAACAAACAAATAAACAAATAAATAAACTCTCCATCTTAGTAGGGCTGAATTCACACACATACATTGCATGTTTAATAACTATCCATGGATCTATCATTTTATTTCCATTTTCTCTTGGTAGCTCAGAGAAGGGAAGTTTCTCTCATTGCATTCCCACAACTCCCAAGGAAGGGTGTTGAGCCAAGGGTACATCATTCAACTTGAGATCAAGTGGGGATTTCAACCTGCATCTGCTTTATGCAAGCCCAATGTTAACAAGTGGTCTCCAAACCGTCTATTTTATCAGTTCTGAATATGTTTGTTCAATTATAATTAGGGAATGACTTACTTCATGCAAGACATCATTATGTCAGCCATCTATTTAACATGTGGGGCTCCAGAAGTTGCTGAATGGTTCTCAGCACCATTCATATGCTACCCAGCTCTGATCAATAGCATTCAACCCATTTTCTCCCCTAAAGAATGCAAGCACTTTATTGTTCAGCTGAATTAAATAATGTTTTGACCTTCAATGGTTTCCATTCCTTGCTTTAATTTGAAATTTTGCTAAAGGTATAGAATGATTAGCAGCTAACTGCAATTTTACAAGCCTTTAAGTCTACAGAGAACAAATGTTTAAATTGCTTCTACACTATCAAGGAAAAAATAATCATGCTGTCTATGTATCATTTGTTCTTTGAAAATATAACTGCCTCAGGAGGTACTTAAATGCCATATTATAGGAGAAGAAATTACTTGTGCTTTCTGTCACAATATGTGCACTTAATATGGATGAGAGAAAAGAGGAAAGAAATTATTAAGACTTCTATACACTTTATAGATGTTTCCACAGTACAATGAAGTGATTAATCAAGAGTTATTGAATAAACACAATTCATTGAGTGACACAACATTGCCTAAACCAATATGATGCTTTTGAAACCATTCTGACTGGGTTCCCATCTGTAGTTTGTTTGGGTTTGAAAACCAAATCCAGGGAAACTAAGCTATCACGGAAGCAATAGCTAAGGACAAAGAAGAAAAAAGCCTGAAAGAAATTCCATATTCATTCAAGGAAGAATGTACCTTTCCTTTTAACCTTCACAGAACATCAGGTACAAAATCCTCTCCTTTAGCTGTGATCAACTAAATTAGCCTCCTACCTTGTTCAGCTGAAATTCCAGTTCTGACATGTCCTGCTAGCTATTCAAATTAACTCTACACCACTTGCAACCATGACAAATGGCATAAGAGAACCAAGCTGGTTGGTGGTGGATCTGCTATATGAAGATCCCATTCATATGATCTGGTTCACACATCATGCAAAGTTTGTTTAAACTTTGTCGTTTAATGTTAAGTTCACAGTTGCCTGAAACGTGGTTTTAAAAACACAGTTTATCGGCTTACACAACAAGCCAAAATCAAACCACATCATGGCTTAATCAACATGTGAAGACAGCCTCTCTTTCCACTAAAAGCATTTAATTTAATCCTACTCCCATTGCAAGAAAGTTAATATTCTCAGAAGCATTCCATTCAAATTCCTCTCATTTGATGCAGAGGGGAAAACATACTGATACTTGCCATTGTGCAGGTTTTTAATAGAAAAAAAAGAATGAGAAAGGGGGACTATTTTTGTTCTCTTTCCCCTTCTGGCTGCTTTTGTCAAAACATAAGCAAAACAAACGGATTCATACATCTCCAAATTCATGTCCACTTCCTGCTTCTAGAGCAGGGGTCTGCAACCTTAAACACTCAAACAGCCATTTGGAATCATTTCCCACAGAAAAGAAAACACTGGGAGCCTCAAAACCTGGGTAGACATGGCCAACTCAATGTCACTCCCACCCAATCACATGATGCCACCACGCCTACCCTGGTTTTCTGGCTCCCAGTGTTTTCTGTGGGAAATGGGTCTCTCCCTCCCTCCCTCCCTCTTTCCCTCTCATTTCTATTTGTTGTGTTTTACCTTCTCAGGTCAGGCAAGGAGTGACTGGGAGGGGAGGGCAAGGGGTGAGGCCAGCCAGTGGTGGGATCATCCAACAGGGAGCACAGCAGAGGGCCCAAAGTGCCGCAGGTTGCTGACACCCACTCTAGAGAAATCTGTGTCACTGCAGGTTTTTTTGGTTTGTCTGTTCAAGCTCCTAAGCTCATATTATAGCAAGCAGGTGTCTGCTAGCCAGCACTGTGTTATCTTGTCTCCATAGTAATGAGATAAGAAAGTCTTGTGATGTTTTGATTCACTGCGCATGTGTACAAAGTTTATACCTTCATTTCCTGTAACTTCCGTTGTTATTTTTTTTTTTTTTCTATATACCTTGGTGGAGATTAGATTGCAAGTATGTAGCTCCATTAGGTTTCCTTATTTTATAAATAAAAATGTTTCTTAGATTGCTTTCCGGGTCTAATTTGCTAATCTGTTCATGAGAGCTGCAGCCAAATCTAGTGGGAAGCACAAGCCAATCGCAAAAATGAATTGTTGCCACAATTATAGTACATGGAGGGGACGAAAGCAGCTCTCCATTGTGTCCATGCTCTAGACAACTCACAAAATGTAGCATCTGATCATCAGGATCTGTTCCAATTCAATATTGAGTGTGCTTGTATTTCTGTAACTAAATCAGTCTCCACATTCATTCCAGATACATTCTATACCTCTGCAAAATTCAGATTGGGCTTTTCCTATGCTAGCATTTTTCATACATTATAGGCACCCATGGAAAGGCAACAGCATGAATACTATTATATTTTGCTTTGAAATAAGGAGGCAACAATTTTCCTCTGCCAAATTCCAGAACCTTCCATTACACACAATATTCCATCATTCCTGCTACCCAATTCTTTGAATGGGCAAAATAATCTTTCTACTTGGATGATCAGAGCTTAATATGAGAATGGGTAATATTTCTTTTTTCTTTTTTGCATTTGAATCTTTTTCTCTCAGAAAAAAACCCATATTTTCTTTACTCCTCATTTTGCCTCACGAGGAGTGCTCAAACATCTATTAACTCATTTTGTACAAGAGTTTAATGCTGAACTTTGGCTGCAAACTGCCCCACTTCTCACCAGGAGATTAGAAGATTCGCATAAAGAAATGAATTTGCATTACTAATCATACTAACAAACAGCAATAAAATGTAACAGCCAAGCTAGATAGCAGCATTAGGTCACTTTTATGAACTCCCGAAAAGCTAAGGAACAGAGCCAGTTGGAAATCTTAGGAGTGATAAAACTGAAAGACAATAGTTGGGTTCCTTCAGCACAGCTGGATATAATTCATGATCCAAGGGTCGCAGTGCCCGAGTTCTCATAACATGCTGAGCCAAAAACAAATAATGCCAACCTCTTAACACCTGGCAGAATAAAGCAAGCTTTTATTATTCTCTAAGGCAGAAAAGGATAATTTTCTTCTTTGTAACTTTAGAGAAGGTGAAGAGCTAGTAAATTTGTTTATGCTTGTTGTGATGAAGTTTGGAAGTCACTTCTGTATGTATTTTTTTCTCTCTTTCTGTAATGTATTTTTATCTTTTTCTTCCTTTTACATTTTATTGTTCTTTCTTTAGTTTACATTGTATTTTACTATAGTTGAAAAATTCTTAATAAAAATGATATATGAACGCTTGAAATGGGAGAATGATATAAGATTAGCCAAGTTTCTTATAAGAATTTCACACATGCCAAGATAAAATGCTTGTGTGTCTGAGTCTGTAATAAACAGCAGTCAGATATTAGTAGGCAATGCCTACTTATACCAAATGTTGACTTTATCGATGTGGGAAATATCCCATTGATTTGGATGTGCTACAGGTAGCCTTTAATACAACATTACTAGGATTTTTCTGAAGGAAATATTTATTCTGAAGGACATATTTAAAGCTTTCTAGTCCACACCAGTGAGAGAAGAGTTAAAAGAGATACTTTTGGTCTGCCATTCTTCTCCCTGTCTGCTTTGCCCCAGTGCTGCTAAGGAACAAGCAACTAAAACATGCCACTGCAAATTATGAGGATCAGGTCTCCATGGTTACAGGTCATGTGGCCTAAAATTACAAGCTTTTAGCGTCAGAGTTACTTTGGTAACACCAATGGCGCAGGTAGCTCATCCAGATAAAACTGATAAAAGCATCTGTCTGATTTTTCTGTTTTGATGCTCAGCCAGCAGCTGGCATTAACCCATAGACAGCAAGCATTTATGCTGTTACAAGCACTCCTAAAAGTCACAGCTGTTCACTGAATATGTGAAGAAGGGTAGAATCACAGCCATCAACTATGTTCGCACAACATACTTGGATAGGCTAATGAAAGATTTAGGAGCTGCATGAGCTCAACAGATTTAAGATGGCTAGTTTTAATCTTAGTTCATTGTGGCTTTGAAGATTATGCAAATCAGCCTTTTTGGATTGTACAATCTGAACCCAATGGATTGGAGTGGATTAAAATCAGTAATAAAATCAATAAGTAGGCTGTGTGAAGGCAGATCCTAAGAACTGATTAGTCTCCTTCCAGTGTATATGATATTAATGGAAACACTGATTTCCTATGTCTGTATATATATATATATACACACACAGAATTTCATGATCCTTTTATACAAACAACCAAAAGCAGTAAGATTCTTGAAAAGAGAGGAAGGAAGGAAGGGTGGATGAAGGTGGTTCAACTGTATTGCTTCTCTTCCCATGATCCCAAGGGTTATTATCACCACCTACCATTTTGTTTACATGTAGGCATGTATGCCTACATAATAGCTTGTTTTAGTTTTAAATGGTTTGAGGAGATTATTATCCTGAATGGCAGGATATAAAGAACTGAAAATAAAGCAACAAGCAATTACTTCCAGTTCTTGTCATCATTACAGTCAACACAAACAAAGCGGGGTGGGGGAATGTGTGGAAACTTTGAGGTTACTCAAACCAATTCAGCATACCGGATGGAAGGGAAAGGAAGAAAAAGGCAAAACACTGAAAAACAGTCCGAAAGTTTCAGTGGCCCAACAATCAACCAAAGTTTTGAACTTCTCTGTTCCTTCCTGGACATAAATCATTTTATCTGATGAAGTATTTTGTAACATTCCTAGGCAATCCTCATATCAATTCTTGTGCTATGAAATGAACTCATATTAACTTATATAACCAAGGATGTAGAAGTGATGTTCTCAAGGCCCAAATCAACTCAGTGATGCCCTTGCCATGATATCTCATTGCCTGGAAGTGGTGCGGATCTGGATGGGGAGGAATAGGCTCCAGCTCAACCCAGCCAAGACCGAGTGGCTATGCGTACTGGCATCTCGGACGATCCAGGATGTTCTACCTCTAGACATGGGGGGAGAGGTGAGGCCCCCCGTGGAAAGGGTCCGCAACTTGGGTGTCCTCCTGGATACATGGCTCAGTTTGGAGGAGCAGGTGGGAGCCGTGACCAGGGGGGCATTCACCCAGGTTCGCCTGGTGCGCTCCTACCTGGACCGAGATGCGTTATGCACGGTCACTCATGCGCTCGTTACATCCCAGGTTGACTACTGCAATGCTCTCTAAATGGGGCTGCCCTTGCGGACCACGCAGGAGGCTTCAACTGGTGCAGAATGCAGCCGCGCGGTTGTGATGGGGGTATCCTGATACTCCCATGTTACACCCCTCCTGCACGAGTTGCATTGGTTGCCAGTTGCCCTCCGTGTTAGATTCAAGGTGCTGGTACTTACCTATAAAGCCCTACATGGCTTAGGGACAGGGTACTTGCGCGAACATCTCCTGCCAGCATCGAATACCCATCGCCCGGTGCATGCCCACAGACAGGGCCTCCTTAGGGTACCGTCAGCCAAACAATGTCGGAGGGAGGTCCTTCTCTGTGGGGGAGGGCCTTCTCTGTGGGGGTGCCCACTTTATGGAATCAGCTTCCCCTGGAGCTATGATTGGCCCCCGACCTCCACTCCTTCCACCATGGCCTAAAGATTTGGTTATTCGAACAAACCGCCTGGACTGAGGGAGGGGGTTTAGTTTTAAAGGTCATGTGTGGGGTTTTAAATACTTTATTTGGTCTAATTAGGTTTAATAATCTTTTAACTCTTTTTAACTTCTGTATTGGGTGTTTTTAGTGAGCCGCCCTGAGTCCCTAGGGAGATAGGGGCATATAAATAAATAAATAAATAAATAAATAAGGCTATCAGGCGGATCGTAGCAGGAAATCAACTCCACTGGAAGGCTAAAACTACTTTTATGCCTATATTAAGAGAAGTTTGCAAGTTGGACTGTGATGTACCTCTTCCTTATACTCCTTAAACACATTTGCTCTAATAAGATTCAACACACTTCCTTCACACATTATCAACAATAAATACCAATAAAGAAAAAAAAATCCCTCCCACGAATGACTTTGCTTTGGTAACTCCCACAGAGGAAGTTGTATTGTAATTTTTATTTGGGTCTGCATGAGGTATTAATCCAGCTACTCATAACGGAATTCCCAGGGGGAGACAATCAATGATAAGTCTCCCATCTTTCAGCAGACCATAAAATCATTTTGCTGTATCACCCATAATATGGTCAAATTTTACCTAGCTGCTAAAAGAGGAAGGCAACAAATAATGTTCAATAAAATTGCATTTCTCAGATACTTTTACAATTTTATCCCCTCCTTCAAAACTTCAATTACTACCAGTACTACTACAATGAATATCCCATCACTTGTAATTCTGAATCATATCAGATTGGCCTTCCACTTGTATCTAAGAACATGGGAAAGCCGGAACATGGCAAGATAATTCTCCATATATTTGCAAATGAAACTTCTAGGTCAAGAACAGCACAGTGAATTTAAAAAACACAGCTGATCTTTCATGACGAGGATGGCATGTTCCTTTATAACTGCCACTATTAATATCTTGGCAATGACATTTTACACCAGAGGTAATATCCCAAATATCCATAAAGATTTATGTGTGATCTTCCATATCACAATGCTCAAGAAGAATATAATATATTATATTTAGAGTGGCTGAGAGAGAGGATTATGGGAAATTGTGTGTAGAATTCAATAGGGTAGCCAATAAATATTTGAATTCCAAAATGTTTAGCTCATCCTTCTAAAATATTAACACTCTTGTTTTTTCGTGCAGTTAGGCTTTTGGCAGAGAACTGCTGGAGTTTATTCTTATAATTTTTTAAACTACAAAGTAATGAAACAAATCAGTCTACAGCACCAGCTGCCTGGCACAAAAGTCAGTGATAATAGCCATTTAAAAGCCAGCACAGAGAAAAATGTTTGGCAGAAGCCATGAATGTTCTTAGTGTTTTGACAGAATCACTGATAAGATAAATTTTGGAAATCAGATAATCAAACACATGGACCAACCGTAAAAAAATAAATAAATCCTGACTCTACTTAGGGCACATTTGAACAAAATGCCACACTACAGATAGAAGAGAATATTTATAGCTCAGGGTTGAATTGTGGAGTCCTTGGTGCTCTTTGAGCTTGGTTGTTTTCTTGCAGACATTTCATTACCAAACTAGGTAACATCATATCAGTACTGGGATAGCAGGCAAGCAAATCCAGCTCCTGGTTCTTCTCTCTAAGTAGCACAGTCAAAAAACAAAACTATGGTTTTAAGCTTCTTGTGTTTCTGGCTGGCCAAGTCTCTCTCATATGAGCAAGTAATCATCATTGGGTACACAATGGACATTTTAATAGTACAATGTGGGACATATTCTGAGTGGTACGGTGGCCTCACAATCAGGAGGCTCTGAGTTCAATCCTAAGTAGAGGCAGATATTTCTCTCTCTGGGCACAATGAGAATATATCTGCTGGAAAAAAAAACTCTGCTTTGGCGACAGGGAGGGCATCTGGCCAGGAAACACTCAGCTCCATTCAGTTGCCCAGACTCCACCTACAAGGGATTATGGGGTCATTAAAAGAGGATGAATGTGGGACAGTTTCTGTCCAAATCTGAACAGAAATAACTTTGGCTTCCATATCAGAGGCTTATATGTCCCCTGGATGTTGCCCTAATAGGTAGTGCCCTAATTCTAATCAAGTAAATAGCTTCTTATGTGGAACTTGAAAGACATTATAGAAATATCTAGGAAGGGGAAATGATTGTATTATAAAAGGGATGGGAAACTTTGGTTCTGTCATTTCAGATATCTAGATGCCAAATCCTTTGCTTTGGTTCAGTCAGAATTTTATCAAATCGCAAAGCATGTTGTACTGAGAAGGTAAGGCTGCAATATGCCAAATCATCAGTAATTTGCTTTAAGGCAGAAAATAATCTAACCAGCAAGATGAGAGGAACTAAAGAAGTTTCCTAGTAGACCTGTTTTCAGCCAGAATTTAAGATATCAGACGCTTAATTGGTGCCTAAGGGAAATGCAGCCTAATTCTAAACATCATTGGAAGTTGATTAAGGAACTCCTAGTAAGATTTTCAAGAATTGTGATTGGATTATTTCTAAACTTGGAGATTCCTCATAACATACAACTGAGCATCAGAGAGCACCAAACTCCAAAATTCAGCTTTAACAAGTTTAAAGGGAACATAATTATTACCTGGGGCTCAATTATTATCAAATTGATTGGTAAATGTAATTATTGCAAAGGATGGTTTGGAGGCTTTTCTGAGAAGCAGGTAGGATGATATCAGCTTCCCTGGAATTCAAAAACAAGCAGTAATATTTTAAATTGGACTCCCTCCCCCAATTTAAAATACCCTTGCTGATAGATTAAAACCACCAGGGATTCGGTTTAGCTTTCAAATATGGAATGCTATTTTCTGTGCTATTTCATCAAACAATGAAATTAAATTCCACCTTGGGTACACAATTCCACTGGCAAGAATAAAAGAACAATCTGATCATAATGTGTTACATTCTTGTGGAAATTAAAGTGTAGATACACTGTGATAGTGGTAGAGTTACAGTGACAAGAAACGAAAACCCTTTCTCTAAATCTAAACCTCTTTAAACATTCTCCCAAAGGCTTATTCAGATTTGAGAGTATAAGCAACTGAGGGGTCTGGAAACTAATGAAAATCAGTCAGTCAGTCAGTCAGTCAGTCAGTCAGTCAGTCAGTGAGTCTGTCTGTCTGTCTGTCTGTCTGTCTGTCTATCTATCTATCTATCTATCTATCTATCTATCTATCTATCTATCTATCTATCTAATACTTATACATGTATATATATAAGAAAGCAGCAACAATGGCTACAGCATCAGGATTTATCACTTCACAATCAAACCTCAAGAATTAAAATAAATTCTAAAAACAGCCTGAAAGTGGGGGAGGGAATGCCCAGGAAATAACCAGAATGACCAAGGCAAGGACAGACTGTTAAATCTTTCATGGTTTGAAACTAGGAGTCTCTCTGTGGGAAAAGAAATTCACATGTTTCCTTATTCACTACAGTTATGGTCTTTCAATGTATACTACAATTTTTTCCTGTCCACATGATTGCTTTGATGATCCTGAGCTATAGATACAAACTCACTGTAGTAAAAGCAACACTATTTGAAGTTTATTCTTCCCAATTTTTGTTTTTGGAGAATGAGCACTGGGGTCCTGGCTTACACCTGTCTGTCCTCAAAGTGTTTTGTTCTTAAATTTGATTAGTAATCATTTAGAACTTGACTTGAGCTGTGACTATTTAGAAATATTGTTTCCGCCAGATGGTGTAGATGATCCCATCTCTCTCTATTTTCATTTATTTAGAACCAAAGCTCATTATAGTTAATTTCAAGTGGAGGAAACTGAGGTAACCCCTGCCATGTTTAGCATCTAATTGACAGGTTGTTCCTAACATACACCCTCAAACATGAGTTCTTATTGGTTGGTTCTAGGCTTACAAATCTTTTCTAGTTCTGCTATCTTGTCAGAATTTATCAAAAATAATAATGATAAATTAATAGGCTCATTAAAAATTCAGTTTACTATTAGCATTGATTCCTTCTGCTGTGCTGGAAGAAAATAAGAAAGGTAGTGCTGATCCATCATCTAAATTTATTAGTAGACTTTGAACATCCAGGGTTTATTTAATACTGAAACCAGAAAAGAAAACTGGTTTCACATTGCAAAGCAAATGACAAAATGGAATGCCAGCACATCGCTCTCCTTGGTATTTTTCCCACTGATAGATTGATCTGCATGACAAAGGAAATGTTGTCATGGAAATATCAAGCATGAATCTATGGTACGTTTCATTAGTTTAGCAGCAAACCTTAGGGGAGGAAAAGTCTCAATTAACAAAACCAGTTTTCTATTTCTAATATTTAGTTTGACAATGTGAACTTTACCATAACAAAGCAACCAACATATTGATTTAATATCCACCCATACATAATTGATATAAATGGATATAGTTATTAGGTTTTATTTCCCATGGATACCTGTGGTATTTGTTCACACAGTCAGTTGTCAGTAAAAACACCTCATAACAGAACAGTCAGGATATTGTATTAGGCCAGAACTTAGAAACACACAAGGCAGAGAGAACAATCAATAATGAAAGTAGTAGACTCAAAATCCCTAAGTGAAATCTTCACGTACAAGACTGGCTTTGAGATAAAGTAGAATCTCTCTCATCAGAAAGTTTCATGGTTAGCAGTACCATCTGGGAATCTAAGACAAAACACTTGAGAGTACCTTCAACTTGAGATGGTTGATTGAACCTTAGAGGAGTATTCAGCAGAAGATTTCAAACATCCATATGGCCTCAGTTGGAGGAAAAACTCGCTGGGCCTAAGTGTTCAGCTCCTAATGATCTGTCCAGAGTCCTGAAAGCTCATTCTCTCTCAATGCTTCTTCTTAACTACGTATTTGAATCTTCACAGGGAATATTTTGTGTGACTTCTCTGTATTGGCATTTGGAAATTTGGGTTGAAAACTGGATGCTGTCCATCCCACATTGCAGATTTCTTTGTTTTTTTTTAATTTTTTTTAAAAAAATACATATTAAATAACAATGCTGTGATTCTGGCTCTGTTTTTCTGAGGCACTATCATAGTGGGTTCACATTCGAAGTCAGAGGTGGGGGCTGATAATGACCAGCCAGTGTTAGCTTCAAAAGTGCTGATAAAGCAGACCGCTCCAGTGCCACCATTTGGACTGCTGCGTCAGCCAGTAAAGGAGGCAGGGCAAAACAGCAGACACAGCTGCCATCTGAAGATGAGGGCATGGAATTACTGCCCCCATCCAATGCAAGAGTTTGGTGGGCTATGAAAAGAATAGAGCAAAGAGGCTCTGCAAGAGCACTCATACAGAAAGAGTCTCACTTCACTATTATTATTGTTGTTGTCACTGTTATTATTACAGTTTACAGTTTATTACATTACTAGCTCAATACCCTTGCTTCACTACGAAACTATGTGGTCGGGCTTAGTTTTGGGGGAGGAAAATGAGGGGAAAAAATTCTGCCTCTGCCTACCAGCATCCATCAGTATTCATCTGGCTAGTGCCCTGTCAGTGTGTGAGAAAGTTGAGGGCAGTTTGGAAACTGAAACAGTATTTGCTGTGTGAGCAAGGAGACAGCCGTGGCTTAGCTCAACTGTTCTGTACTAAAGCTGCTTGGTGCTGTGAAACTAAAACTGAAACTCCTCTCCTCTGTTTGTATTTTGCATTTGGAACAGATTTCTTTTCAGGTGGGGAGGGGGAGTAGAACTCCTTAGCATCAGAGCATGTTCATAATAATATACAAAATAGTAACGCTCTGATGGTCATTTTAAAAAATCCTTTCTTAGTGAGCATCTAGAAGCCAAGAGGAACATATGTGCCAAATTTCAAGTGTGTAGGCTTTACGGTTCTGGAGATTTTGTAATGATGCATGAATGGTATTTCGCTTTTATATATATAGATTACAGTTTCTTACAAACCAGACAACAGAACAAAGAAAAACACTCAGTAAACATACAATTAAAAATTCTATTATAAAATAATAAATAACTAAGATCTATGATAAAACCCAATCTGTCAATTATACATGATCTAACTATACTAAAATTGCAATCCATAAACTGTGCGGCCTGTTGTCAATTTAATACTAAAAGGGAAAGGAATAAGCAATGCAAAGGGTTTGCCACATTTGATATATAACATAACTTTGGTGGATTAGACACGTATTTCCGATGAATCCCCAGTGCTCCTGTGCAGAATCTAGCCACCTGTGCTCTAGTTACGGACTGTTCATCCTTAAGCAGCCACTGGAGATAAGCAGAATGGCCAGGATAACTAGCAATTATTGGCAGAATATATATTTTTCCCCGAATCTCTGAGTAAAAGCAATATCAAAGGAGTATGTGATCCACCGTCTCCACCCTCTCACCCTACTAAACATCTGCCTCTATTAAAATGGAACAGCAAGTATAAGCTTTCAAGTGACAACTTCCCATTAATTCCCACTCTGTCTGCCTTAACTTGTGATCACACAAATACACTCTGACTTTGAACCTGAACTGGCTGACAAATTTGCTGCAAGATTTGACCCCCCTGGACTCCACCTGACTACTCTCCTGCTTTGCCTCTTTGATTTGGAGTCCTTAAGTCAAACTTGTTGAACTTTGGGAAGGAACTTGCCTCCATATTGCAAGTGATGTCTTGGCAAGCCTCATTTAGTAAAGAGAACAAAGCCACCCCTTTGTGTATTGTGTGGTTGTCCTGGGACAGAACAGATAAAACAGGAACTCTGCAGGCAAAATTATTCTATGTTAGTCACTAGGGAGGAAATGGAAGTTTCTGCCTTCCTAAGCATCTGTGCTTGTTTGCTTGTTTGTACTTCTGCCAAACATGGAGTTGGATAGATCCTATCCATACAGCTGATGTGCCTTGATGGTTTATATTTTATCTTGCTTTATTATTTTACTTTATTTTCTGCTATGTAACCTCTGAGACTTTTAGATTCAAATGATGAAACAACAACATCACCCTTAATACAGCAACTTGGGAAAAACCTCAGACTGATAATTGAAAAACAAATGTGTATCTTAGGGAGGAAAGGAAAGGACGAGGGTAATTATCAGGTTTGATGTGTTTTTTAATTTCCCACCAGATGACAGTGAGTAGGCTTGATGAATGAGCTAGATTCTAGTCTTGAACAGACTGCATTTATGTACTTTTCAAAGCTAATGTCAGAGTGATAGGAGAGACAGCTGCCAAATGGTATGAAGTGTTTCCAAACAAATGGAAGAACGTTGTTTTATAAAATAACATGACACCATTTACAATATAAGCATAAGAATATCTATGTTTTTTAGGTTTCACTCCATTTCCTATTTCTCAACCTTCTTCTGTGCCATGCCTACTTTTCTTATGTTTTTTTTAAAAATCTGCACTATAATTCATACATATTTTCTTGAAGACTTATTCCAATAAATCCTAGTTAAATATAACTTTCATATTAGATCAGCAGGCCTGGTAGCCCCAAGGGATGGGTGAACTCATCGGGTGGCTCCCTTATTATTCACATCCATCTATCTATTATTCCCTTTTCTTGTATCTATTTTACACTTTCTCATTTTTAAAAAAATAATTATGTAATGGTTTACTAATGATTATCTTATTCATTGCCTGATTTTACTGTACACAGCCCAGAATCACTTTCTGTGAGATAGTCAAAGATATAAATTTGATTGATTAATAAACAAATAAATAAGTAAAGAAACAAATAAATATTTTCATTATGGCACATAACAAGCATGGTATGCTTAGGGTCCATTCCCTTTAACTCCGTTCAAGATACTAACCTTTTTCTAGCTAAGTCCTCAGTTTTTTTCTTCAGTCCACTTTTCTTCTCCTTCTTTTTTTTGACCCATATTCAGCCTGAGTCCTTATCTCTCTGAAGTATTGTCCTTGTAGCTTTCTTCCTACCTGTTTTTCTTCATGTCTACCTGATACTCTTCAGGTGTGTTAGACCAATGTTTCCTAACCTGGGCAAATTTCAGATGTGTGAACTAACTCGGAGAATTCTCTAACCATCATGGCCATTGCTGAGTAATCTGGGAATTAAAGTCGACACATATGGAAGTTGTTCAGGTTGGAAAACTCTTTGCCAGACAAAGCACCCCATCTTTAACCAGCATGGCTGGCTGAAACATTTAGTACTTGTTGTTCAACACTCTGTGGAAAGGCTGCCATGTCTACAAGCATTGCCTATAAGCTTTTTGAGACAGTAAGCTAGAAAATCCATTGTAAGATACAACGGACAGCAAAGTACATGACTGGAAAGCACTCAAGTTCTTTTTTTAATAGGAACACTGCCAATGTTTAAATAAGCTACACTGAGTATGCTAATAATTAACACACTAGGACATAAAACCAGGAAATGGGATCCTTGCTTTTCTCATCTTTATGCAAAGAGTTACATTTTATAAAAAAAAAATACAAACTTAGAAAATCCCAGTGCTCCCATTATGTTATTTGAAGTATGCAGATGGGATGTCCATGACCTATTTTAATAATGCATCGTTTAATAAACAAACCAAAATAAACATATCAGAGAAGGAAAAAAGATAAGACCTTACCTCTTCCAGTGCCCACAGTGAATCAACCACTGGTTTGATCTTCTTCACATTGTAAAGTTTTAGGAGATTGTCCATTACTTTAGTGACAAGGCTACTTCGTCCCTGTTTGAAAAGCAGGTTCAACAGAGAAAATCCAGCCATGACTTTGTTTTCTTCGTAAAGTTTGATAGGGTTTACTTTCTCCACCTGCCACCACTAAGGGCACACAAATTGCAACAAGATTAGAACCAAGGTATTCCATGTGTATATTACACTGAAATGCATGATGTACCTCATAATCACTCACTCACTCACTCACTCAGAAGATAGGAGGCCACAGAACCTGGAGTAAGGACTTCAATACTTTAACATACTGGAGGATCTCAAAATAAAAAGGCATGAAACAAAGGTAGATCCAGGTGAACCGCTAAGATATAGGCCTCAGTTTTTTGCTCTCAAGATGTACTACCTTACTCTTCCAATTTTCACATAAAAAGAGCAACTTTCCTTTCTCAAATCTAGGTTAGGAGAAATCTGAATGGGTTCCCACATTGCCATAAACCAGAATTTAAATATAATGAACAAGACACCATGGCTTGGTTGATATATCATCCTAGACCATACATAACGGTTTAGAAACCACAATGGCTAAGTCTGCAATAACCACACTAAGCCAAAAATAAAAACTAGAATGGATAGCCAGTGTGAACCTAGTAAGGATGTTCAGAGATCATCCATCCATCCATCCATCGATCCATTTTGTGACAATGTACTTTGATTCATTTTTTAAATTTTTTAGCCAATGAAATCAAAGCCATAGTAGGATGAACACTTCTGATTTTACTTTAACCCACCAACCCTTTCAAAGCTCCCAGAATGGATAGTCAAATTGTTTAAGTTTTTCTTTTTACATTTTTGGAATTTGTGGTGGGATTAAAAGCAAGCAGTAGAGAATTAAGGCACCCTTCACGTCTTAATACTTCCCAACCATTGCAGATCATGATTTTCTCCACTTTTGAAATGCGGCTGTGCCACAAAACATAAAAGCAACTATACACTTCTGAATTAATAACATATTTGAATTCAGCCATTATGCCCAGCCAGGCAGGTTGTGGCTCACTGTGACTTGTGAATTAAGCATAACGATCAACATTAAAATACACAAGGGTTCGTCGTGATGTACAAACCAAGTGAGAGTTTGCTATGTCAATTTGGATTTGGGGTCTGAACACCTACTCAGATCTGTGGACCAATTCTGTATTGGTGATGATGGGCTTGTGATTCAAGGCTTGGACTGTTCTAAATGATCTTGTCTCAAAATTCTACCTGTTTCTCACCTGGGTTCTATAACAGTGGATTTCAACAATCATCCAGTGGCTTTTTGATTCATGGCTAGCTGGAAATGTATTTAAGCAGCAACTCCTTGCCATGTTTTTATAGATACAAAGAAGAAACTAATAAACTTAATGAAACATTAATACCTCTGCTGTGGATAATGCCTAGCTTGGACCTGAATCTGCAAATGATGAGTCATGCTGTTAAAGGGAGAGAGGGGGATAAAACGGCAGGGAAAAGCAGACAGACTTGGAGCACAGCACATACAAATAAGCTCTAACAAAGCCGGAAGGGCCTTATACTTACTGATTTTGCAAAGCTGAAGAAACTTTTGGTTTCCCCAGTAACCATGTTTGATGAGCCTAGAAAACAGTGAAGAGGGAGGGAAGCAGCAGAAGAAAACATGAGCACAAAAGTAGATTAATTATATGTCACAAGAATAAATGGGAGAATATTGATATGCTGTGTCAAAATCACAAAACAACACCTCCATTCTCCATAAGGGGCATCTTGTCTACTGTTGGGGTTTAATTCTACTCTCTTGTTGTGCTCTTAATAATGCCATCAGAAGGAGAAAACTCCAACTATCTTTCACCAAATAACCTTCTTGGCAACTTGACCTCAAGTATGGACCTCAAGTATGGTCATATGAAAACAGACAGCCTGGATGGCCAACACAGATTAATTGGTCCTATCTATCTTTCACATCCCTTCTCTTCTATTTCTGCCTCCTGCTGTTAAGGTGCTTCTGAAATGGTAACTGAATTTTTCATGTAACCATGCATTAGAAATCAAACTGAACAGCTACAATGGAATGGTGTCTCTTGAGAAATGCAGGATTTATTTGGCTTTTGAATTTTACTCACCATACAAAATGTAAGTCCCAAGTGGTTTGAGTAGACTGAGGCCTTTACCAGTATTTTCACCACAAAGGCAATCCAGGACAATGTCTACACCATCTGCAGAGATCCTACAAAGCACAGAAACATCACTTCAAACAATTAGTAAACAGGACAGTTGTTATGGGTGTATCAGGTGCTAGGCTGGTCCTGGGGAAGTGAAGACCCAAATCCACAAATACTAAATCTACAAGATCTCTTTAGAATTCCCATTATGTTATTCAAGCAATTCCCTCCCTAGACATTCCACTTTAGCCACTGTTTGAATGGATCCTTTCTCCTCAAGTATTGGTCTACCCCAGGGGTCTTCAAACTTGACAGCTTTAGGGCTTGTGGACTTCAATTCCCAGAATTCCTTCTCCAGTCATGTTAGCTCAGGAATTCTGGGAGTTGAAGTCCACAAGTCTTAAACTTGCCAAGTTTGAAGACCCTTAGTCTACCCATCACTCAAATTTACTCTATTTTTAAAAAGTGAGTAGAACTGATCTAGGCTACTCCTCCATTCTTTAATTAAATGTGTAGAAGGCTATCAGCCCAAAAGGCTAAGAAACCATTATCATGGATGTCAGGACTTCTTACAGGTATTATAACAGAATCTTCAGCATCTGAATGTGCCCTTCCCCATGTTTATATCAACTAGGGAAGGGCAGATCTACACATGAAGCTCCAGTTAAAGTGATCTATTGCTAAATAGCTTATGCACAGGAATCTTTTCATCTAACGGTCATGGAATGCAAGGAAATTTGGACTTAATCTACTTGTAGCTACATAGGGATTCTAGGCTGATCTCTCTTTTAACTCTGACTTCAGACTCTGCCATGCCTTCTCCCCCAAGAAGCTTTTCTGAGGCATTTTCCCAAATTGCTTTCTTGAAATGGAGTCAAGTCCTGTGTGATGACCTGGGGCATGGCACAAAGGCAACACAGTCAAATAAGCAAGAAGTGTCCCTTTAATATCTCCAACTTTGCCCCCAATGTCCAGGATACCTTCGGCTGGAGAACAAAACTCTCCCAGGAACAGTTTTTAAGTGGAGAAAATTCAGTCCGAAAACAAAGTACATACAAACTGTAAATAAAAATCCACACAAACCATGCTGCAGTAATTAACTTTACAGGGCAGGAGAAGGAATTGCAGACTTGAAATCCCAGCAAAACACACACAGTTGGGAAGACTCCAGGAACCCAGATAAGCCTCGATGATACCAGATAATTCACAATTTGCTCCCACAACTTTGCTGTGCGCAGCTTCCCTTTTTAAACACTGTGTTCCCAGTTGCAGCTAATGAAGGGAATCAGGGCCCTTTCCTCCCCTGTAAGTCATACAACTCACATTGCTCCCTTCTCCATTCCTCCCTGTGTGCCCTAGGATGAAGAGGGGGTGGGCCTGGGTCTTCCTCTGAATTCCCTCACCCTTGCTCTACCTCTCCCCTGCTCCACCCAGCCAGACTTTGCCCTTCCCCAGTTTCTTCCATAGCCAACAGAGCCTTCCACTCCCTGTCAGCTGCTTGGCCTCCCCTCACTGAATCAGATTCTGACAGGGGCATGACATTCTGTTTATCTGTCCATTGCCTTGATAGTAGCTCTTCTTCCTGTCTTTCAAGGCTATTCCCTATGCGCTCTACAAAGTCTTTGTAGCAGGTGAGAAAGGTCATGCATAAAGGTCAACTATTAAAATATTGGGAGTAATCCATGGCTTTCTGCAGAGATAAGAATAGCAGTCCAGCAAGTAGATTGATTTGGCCAACCTTGCTGATATTCAAAGGCAATGCAATGTCAAATGTACTTAGTGCTGAATAGGAAATGTTTAAATCAAAGAGTTGCAGCTAGACTGGAGGGTATTTTTAAGGGTTAGAAGAAAACAAAGACAGCCTACTTCTTTCCTGTTGCCAAGAAAATTACAAAGCTTTATCTACGAAGTCATCAGGAGCTGCCTTAAATTCAAAGGTGAAGTTGTCTTTAGTACTGCTGACACTGCCCCCTTGTGCACAGGGATACTTTAGTTGCCCTCATGATCAAGAATTATTTCCTACACTTTCCTACACTTATAGGGCATTTTATTGTTAAAAACCTACACGTCAGAGTTGTTCATTTTTTTTATCTTGCAATCAATTAAAATGAAAATACAGACCATCTACAGTATTTAGAAAATGGAGAACATACTTCTCTATATGTAGAGGTGAAGGAGAAACAAAACTCACTCTCTGCTTCAGTGGTGGGATTCAAATTTTTTTTAATACCGGTTCTGTGGGCGTGGCTTGGTGGGCATGGCTTGGTAGGCATGGCAGGGGAAGGTTACTGCAAAATCTCCATTTCCTCCCCACCCCACTAACCTGCTTTCCAGTTCCGTTCTCTGGTGCAGGGCAACCAAAGGAGACCCAGCGATCAGCTGGGACTCGGGAGGCGGAGAATAGATGGGGACGGAGCCAGTTAGAGGTGACATTTGCCAGTTCTCTGAACTACTCGAAATTTCCACTACCGGTTCTCCAGAATACCATCTCTGCTCTAATTTTGATACTCTCCTGTTATTCATTCTGAACTCCCCCCCCCCGCCTTTTTTATATCTTCGCTGCCCTTATCTAAAAAAGGAACAGTTTCTATAAGAAGTTGGAATATCTTTGTAGACATTCTTAAAAATTAAGCCAGGGACCCCAATGAAATAGGTTGCAGCCAACATATGTTTTGGAGGATCCATGGAAGAGAATGCCAGGTAAAATACTTTCCATAGGAGAGTAAATTCACATTATTATTTCAAGTTTCATTGTGAGCTTCCTTAGAGCCACTTATGCACAGAAAGATCAGAAACAAATGTGCAATGCGAAGCCAACTTGTACATTCCCAAAAAGCCAATTCCATGTGGTAGATTGAAGTCTACATCTTTCAGCCTTAAAATCTCTCACAATTAGTCCCAATGGATGCAGTTGATGGGCGATCCAAAGATTCTGGATGGCACCAGGTTGCCAGGTTTCTGCCTTAAATTAACCAAATCTGTGAAAACCTGGCTTCAACCATTCTCTGCATAGAATATATGCACCACCCTCTACAGCAGTTGTTAAAAGATTGTTTCAATGGCTCACTTCAATTAAATAATTATGAAAATCACTGATGCACTCATTAGGGATAATTGTACTCTACGGAGTCTGAAGGGCATAAGGTACACCAAGTAACTTTTAAATCCCAAGACCAGCTTTTATCTCCAGACAATTATTGTCTGAAATTGGTTAATAGCAGTTATGAGGATATAGGTTAAACTTACTGGCCTAGATTATGAACCTTTTTTCTTTTCTTTTCTAGAAGCAGGAAGAGCAGTGGGCATCTGATGACAGACAAAGTGATGGAATTATATTACAGGTAAATTGTATGCTAGGATTAAGATGTTATCTGGCCATACTAAGGTATAGAAAATGTTTTATAAAGCTCATTTTAATTCTGCACTTCCCTAAAAAAGTAATCCAATTGCTAGTCAACATGTTTCACAGCACAATCTGCATTTGTAAAAGGATGGTGGAATTTCAGGGTTCAGCCACATCAGTGGAACAACATTTTGAAAGTATCCTTTAAGGAAGAAAGTTATGGATCAAAAGATACAGGTAAAACAGACAAAAGACCCAAGCAGTTTGTCTTGCTTTCCATACTGAGTAAAAAAATAGAATAGAATAGAGCTGGAAAGTACCTTCTAGTCTAGACCTCTGCCCAAGCAGGAGAACCTATACCATCTCAGACAAGTGACTGACTAGACTCTTCTTAAAAACATCCAGTGATGGAGCACCCAAGATTTCTGAAGGCAAGCCGGGGCAGGTGGGAGGGCCCAGCAGCTGATTGTCGGAGCAAACCAGTTTGCTCACATATGATCGTTGGAGCTACCAGTTAGGCTGAACTGGTAGAATACCACTATTGGTCCTTACTGTTAGAAAGTTTCTCCTTAATTCCAGGTTGCTTCTCTCTTTGATCAGTTTCCAACCATTATTTCTTGTCCTCCCCTCTGGTGCTTTGTAGAATAATTTGACCCCCTCTTCTTTGTGGCAGCCCCTCAAATACAGGGATACTGCTATCATGTCACCCCTAATTCTTCTTTTCTTAGACTAGCCAGACCTACAATCCTCAGCTGTTCTTCATATGGGAAGATGGGATTCTAAACATTATCATCTGGATACTTCTAAAGAGAAGGAGTTATTTTTGCAATCCTGTGATCTGTACAGTGGGGCCTCTCTGGTGACAGCAACTTGCAGATTAGCTCATGCTATTGTGATCCCTTTGCTTTGGCATCAAACATCTTACAAATCCTTTTATTTCCAATTTCACGCTCTATATCCAAAATGGTAACAATGAGAAGAAGCAGAAGTATCCGCAAACTTGGAGAAGGGAAATCCATCTTTCAGGAAGATAGTGGAGAGATTGCCAAAGGCAGTAAAACCCTAAAACAGCTCACTGAAAATGGAGGTTTTTGCAAAGCATGGTCTGTTTGTTAAAGAAAAGCAGAATGTCAATGAGCAGATTCTGTAAGTTTGACACCCAGGGTGCTAATAACTGGGACCAATTTTTGCTATAATCTTCAGTTTATAGTTCTTCAGTTTATCAATTCCTGGTACTTTGTGATCATCTCCAAGTCTTTATCTTCTACTATCTCCTACTATCACAATTATCCACACTTCCTTCTTCTCATATCTGGTGTGTTATGAGCCAAGACTCATCATCATTATTACTATTTTTTGCCTGTGCCCTGTGCAATTGTTGAAGAGTGCTACCTAAGAGCATTTCTTTTGATCACTTTTCTTTTACAAAAGCCTGCTGACTAACCTCTCTTTAAAAAAAAAAGAAAAGAAAAGAAAAATGAAACCAGAAGGTAGGTGTAGGGGGAAGCGAAACATTTTCTTTTGCATCTATAACTTACCAAGTTATATATATTTGCTCTTCAAGAGAACAAATGATGCTCTAATAAGAAAGTAAGTGCTACTCATACCTGCTCCTGGATTTCATTTTCTATCCACTTACACTGTGAGGCAGAATAATAAGGAACAAAGACAGGAAAATGTCCATATTGTTGGGTTATGCAGATTCTATTACACAACGTTATGATTTTCCACTGCTTTTGTCGAGCTATAACTCTGATTAAGTACACACAATGGGGCTAAGATATAACCGACAACATTTGGGGATGGGAAGAAGAATGAGAAAATGAGCAGTACAATGCAACCACAGCCTTTTTAATATACACAGGTAGTCCTCAAGCGATGACCACAATCGAGTCCAAAATTATGTTGCTAACTGAAACATTTGTTAAGTGAATTTGCCCTATTTTAATGATCTTTCTTGCAATGGTTGTTAAGTGAATCACGACATTTGTTAAATTAACACAGTTGTTAAGTGAAGGAATCCAGATTTCCCATTGACTTTGCTTGTCAGATAAAAATAGATTAAGGGAGAGCTTTTTTTCCCCACACCTGTGATGACTCAGAGTGTAACACAAACGTAACAAAATCCAAAACGTAAATCAATGTCCTTTATTGCCTCCAACTTGGCCCCACTGTTCAATAATACTCAGTTGGAGATAAAATGTACTCAAAAATAGTCTTCAAAAGAAAGCAATACAGTCTGAACTTAATGAGCAAATAGAGGTGACATAAAAAACCAAACTACAATGACGAAATGTCCACAACGGAACAGGAGAAGTATTTAACAAATTCAAGGAGATAACAAACACAATCTGTTGGAAGGAAGCCAACCAAGATAACTTCAGACCAAAATAAAACACGCTTCCTTCTGGCAACCTGTGTTCTAACCATCTCTCTTATATACTTGTCTCCCCAGCTGCAACCAATGAGGAGGATCATCACTGCTTCCTCTCTCACAAGCCAAGTTGTTGCCTTCTTCTTTCATCCTTGTGTGTCCTAGGCTGCAGAGGGGATGGGCCTGGTTCTTCCTCTGACTGCCCAGCCGGCCTCTGCCCTTCCCTAGCCTCCTCCACAACCTCTGAAGCCATACCTGCACTCCTTGTTGGCTGTTCCTCCTCTCCCTCAGAGTCCAACTCTATCAAGGGCATGACACACCTGGATTCCCTGAATACTATCTCCATATACGTAAAAGAGAGATTCAGTAAAGCTGGATATATTGTAAATGTGATAAACCTATTGGAGACCTCATAACATTTCATTTCCCATTGATAATTGATCACATCACTGTTACCTAGAAAAACAATCTAGGACAGGGGGTATCAAAATGGCGGCCTGCGGCCTGGATATGTCACATGCAGGCCACGCCTACCTCAGCTCCATGAAGGGAAAAAAAGGTCATGATACGTCACCTAATGCCATGAGTTTGACACCCGTGAAGAAGATTGTGAGACTCTTTCATCTTTTACTCTAAGAGACCATTTACAGTAGGACAATAAAAATACTTTCGAAAATTAACTTATTTGTCCCCTCCATTAGCTTCTTACAGTTCTCATTAAACAATTTCCCCTATCAAGTAAAATGCAAACTCACTCACTTACTTTTTAACTTCTTGGACATAATCCATGTTTCGGTCAAACAGGTACGTCACAGACTCTTTGATGGCCTCATGCTTGAAAGAAGAAGCCGTTCCAAAGACAGTAACATTGGGAACTGTTGAGCAGAGTTGAGCAATAGCTTGTCCCTACAAATGCATTTGTAAATTAGTTGCATGGATATATCAAATGTGTTTACCATTCATTGCTGATTCTCTTAATTGACTCTCTGCCAACAAGTGACCTGAAAATACATTCTTTATTTATTTACCTACTGCTCAAAATCAACGTTATATTATGCAATATTATGTCACCATTAGGTGATCTTATGTTAGCACTGCTTGCCATTTTTGAATTCCTCCCCCAAAAGGTACCAGTACTTGTAAACTGTGTTTAAATAAGAGAAATTTTGACAAGTAGTATATTATTGTTAATATATACATAGGATTAAAAATAGGGTAGGGGCAGATTTAGGAGAACACAGTTGCTTCTAAGACATGGTTGGTGGATGAAAGAACCTCATACTGCCACTTAGCCATATATAGCCACTGGTTAAGATGTGTTTGTAGTTGTATGATTTGCCAAAGGTGACAGCAGTTACTTGACTTACTTTATTTATTTATTTATTTATTTATTTATTTATTTATTTATTTATTTAATAATTCGACTTGTATGCCGCCCCCTCTCCAGAAGGACTCGAGGGGGCTCACAGATAAAAGACAATACAATAAGTTAAGTTAACTAAAATAGAATTAAATTGCAGCAAGCCGAATTAAACTAAAAATCCCATAATACATATAAAACCCTTCCCCCGAGGAGTCAGCACAGTCCAGCCTGTTCAAACAGCCAAGTTTTTAGGTCGTGACAGAAGGTGCGGAGATCAGGGGCCAGGCGGAGCTCCAGAGGTAGTTGGTTCCAGAGAGTGGGAGCCGCTACAGAGTAGGCCCTTCCCCGGGATGCCGCCAGCCACACTGAGTCGCAGACGGCACCCCAAGAAGTCCCTGCCTGTGCGTTCGTACAGGGCGGTTGGTATTTGATGCCGGCAGTAGACACTCCCGTAAATAACCTGGACCCATGTCTCGTAGGACTTTGAATGTTAATACTAAGACCTTGAATCTCATCCGGAGGGCAGGAGTGGTGTAACATGGGAGTACCGGGACGCTCCCATCACAACCTGCACAGCTGCATTCTGCACCAGCTGAAGCCTCCGGATGGTATGCAAGGGCAGTCCTAAATAGAGAGCATTGCAGTAGTCGAGCCAGGAGGTAACAAGTGCCTGAGTGACAGTGCGCAGGGCATCTCGGTCCAGAAATGGGCGGAGCTGGCGAACCAGCCAAACTTGGGCAAATGCCCCCCTGGCCACAGCCCCCCCGTGCTCCTCCGTCCTGAGCTGTGAATCCAGGAGGACACCCAAGTTCTGTGCCCTGTCCACGGGGGGCAACACCTCTCCTCCCATGACCAAAGATGGAATCTCCTGACTGGACTGAGATGTCTGTATGCACAGCCACTCTGTCTTGGCCGGATTGAGTCGAAGCATGTTCCTGTCCATCCAGATCCATACCGCATCCAGGCAACGGGATATCACGGAGAGGGCATCACTGATGTGGCCTGGGGTGGAGATGTACAACTGCGTATCATCAGCGTACTGATGATACTTCATCCCAAAGCCACGAATGATCTTACCCAGCGGCTTCATATAGATGTTGAACAGAAGGGGCGAGAGAACCGACCCCTGAGGGACCCCACAAGTGAGAGCCCTCGGCCGACCTCTGCCCCTGCCAACACCGATTGGCGTCCCAAGAGGAAGGAGGAGAACCACTGCAATACAGTGCCTCCCACTCCCAACCCCCCGAGACGCCACAGGATACCATGGTCAATGGTATCGAAAGCTGCTGAGAGATCTAACAGGACCAGGACAGAGGAAAAACCCCTGTCCCGAGCCCTCAGGAGATCATCCACCAGTGCGACCAATGCCGTCTCCGTGCTATACCCGGGCCGGAAGCCCAATTGGTATGGATCTAGGTAGTCTGCTTCCTCCAGGAAAAGCGGAAACTGCTGAGCCACCACACTCTCAACAACCTTTGCTAAAAAGCAAAGGTTGGAGACTGGACGGAAGTTGTTCAATTCGGCTGGGTCCAGGGCAGGCTTCTTCAGGAGGGGCCGCATCACTTTAGACGATATTATGAAAGCTAAGCAGTCAGATCAGACTAAAAGCTGGATGGAGAACTTCCAAGAAGTTCTAGGGGCTATGATCTACAATGGGAAATTGAAATAAAAATTCATTATGAAGGAAATTGTACCTCAATTCCAAGTGATGGCCAAGTCAATATATATTTCACCAGAGTACAAAGTTTCTCATAGCACAATCTCATTGTAGTTATGAATTTTTATTTTAATGAAGATGGCTGGCTTCCTCATTTTTCAGGCCTTCAAATCTTAGCCAAGAAGCACTTAGCTTTCTGTGGTCACAACGTTGGCTGAAACTCTGGTTATGGACCTCAACTGATCCTAGATTCCCAATTTAATTTGTAAAAGCGTTAACAATCCAAACTTTCAAAAACTCCACTACAGGCATAAAGTATGTGCCAAATATGGTATTTCAGCTGCAAATAGGATTCCTGGGGATTGAGAGAAGAATATGTGTCTTTCAAAACTCAATTACTAGCTGAAATTACAATGTTAATCATTCAGGTCTAGTTCCTTCTGTTTGCTGATGATTTCCAATCAACAAGGAAAAGGATGCTTCATGGAAAAACACTGTTGCCTGCCTCTCACAAGTGCCTTAGTCATTTAGGCCCTACGAGATGGAGAACTCCTTGTGCAATGCATCACGGAGGGAGAACTATAGTGAGAATGTTTTGAAGCAATCAAAATGGACCTTCGGTACATCCAACCAGCCTATTATTTTAAGAGCTTTGCTCTGCAAAACAGTTGAAGAATATTCTTTAAAGCTCTTCTGCTCTAATACAGGGAAATCAATGATGTAGCTATATAATGAACCTGTTTCTCCCAGTAGACCAGGAATAGCTGAAATGCTTGAATTTTTTTTTAATAAAGACCTTTGTAGGGAATTTGCTTCACTTCCCATCTTATGCGCTCAGAAACTTGTTAAGTTTCCATACTTTAGAAGCCCCCCAGTAACACTTACCACACTTTCCTTTGTATTCATACACTTTGGGTTTGTAGAAGGAGGAATCACTATCTTTTTGGTAAATGGACTGTTTTATTTTATGATACTTCGGCTGCATTTTAAATGTTACTTGCCTGTGTAAAAGTACCAGCAAGTTGCTCTTCAACCGGAATAGAGGATGGTTTTATTCTCTTAGGGCCTTCAAAATGTTGGCAATGGTTAAATTGGGAAAGATAATTATTTAAGTGAACAGAACAATTATTTGATTTAAACAAACCACACTTGAGGTGGATTGGAGCATTTGCAAGGTGAACTGTCAAGATTCATTCTTGAAAAAAAGGAGAGATGTTGGGAAATTTCATCAGGTTTGCAGTTTTAAAGCAAAGTGCCCCGATTCAAATATTTTCTAGGCATATAAACAAAACAGAACTACTAACCTTCCTCTTAGTAACTCCCTTGAGGTCTGGCAATGCAGCATTTAGCTCAATAACTTATAAAAATAGGAACATTCAGGAGAAAAGGGCTTCCACGTTTAAAATATTTATGGCAAGTAGAGTTTTGCATTAAACCTTACATTTATATATATATATATATTAAAAACATCATTTGCAGAGTGGTGTGGAAATCTGACAGAATAGGCTTCTTGGTAATGAAAAATGAAAATGCTTTGATTTAGATAGTATCCCTGTAAAAGGCACACACTCAAATACCTCCCTGTTGACGAATGTCCCAGTTTTTGCTTATAGGGTGAGATACAGGTAGTACTTAGATAGTTCCAAATTACATTCTTAGAAGGAAAGTTTTTTTTCACATAGGAAACTGGTTACTGGGTGGAAGGGACGTAAATAAAAATCAGATGAACTGATTTCCCCTTTATCACCATACTTATTCCCAAATTATTCAGGAGATTTTCAGGTTGTAGGTTTTAGCCTAGATCTTTGGAAATCTTGTCCACAGAGATGCAAAAGAACCAATGGTTAGCCCTTCCAGATCCTGATTTTCCAATATCACAATCGTGCCGAATACAATAGTCATGAATCGTTGCAATTAGCTACAGCGTTCAACCCTCATCTTTGAAATTTATTGATTAAATTTACATATCTGCCCATCTCTCCAAAAAATGACTCTGATGATGTATAATAGTCTCCAAGACTTTGTTATGTCACATATCTACCTTTTATTAATTTAAATGTATTTAAAGAATTGATGGGGCACTTACCTCCCACAATGATCTTAGGTGGCTCATAATATCTCCCAAAAACCAACATTTGGAACAAATAAACCAGACCCTTCCCATTAGATACCAGATCACCCATATTATGGATCTCCTGACTCAGCCTATTATGACTGACTATTATGGATCTCCTGACTCAGCCCCAGTGCTTGGATGAAGAGCCAGTTCTTCCCAGTTTTCTGGAAAGACAAAAGCGTAATACCTTCCCCACCCCATCCTATAAAAAAATCTCAATTGCACTGAGATATAGGGAAGAGATCTTCTAATCTATTCTAGCATTTCATGGAACCTTCAGTTTATTGGTGGCATTGACTTGAACTTTTTCTAGTACTGTTTTGGAAGGCTTGAAATTACACTTTCCTTTTTAAAACATAATGTTAGAGGTTTATTGCTTTAAAATATCAATAGCTGTCTTAAAGTCTTTTTAGTTTTTTTAAGAAAAGAAACATATGTTCAATATATTATTTGCTTCCAGTAATTGAATTGATTTCTCAGTTCATTCACTCAGCATCCAGACATGGATTTTCCAAAGCACCTGAAGGTCAGACAAGGAATAATGGACGAAAACTGAATAAGGAGAGATTCAACCTGGAAATAAGGAAAAATTTTCTGACAGTGAGAACAATCAACCAAAGGAACAGAAATTGCCTTTAGAAGTTGTGGGAGCTTCATCACTGAAGGCTTTCAAGAAGAGACTGGACTGCCCTCTGTCAGAAATGGTGTAGGGTCTCCTGCTTGGGTGGGGGGTTGGCGGTTGGACTGGATGACCTACAAGGTCCCTTCCAACTCTGTTAATCTGTATCTGTATCCCAACTAAGCCCTAAGATACTTCATTCAAGACAATAATTTTGGAGACTTCTCTTTTCATGGGGTGAAGCAAATTACATGCATCCTTCACTTTTTCACCAAATAGTTTCTAACAGAGAACACATAGTGGATGACGTGAAAGGATGAGAAGTGAGGAAAGTGATTGTGTAATATTAGAGTGCTTGATATTAAGGGAAAAGCTTCATTGGAACTGAATGTGTATCTTGGATTACAAAAAGAGTCAATATTAATAAACTCAGAACAATAAATAAAATTCCATGGCAAAACAAGGTAATGGGAAAAGTGGTTAACAGAGACTAAAGGTTCCTAATAAAGAAGATACTAGAATCAGAATTGTAATCAATTCTGACAAGGAAAATGAACATAGGAATTCACTGAATGTCTACGGAGATTCTTAGTCATATAGGTCATGGTTGTCCCAAATGTGGTTTTTTTTCAAGAGCCAACTGGACTTTCTGGACAAAACAACCACTTCATATGTTCCTGGCACAACATATTTTATTTATTTATTTTTTATTCATATTTATATGCCGCCCTTCTCCGGAGACTCAGGGCGGCTTACAATTTTTGGGATACAATCCAATGCGTTCAGCTCAGCAATAGCCTTCATTCCATTGTATATGCCTGCTTATTACTAAGCGGCATTTTTACAAAGTCAGCTTATTGCCCCCAACAATCTTGGGTCTTCAATTTACCTACCCCGAGAGGATGGAAGGCTGAGTCAGCCTTGAGCCTGGTGGGATTCAAGCCTGCACTAATTGCAGGCAGCTGGAACTTAAGTGCTAGGCATTTAGCAGCCTGCACCACCAAGGCCTTTATATGATAACAAACACATCAGGACAAGATTCAACAGTCCATCAGCAGTTAAAAGACAAAGGCCACTCTTTTGAAGAGGGCAACATCCACATTTTAGATAGAGAGGATTGGTGAAGTTGAAAGAGGGGCAAAAGAGGCCATATGTGTTAAAATTGAATAGCCCTCTCTCAAAAGAAAGGGAGAGACATGACATCATCTATATCCAGTCTACAACACAGTCTTTTCAGCAGTTCCAAGAAGGTTCCACACCCATTTGCACTTCTCAGGTGACCCTGAGGACACAGATAAACCTCCAAGTGGCCTTAAAAGAATGCAAATGACCAGCTGCCTGAAAGGAATATAAATCCTTCCATTCCCCACTATCCAGGCAGAGCTGAAGCAGCTTCTTGGATGAGAAGCGAAAGGTCTTCAAAGAAAAACCAGAAAGTCCACTCTTGGTGGCGGGGGGGAGGGAAGCACCTTTGAGACAAGAATTCACTCTTGCCATGCTTCTGCACAAGATCTGGGAACAAACATGGGCACATATAGGAGATTTTTGGATTGATTTTAAGTTTTGTATTTTGTAATTGTGTTTTGGGACTGTTAGTTTAATTCTTTTTTAAGTATTTATTGTTGTTGTTTTATTGTGAGCCGCCCCGAGTCTTCGGAGATGGGGCGGCATGTAAGTCCCACTAATAAATAAATAAATAAATGTTGCAAAGGTATCTTGGAATTACAGAAATAGCATCGGAAAAGCTAAAGCTCAGAATGATCTGAAATGGGCAAGTTATGCTAAGAATTCGTTTTTTTAAAAAAGCTTTTTATCCTTAAATTAAAAGGAAAAAACCCTGATAACTGTTTCTTTGAAATCTAGGCCATTCCTCCCAACATTTTCACCTCCAGTGAACAATAAGAAAATCCCCCTTCTGAAGAAGCTCTCAAAGGGAATGGCCCTACCATTCACCCATCTCCTGGACAGCTTTTCTTGCAAAGCAACCAATGGAGAGCTCTCCATAAATCCATTTGTCCAAGACTATAAAAGACTTCCCACCCTTTTGATGTTGCAAGATATCATGTGCTCCTGGAATGTTTGGAGTACTTGAAACAATGACATGGAACTTTTCATTAATGCAAAACAAAGTCCAAGATTCTTGTGCTACAGGACCTCCATTGTTTTACTGGATGGCTCAAGAATGCTCATGACATTTGGAAATAAATGGGGGTACTTTGGCTGTCCTCCTCCTCCTCCTGGTAGACATTAAAGCCCTGGAATATGTTATCCACACAAGCCTACAAATCACTCTCTTGGGGCTGTGTCCAATGCCTACTCCCTTGCATTTTATATGAACTAGCTTTATAGGCAATAATTGTTTTGGATTGTACTGCTGCAGATATTTTTCCTACCATGAGCTAGTGTGGGAGTCTCCAGATTGACCTTTTTTTGCAACTGTTTGTTATTAACTACATGATTGTATGGTGTTATTTGCAAACCGGATAAACAGTAATACTCCTGTGGGGTTCACTAACTTCTTCCAAAGTTTGCTTGCAATCATTTTTTTTCTGGCTTCAAATGTTTTGAATGGTCTGCATTTGGGTGGGTTTTTGTGAGGGGGGAGAGGGTAGGAGGAGGAAGAATGAAAATTAATGATGAAAATTAAGATCTTCTTTGTCTATACTAAACTACAATATCATGAGATTATAATTCCAGACAGTTATTGCAATGACTCAGGAGTAATCATTCAATATGAACAAGGGTATAGCGGTAACGTGGGCTATTGCAATTATTTTAGTGTTTCTATTAGGCAGTTTGTAACTTATATGATCAAGATTTTGGCCTAGGTAAAGCTTTTTTTCCAAAGCACTTCCTCTTCAAGAAAATGTGACATATCACTGAATATCTCTACTCTGAAAAAGATTTAAAATCCTGTTACATTATTCCAAAACCTACTCAACAAGGTATCTCTACTTCTATATCAAAAGTCCAGGTACGTTCACTTTTGGAAGCCCCTATTGCTCTTTCTCAGTTTTAACTTACCCAGGGCTCAATATTCATCCCATGTTCACCAATAGCCACAGATTCAAAGCCAGAATTCACAAGCCAGTAATTATTCTTCTATTTTATTTTGAAAGGAAGTCATTACAGACTTTCTTGGTCAAGGTGCCAGTTTTCTTTCAACAAGCTGGGCTTGAAACAGCACATTGAAGTACACAAAATCTGCTAAACAGACTGAACTCCAGCAACTGCTTTGTTTTAAATCCAATCCAATTTATAGTGGAATTGAAATTCTTTCATCTTTTTCCTCTATTTACATGATGTAACCCCACTTGAAGACACTTTCTTATGGGCAGGAGAGATTTTTATGTTGTTGGGTGGGGTTTCTAGCCAACTAGCCCTCTCAATTTATCAGAAGATGGAACTGCACAATTCAGAAAAATAGCCATTATTAATACTATACTGACAATCAAAATTGTAATTCTTTATCGGACAGAAGTGAAACAGAATCAACTTACCACTCCACCCCCAGCAGAATGAACCAGAACTGACATGCCTTCTCAAAGTTGGCAACTTCAAAGAGCATCATATATGCCGTTACAAAGTTCATAGGAAAAGCAGCTGCTTCAGAGAAGCTCATGTCATCAGGAATTCGGTACACAAAGTCAACAGGTGTGCATACAACCTCAGCCCAGGCATTGTAGTTAGTAAAGGCCATGACTCTGTCTCCAATCTGAAACCATTTGAAAGAAACACAATCTGATTACAACCTTCTGGATAATCCTCACAGAGGCACACACACCCCAAAAATACAGGCTGGTTTCAGACATTGGCAGTTATCCCTTGGTGATTGTAACATCTAGTGTGTTGTGGCCCACCAGTGGCCAAGAGGTACTGGTAGCAGACTCGGACAGTGAGGAGGTTGGGGAGGAACATGGGCCAGTCCTGGAATCTGGGGAAGGCTCTGACGAGGGCTCTGCTTTGGAGGCAGAGATGGGGCCAGGGCTGTTGACAGTTATCAGCTGCCTTCAGAGTCAGAGATCAGTGGGGCAGAAGAACAGCAGGAGCCTGTTCCCAGTGTGCACATGCACAGAGCTGCCAGGAGAAGGGAACAGTGAAGGAACAAGGGTTGACTTGGGAGTAAAGGCTCAGGTGGACAGTGAATGGCCCCTCCCATAGGGAATAAAGAGGAGCGAAAGGGAAGTGGTGTTTGCAGGAGGCAATTAGTTCAATTCATTAGGGTGAAGATCTGTTCCTGACTTCTTGTCAAGTAATTGCTGCTACAGCGTGGCGTTTGGAAGATATTGGCCTGGCAACTCTCCAAGTGTGATAAAGGTCTGTAGTTGTGAAATCTCATGAAAGGCGGTTGGCCGGGACTTTGCTGGAAAGGAATTCCCTTTAACCTAAATAAAAGGGGTATTATCGGGACGAGGAGTCTGCTTCATGATCTTGGGAAGCCTGGGTCAGAACACAGTGATTAGGGATACAACCACATATGGTGATGGCAGATGAGAGTCACTGTGAACATAAGAATGATGCAAAATGGGCAGAAGTATGTCAGCTATTATTGTACCATATATTTCTACCCCATTTTTGCTCTGGGCAGGGCTATATTTTTCCTGAAATAGAGCAATAGATCTACTCAGTTTCTCAAATGAGACTGAGACCTCTTCCCTTTCAAACTAGAAGTTGTACAGAAAACAGTCTGACACAGGGTCTCAACCTTCAGCAATTTAAGATTTGTGCATTTCAATTCCCAGAATTCCTCAGCCAGCCATGTTGCCAAGTCTAGAGATACCTGGTCTATCATAAAACCTACCCAATGCTTTGCATAATATTTTGGGAAGGTGAGTTCAAAATAATCAGTGGTTTATTGTTTAAACCAGTTTATAGAGCTGGCTTATTTCAACCCAAACAAAATCAGTCTTATATGCTCCACATTTTAAATGAAAAGTATTTAACAGTCATTGCACCCCCTCCTGGCATTCTTAATATCTGTGGATTTAAATTAATTTATAAACTGCAACACTATGCTGAATTGTGTTTTTAGAGAACACTGTTTGATTCAGACTGCAACATGTATATCTCTGCATTCTTCTGCCTACAGTACATTCAAATTTTATCAGCTGCTTTGGATAGTTTTTAAAGAAGGAATCCATTCCTTACCTTGGTCATGTTTAATCATTCATACAATAAAATATGGGGAGAGGGAAAGGAAGACTGTTTTCACATATAAAGTAGCAAAAGTCAACTGTTAAAACTGGGTGTTATCATTCTCTATAGCATGTTCAAGTACTCAGTGCAGTTTTATTCAGATGTCAATACAGAATTACAGCTTTAGAAGAAAAAAATGAAATTAAACTGCAAAGCTGACTCGCCTATTGATAACAATTCAAGGCTTTTGCTACAATCATCTGATTCTTCACATAAGCGCATCTGAAATAAAATTATTTTGGTTACTTAATTAGCTTGGTCCATTGTACTTTTTCCTTCTGAGAAGTATATTATTATGACAAATGAAATAACTACTAGTGAGCCAGCAGGAATACAGTGTTATGGCACAGTTGGGTGTCATTAATATGAGCTACAATTCCATGCTTAAAAGATTGCTTAGCGGTAGAGAAGTATAGTTCTAACCGAGCTTGTTTAGAAGTAGGCTTACATATTTATATTAATTTATTATATTAATATAATTAATATTAATAGTTATATTTATAACTGGCTTCGGCCACCCCATTTGGAGATGGCTAGTAGACCAATACAAGACCTCATTTCCATCCCATCTATGCATTGGTTCTTTTATTCATTTTAATATTAATTTTAATATTTTTGCTTTCCTGGCAATGTGTCAATCTTGTAATTGTTTTATTCTGTTATTTATGACATTATAAACTGCCCTAACTTGGGCAGCATGCAACTTTAATAAATAAAAATATTTAAGAGAGCTTAGTTCTTTACTGGTTACTCAGGATTCAGTCTTACTGAATCATGTTGCAATTTGGGATTTGCTTAGGAAGTGGAATGTCTTGGTCTCAGTACACCTGGGGTCTACCAGGTGAGAGATGGCTGGTGCGAAATACAAAGTAGCAACAGTGACCCATTGACACTGTCAATTAACTTGAATTTGATAAAGTTCAAGAACTTGGTTCAAGTTCAAGAAAAATGCACTTGATAAAGTTTGGACCTGGAACAACTTTAACTTCCAGCATCCCTCATCCCTATTTTCATTTAAAGAGATGGAGTTGTAATCCAACAACATCTGGATAAGCTGGGGGTCTTCATTGCTTTAATAAATGTTGACTAAATAATGAAGCATCATAGCATGATTAAAATGGACAAATAAAACAGCTGAGTTCTGTAGAATGAATTAAGACAACCAACTATCATAATGTGATTATAAAAAATGGCAGGACCATGAGCTAGGCTGATTTGAATTTATCTGTACATTTTTTATAATATCAAATATTATTTTCATAAACTAGCAATGCTGGAAACTGAAATAGGCTCCACCGGATGCAAATCCTATCTTCTGCTTTTAAAGAAGACACCTATTAAATGTTAAATGCTGTTAAATGCTCAGTCAGTGATTATATCTTCCATCATAGATCATCTCAAATTCTATTAGCTCTGCATGTCTTTTGGGTGACGACCTTTCAAAATGAGAAAATGAAACAGCAATCACCTCTCCTTTTATCTCCCACATATTAATTCATTTTGAAACTCTGCTTTTCGGTCTTGATCAAATTCTACTGCATTCTTTTAGAGCCCACCTTGTGTTCACTTAAAGGCTGTGGGCCTGGACTGAGAGGTTTATAGCACAGAAACATTTTATAGCATCTTGAGTAGTGGCACATTTCAACTGCCTTGGGATACAGAAAAGATTACAAACTTGTAAAGTGTGCTGATAGCTTTAAAATGCTACTGAAAATGACATATCTATTTCTCTACCTCTTCTTCCCCATCTGCAAAAAGTAGAAATTTTTTATGTGAGATGAAATGCTTTCTTTCATTGTTAACAAATAAAAATGATACTGTATTTGCATACAATGGCTGAAAGCTTAGAATTAAGTTGAATATCTCAATTATAGTCCCCTGCTCCAAAGAAGTGAAAACAAACTCATTCAACTGGTTGATGAAATTGCAGATTTGGAGTGAAGTAGGCATTCATTTGTGCCTTCAGTTGAATGAATACACTGTACTAGTGTGTTTACCCAATATGTTAAAGTCTGTTTGGTTTAAGAAGAATGAACTGCAACCTGAATGAGTTTACAAACTCAGTCAACTGAGTTTACAAAACATGCTGAGTGTCTATGGAGATTCTCAATCATCCAGGTCATGGTTGTCCCAAAGGTGCTTTTTCAAAAGACAACCAGACTTTCTTGGTTTATCTTTCTTGAAAATGTTTCATTTCTCATCCAAGAAACTTCTTCAGTTTTGGATTGAACTGAAGAAGCTTCCTGGATGAAAAGCAAAATATTTTTAAAGAAAAAAAAACCAACAAGAAAAAGCACCTTGGAAAAGCACCTTTGGAACAAAACAGCTAAGCCACAAATAAGCCAATCGCAGTGAGCTCTTTCTAGAACCCCAATTTTTAGTGCTTAGTGGCATATGGGAAATTTTGAGAGTATGGGATGGACACAGGCATTGAATGCCAGCTGGGGTGAAAGGCTACTACTCCATTCACAGGTTGGCTGATTATGTTTACTGATTATAGTCCCAGACCAATAAAACACAAATATACTGTAAAATGTAAGAGTATATATGGTAAGCCAACGTTGAAACAATAAATAATAAAAAGAGGGCATCATTCAAATTCTACAATCCATAGCTATTGCTGAGAAGTTGGTAATATTTTAAAGGGTTGCCTGCATTTAATTTTTTTAGGAGGAAGTCTGCAGCCTCTTGTTCAGTAAGACAAGTAAAATTTATTCATGCCAAATACTAAGGGTGATATAGTAGACAGTTTAACAATTCATAAGTTACTCTCTTGGCTGCAGTCTGCACAGAGGTAAATGCAGTTATCTTCTGATTGTCTGAATAGCCCTGGGTTATTTCTCATTGTATTTTCAAAGAAAAACAGATTTAGGGCCCAAAAAGAAATTATTGCTTTTTCTTTTCAGCTGAAATCTCACTCAGATTGCCATGAATGTTACTTGAGACTAGCTCAAAAGCCCAAGGGCCTTAACAATGAAATCTCTGGTGAGTCAAGAATGAAGAAAATAAGGGCAGAAGGCATACATATATTAAATAGATGAACTTTACTATGAAATGTAACTATTCTGGGTTATTTTATATAAGCCACTTGGAAGCAGGGATGGCTGTGGCTGGTTCTTGTGAGGACAGCAGCTGGGACCATTGAAGCTGATGGCTATGTAGAAATAAGGAAGGAACCCTGCTTAATGTGAATCCCTCAAATTCCAGATGATTCCTTCCAATTCCTACCAGAGGTTGAGCATCAGCCTGCATGGGGTGCATGGATCCTGTCATCACTTCTCTAAGCAGACATCTACTTGAGGAGTCCTTGGAAGAATCGGGAGCAAGGTTAACTTGGCCATTGACCTAGACTAGAGTATCTTGGATGAACCCAGGGAATGCCATTGTCCATTGTCCTAGGTATCTTTTCCAGTCATCTCACTTCAGCCCCAAGGAGGATCTGACCAATACTGGCAAGCTGCAACACTGCCCAGGTTAGGACAGCCGATTTTCTGCTGGGTTTACAACAATGGAGGAGACTTTTACTGTTCTGGGTCACAGACAAGCCAACTCCCTCCTTTTTTCTTCCTTCCCACCTTTGTCAGTCTAGTTTGCTCTTGTCTCCCTTGTTATTATCCTACATCTTATGAAATAAGATGGGAATGGTAAGTCCTTGCCAGCTGAGACCTGTACATTGCACTCCTTCCTTTAAATATCTTTTTTTTACAGATAATGACTTGGTGGGTTATAAATTTGAGACAGTATCTTAGATTTTCATGTTTCATACTGAGAACTTCACCCTATTTGATTCTCCTTTTCATCCTATTCAGTTTGCCCTCAAGGAATCTATATTCTATTAGGACCAAGCATAACTATTGTCATTAAGGGATGATGATGATAGCGATTTCTTTGTTTTTGCAGTACTGCACATCTTTTCCTAGGCAGGTAATGTTGTTTTGGCTACATCACCAATAGCGTTCCTAATGTGAATTTTGTTTTTTCAAGAGAAAACTATGTTATGACACCAACCTTTTAAAACTGCTTTTATATCACTGCTGCGCATTTGCTATATTTGTATTTATATATGTTTATATAGCTGCTATATTTAGACATGTTTCTAAACCAGCCATTTTAAAAAACAGTCTCCTGGTAGATATAGAACACAAATTGGAATGGGGATATGGAATTCTAATCCCAAAGCAAACATACCATTTTATGGTTCAACCTGAGTTACGAACAAGACCTCATTAAATAATCATCAAGTGCTCTACTATCATTTGAAATTCACTAATATCTGGTTAATTGATTTGTTCCATTTTGGGGATTCCACTATATCCTTATCAAGAGGAACTGATTCACAATACTTTAGAATTCAACATTGGGAAGAGTTCTGACACTGTAGCACAGGGGTCTTCAAACTTGACAGCTTTAAGACTTGTGGACTTCAACTCCCAGAGTTCCTCCTCCAGTCATGTTAGCTCAGGAATTCTGGGAGTTGAAGTCTTAACCTTGGCAAGTTTGAAGAACTTTGCTGTAGCATGCCAGGATATTTAAATGACAGTCTGTTGAATAACCTGATCTGCACACAACACAAAGTAATGATAGGTGGGTACACACATCACATTATAATAAAACTGAAACGGATCATGTTATGGTTTATCACAGTGATTCTTAATCTTTGCTTCACCATGAACCCTCCTTTAAATACATTTTCTGGCCATGAACCATTGTCAAGGATCCCCAAGACCTAATTCAAGATTTAAATCATAACATTTCTTCAAGCCTTTATGGACCCCCCCCCCTCTGATGACATTGTGGCCCCTGAGGGGTCTGTGTACCACAGGTTGAGAACCATTGGTTTATGGGTATATTGTTTTGTTCTCAAGCACCATCATATTACCTCATAGCCTTTCACATTTTCACCCAGAGCTTCTACAATTCCAGAGCATTCAAATCCAGGTATAAGTGGTGTTTTAGGTGGATTATCAATGTTCCCCTGGCGAACCATCAGATCAATAAAATTTAAGCCACTGTAAGGGAAAAAAATGAGGAAGGAAGATATGAAGGCCTTCATTCCAAGGTAGCTGATAAACACAACCTATCATGCCATTCACAATCATATTTTAGTCACCAAAACCCAAAATGCTCTTTATGTGAGATTTCTTTACATTTCCCCCTTCCCCCAAGCTGAATTCACTATTCATCTTTTGCAATACTCCTAGGAAAAACTCAAGTTTTTATTATATTATTTCCTTCTCTTTGTCTTCTCCGAGTAATGCCAAATAATTTCTGGTTAAAAATAGGCACCTCTTTACACATTGTACTTTTGTTGATTAACCTTCCCCCACCCCTCCAAAAAAACAGCATGTTATCTTTGAAGTTACAATAACTTACTCTCCAAGAAACAGGCAAACAGCAACAATGGATAGAGTGATAAGTCTCATTCAATGTACATGACTTTCTAGCAGTTTCTCGAAAGGAAAGAGTTCACAACTTGAAGAGAGGACAGGTTTTGCTTTTCTATATCTTCAAAATTTCCTGCAGTTAAAACCCCTTTTGTTTATAATATTAAAATATTAGGACTTTGCAAAAAATGAACCAGTTCAGTTTTCAACTGAGTAGCAACAGACAATATAAAGTGAGGAGATTGCAAATGATTTTTAAGGAAGCTCTTATGCTATTCTATATTAATGTAGCATGCAATTAAAAAAATGAAACATCACATTCATCTTCCACAAATACTGGTAACCTTCAACTGATTGTTTCCCATGGTCCAATATCTTTCAAAAAGGCGCTGTCAGATGATCCATGAGCTTCAGACTATTAATCACATGTGGCTTTCAAGAGCTTATGACAGGTAGTCCTTGGCTTACAACCATTCGTTTAGTGACCATTCAATTAACAACAATGCAGAAAAAACCTGACTTATGACAAGTTTTCAACTACCGATGTAGCATCCCTACGGTCACATGATCAAAATTTGGGCACTTGGCAACTGGCATGTACTGATGAAGATTGTTGTCAGCCTTGAAAGACGTATTTTATTTAGAAGCTTCGAGGCTGCCACATTTAGTGCCTGGGAATTTGGGAGCAGGGATTTTATAGAGAGCTGCAAGATTAGACTGAACAACATTCCTTCTCAGAGAATCAAGGACAAGTTACTGTGCACCTGGAGAGGAGTGTCTGGAGGAATGTCTCCAGTTGGGATGATGGTTGATTGGACCATGTGATGGACTGGTGGGAACAGGGGATGGGCTTTTGATTTTCAACTGGGAAGGGAAAACCTGAAACTCCCAGATTCGGGCTTTCCAGATGTGCCAACATGACTTCTTTAATAAACATTTTACTTGGATGAACTTTGCTTCTGAGTGCTGAATGAAATGGGGAGTTTCATTGGAACGCTGACAGTTGTAGCATCCTGGGATCATGTGATCACTACTTGTACCCTTTCCAGATGGCTTCCAACAAGCCAAGTCAACGAGGGAAGCCAGATTTGCTTAACAACTATATGATTACCTTGACAACTGCAATACCAACTCTGGCAAAAATGATAAAATGGGGTGCAACTCACTGAACTGTCTTGCTTAGCAGTTGAGTTTGGTGGTCATAAATTGAGGACTACCAAACTTCCTTGTTACAACAATTTCCCTGGGTTTCTGTAACATGCAGTCTAAAACAATAATGTATACAGTCTAAAACAATAATGGCAATCTTCAAAAATTGTGTAGGATTTTGGACTAAGCTATTTGAATAACCCGGTTCTCTCCTTGAGACTTTCAATTCTTAGTGGAAAAAAGACAATGGTTATCCCCAGCACTAGATATTTGTTTTTCTGAATCTAAGCTGTTCGTGTTTGTTTTATTGAAAGACAAAAATGTTATTCTTTGGGTACTTAAGCCTAATTTGCTGAAAATGGCTTCAAACTGGTAAATGCTGTCTCATTCTTTTTTTTATTGATGTGCTTTTTAAAGATTTCCTACATTCCAGTTAGACTCCTTTTCTCTCTGTCTCTTTCTCTATGCTCCCACTCTCAGTCCTTCTGAGTTAACATTTTTAGCAGGAAATACTCTTAATGGCTAACTCCAATATCTAAAACCCCGAGATGGTGAAATAGACAACTCTTGGCACATTATTGAACCAGACGTGCATTATAATAAAAGGGAGAAGAATGATACTCTTCTTTAACCCAAACATAAGCCTTTGGTGAACAGTAATAGGATGCTTAGTGTTGCGGAATATATTTTATAAGGAACAGAACTGGGTTATGAAGTACTGCATAAGGCAAAACAAGTCCACTGTGCAGCAAAGCAATGGAGCCAGAAAATACGCTAGCTAGATGAAGACAGATAGCTACCATTTCTAATGCAAAATGAAATTTAATACAATCCAAGATCAGATTGCATTGACCTCTGCACCAAGGGTAGGCAAACTGTACATTCCAAATGTTTTGGACTACAATGCCCATAACCCATGATCATGGATTGATTATGTGCCACCAGGTTGGCATCAGTTCTTGTGACTGTACATAGGTTGACTTTCTCCAAGATGGTTTGGTCCCCATCTGGTCCTTCAACTCTTTCGATGACACACTTATTGCCAGATTACTAGAATCAAGTTCATTGATCTTGCTGTTGGCTGCCCTCTTCTTCTTCTTTCCACTTTTCCCAACATTGTAGACTTCTCAAGGGAGCTGGCTCTTTGCAAAATGGGTTAAATACATGATTTGAGCTGATTATTTACACTTTGAGTGACAATTCTAGAATTCTAGGGATTCAGAAAAACTAGGCAGATTTCAAATAAGCAACAAGAGCCAATGTTTGCCTGGTTCTTCGCAATACAAATCATTGTTCCCAACAACCAGATGCCTTAATGCCTCTTTCAAGGTTAAGGTATTCTAAAATAAGCACTGCAGCATTTCACCTTCCGATAAAATGCCAGGACTTTATGTAACAAAAACCAGACTTGGATGGTAGAAATGTGATTTTTTGACCTGGTAGCACACAGGAGATATTTCCATTTCTTGAACTCCATTGGAAAATGCTTCGCAAGTGATACTTTTCTCATGCCAAACTCTTTACTGAAATGTTTCCTACTGCCAGAGCATCAATATTCATTCATCCATGAGTGCTTCTTGACTGGAATTTCTTTTCAGCATGGATGCCAATGCAAGATGACAGTACAAAGTTCTATTTGCTATCAGGATATGCTAATGATGCCAGGAGCTGCAGCTCCAAATTCTGTGGACATCAGATGCATGTGAACATTTCACACATGGATGGTCTAAATGGGAAATTTCATTTTCAAATGTGTGAAATGTTTTAAATAATAGATTAGTCTTTCTCACCATATCCACCACTGCCTTACCCTTGGATTGAAAATGGTATTTGGACTGAATATCAGAGATGTTCAAGTTAAGCTCCATTCCCTAGTTTAGCTTTTGAACCTCAGCCTTGAGAGGAGGACATTTTGAATCACTTCTCTGCATATTGTTTTGAAAAATCTGTAGCTTCATGAAGAGCTGAATCTTCTCCAATTCTTGGCCACTCTACTAACATATCCTTTAAATTGTAGCCTCTCAATAAACCTGTGGTTTCCCAAAATGTTTTTAACCAGGGCCCAAATTAGTTAGGGTTTCTAGGACTCAGCCTTACCTTTACAGGTAATTTCCCAAAAACTTGGTGGAATGAATTAACTTTTTGAGTGTTCTTTGAATTTGAAACAGGTACCTAACAGAAACTATAGTGTACATATTGTATATTTGCTACAGATCAAATAGGTATTACAGCCTGTTGATAGCTTATTGGCCAAATATTTCCTATGTCTGTGTTTTTGATCTATAGGATAGTAGCACATACGCCATGGGAAGAACATACAGAAGGTTGCACTCATGCATATCCAAGAACATGGGAGACACAGAAAAACATGCTGTGAAACTCTACCATTGGTCAAGGTTCCAAAATAATGTGAAGACCTCAAAAGAATACCCATAAAGATGGAATACACTCCACATTCACAGCATGATGATTAATTGCTGGAAATCTGGAGGCTGAAAAAGGCAGAACATGCCTGAAATAGGCAAAATTAGTTGGATTCTTGAACTGAAACTCTCTACAGTACATTTTATTGTGATGGTCAACATCTATTTCCATCCATTTGGGGAACATGCACTTTTAATCACTTCAATCACATACTATATGAAAGCATATAGCCTTATTTCACCATTATTGTATAAATATCAAGGTTGCACAGGATAATTTTATATTTCTCTGCTGCTTGCAGACCTTAAACCTGCTATAACACAATGTGGCCAATAGCACTTAAAATCCCTCAGATAATGACCTGGGTTTCAAACAACCTTAATGAGTATTTAAATTGTTACTTAAGAGTATTTTAAATTGTTATACATATAAGGTAAAAGTTCCCCTTGCACATACGTGCTAGTTGTTTCTGTCTCTAGGGGGCGGTGCTCATCTCTGTTACAAAGCCAAAGAGCCAGCGCTGTCCAAAGACATCTCTGTGGTCATGTGACCGGCATGACTAAACACTGAAGGCGCACAGAACGCTGTTATATTCCTACCAAGTGGTCCCTATTTTTCTACTTGCATTTTTACATGCTTTCAAACTGCTAGTTTGGCAGAAGCTGGGACAAGTAACGGAAGCTCACTCCATTATGTGATGCTAGGGATTTGAACCGCTGAACTGCTGACCTTTCTGACCAACAAGCTCAGCGTCTTAGCCACCGAGCCACCGTGTCCCTGATACATGTACACATTTAGTGATATATCAATTTTTAATGTATTTGTCTAATGTTTTTACTCCTCCCTATAGTTTTTAGATTTTTGTGTGTATTATTTTTTTATTTTTTTTTATTTTTATTCATATTTATATCCCACCCTTCTCCGGAGACTCAGGGCGGCTTACAGTTTTTGGGATACAACCCAATGCGCTCAGCAATAGCCTTCATTCCATTGTATATGCCTGCTTATTACTAAGCGGCATTTTTACAAAGTCAGCTTATTGCCCCCAACTATCTTGGGTCCTCACTTTACCTACCCCGAGAGGATGGAAGTCTGAGTCAACCTTGAGCCTGGTGGGATTCGAGCCTGCAATAATTACAGGCAGCTGGAACTAAGTGCTAGGCTATTAACAGCCTGCACAACCAAGGCCCTTATGTATTATGTGTGTGTGTATACATATATGTACGAAAACAAATATATGTATGTATATATACAATATATATGTGTGTGTGTGTATGTATATACACAGATTTTTTAAAAATATATTTTTATGTTTTTTTTCATTTTATGTAATTTTTATTTTAATATTTTTAATTTTTTTAAAAATAATTGTTTCATCCCACTTTCTTTATTCTAGTCTAGGACTATGATAAAGATTTGACTGGTAGAGCAAACTCCCATCTTTCCACAGGATCATCTAGAGAAGGCAGTTTTAATATGGAACAGGAAGATGTAAGAGATGGGTTGGTAGTTAACTCTAAACTACTTTTTATGTGCCACTTCCTAGTTCTCTTTCCTTCCAATTATCCTCATTGTTTGGAATGGCCTTGTGGAGCATCAATAAATATATCCTGCTGATTTAACAACAAATACAACATCAACCCCCCCCACCCCCAAGATGTTAAACAGTTAAGACCATCAATTTAAAGCTGGAGAAAGATTGCGTGCACAAACATATACTGTACCGCTCTAATCTCTTTTAATATTTTTTTTAACTGGAAAAGAAACAAAAATGTTCCAACAGGGCAAGTCCCATGACTTCTGGCTAAAGTACATTTAAGTTCATACAGTCACATACTTTCAGAAGAAACTAAGCAACACAACCCACCCTTGACCTACTTTCTGTCAGCTCAGAAGCTAAGTAGGATGGGGCCTGGTTAGTGGTTGGATGGGAGACTTCTACAGAAAACCCGCTAAATGAGGAAACCATAAGAACATCCTAGAAGGAGGCAGTGTTGCCTCCCGCCAAAACTGCATGTCTAAGTAGTCCCCATGAGTTGGGTTGAGCCAAGTTGACTACAGAAAACATTGCATTTTCAGTAGATAGCAACAACTTAACTTTGTATGGGCTAGGAAGCTAAGCAGCACTGAGCATAACTATTACCTAGACAGTAGAGTTAGCTAGTTAGATAGCCTGAGGAATTTCAGGGTCACAGAGCAGATTAAAATAATCAGGAAAAAGATACTGGCAAACCACTCCCATATTGCCACCATAAAAACTGCCCAGGGAGTCATCAGGAGTCAAGCACAACTCAAGGACCTTACCTTCAGCCTCAGAATGAGTAAATATGCTTAAATATGTGCATTTCCTTCAAATAAGCAAAGGAGCTCAGGAAGAAGGCGCACACCAGCATGGCCTTTACAAGCCTGTTTCACCATTCTTTCTGCTTTCTACTGCTCACTTTTAGAAATCCCAACCCAACCGTTTACCCCCATTTCTTCACACTCTCAATATCTCAACAAGTTTTGCTGCCCTTGAATAATTTCAGCTTGTAGTAGCTGTATGTCTAACTGTCACCAGCATCCTTCTAACAGAGAATTTCGGAGGGGAGGGGGAATTAGCTGGAAGGGGAAAAAACAGGGATTAAGCATAGAGCAGGGGGAAAATAGGATTTATTCATGAGCTTGACCAAAGAAAAGAACTTGAGGCTATCTGAAGGAAAGGCAATCGGACCCTTGTCTAGCAGAGTCAACATCCACACAGACACAGATGCAAGAGAAATGGGAAGGTGCCAAAAAAACAGGCCAAAATGCTGCTCTGATTCAGAAAAAGCTTTCTGATACATAGGTCGCTTAAAAAAAATGTTTGAAAAAGTAACCTTGGTAAGGGCTTCTAATACACTGGTCCTTTGGGAAAAACACATGACAAAAATGATTCACATTTTTAAGATTGATAGTCACCCCATTATTGAGCTCACATGGAAAGGGAGGGAAGGGGGAGATGGAGGGAGAGAGAGGGAGTGGGAGAAAGGGAAGGAGGTAGAGGGGCAGAGAGAGAGGGAAGGGGGAGAGGGAGAGGGAGGGAGGGAGGGAGGGAGAGATGAAAAGAGAAATGAAAAGAGAAAGAAAACAAAAGATGGTCATTTTCACTTGCAACCTTGTGCACATTTTCGCTTGCAACCTTGTGCACCAATGATGACTTGAGGGTAAAGCTGCATTTGTTGCTGAGTCAAAGCTCTTATAGGCTGCTCTTATAAAGCTCCAACCAAATGCTCCATAACGTGGGAACAACCCCAGTTGGTTTGTTTGGAGTTGTTTTGTTTTAAAGAGGCTCTTCCTCCATGATGTTAAAGGAAGGCAGCGATTGCAAGAGGGAGGGGGGGGCTCCTTATCGAATTCACCCTCCTCCCCCCGTCCCGGAGATTCAGCTGGAACTTTGCAAAAGTAGCTGGAGGAAGGGGGAGGGCAGGGTTCTTTTTGGAGGTGGGTCCACCCCCTCCCCTTCTTCTCTTACTCGTTTACTTATATTGGGAGTTAAAGAGCGTCCAAGGTCGCCACCTCTCTAAGATGCCTGTTTTGCCCATCACATCAAAAGGCGGAAAGGATGGATGGATGGATGGATGGATGGATGGATGGATGGAAGGAAGGAAGGAAGGAAGGAAGGAAAGAAAGAAAGAAACAAACAAACCCCGGCTAAGCAGAAGAATTAAAAAATATAAATATATAAATCAAGAAATAAAAATCAGAATACTGGACCAGGCTTTCACGCGGATCTTCAGCTCTCCTTCCTGAGGCTCCGGCATCACTTTTTTAGACACCCGGAGCTTGTTGAGGCCCCCGAAAGCCGAGAGCACCACGGCTCGCATCTCTTTGGCATCCCCGGCTTTCTGGCCGCCGCCGCCGCCGCTGTGGTTGCCGCTATGGTTAGCACCGTTCCCGCCGCCGCCGCCACCTTCGGGCGCCTCCTTCTCGATCATCTGCTCCGTCTCCTCGGCTTTCTCGGCTCCTTCCTTGGCCATGGCGCTGCTCCGGCGGCAGAAGGAAGACGGCGGGGCTGGGGAGCCGCGTTTAAGAGGACGGGGGCGCGCGGGCGCGCCGGGAGGGGGAGCCAGCCGCAGGGCGGGAGCGCGCCTGGCTTGGCCGGCCGGCTTCGCCCGCAAACCAACTCGGTCCGTCCCCCCGCACCCACTCCACCTCCCCAACCCAATACGGTCGCCGGACGCACGCGGCGGAGCTGCCCGGGGGCTCGGGGCGTGCGCCCGCCGGCGGGTTACCGTATCCCATGGCGTAGACGCGCAAGGATATTATTATTATTATTATTATTATTATTATTATTATTATTATTTATTTATTTATTTATTTATTTTTCTCGTGCGCAACCCCGGGTTTGTAAACTCCTCGGGAGCGGATTTTTTTGTGGGGAGGGGGGAGGTGTTGCTGCAAGGTTTTGCCTGTGTGGGGGACGGAGGCGACTTCCGCCCGGCAGCGGTCGCCCCTTTGAGGGCTTCGGTCGCAAGCGAACGGCTTTTTGGAAGGCGCCGTTCCTGAGGGAAGGGATTTCAGGGTCGTTTAAATAATAATGATGATGATGATGATGAAGATAATAGGTTGCTTTGATTGAGTTTGGCCTGCGGATGTTGTTGGGTGGTGTGTGTGTTTTTTTTTTGGTTTTGTTGCTGCTTTGAATCTCGTGCTTTAATCCTAGTTTGGGATTGAAAGGAGCAGTTTAAAGGCAGGAAGGCAAAAAAAAAAACTAAAAAGAGGTTTGGAAGGGATGCCATTATTTGAGAAGAAAGGATGTTGCAGGGGATGTTGTTGCATACCTGGGAGGAGGGGCAATGCTGGGGTCTGTGCCCAGGCAGATGTGCCTTCATTGATGCTTCCCATGTGGACAGGTGGCCTTAGGATGCTTAGGTTGGCAAGCTGCTGGAAACTATGGTTTGTTGTGCAAGCTACCATGACTAGGTTTGCACAAAACATAAACCGGGGCTTACAACCCTCAGTTTGCTGGAGCCGGAACTCACTCCTGCAAAGTTGATCAATTTGGTTGAACAAAGTTGATCAATTTGGTTTATGGAGTAAGCCACACTTAGTTAGGTTTGCATGGCGGTCTAAGGCTGCTTTTAACAAGAACTAAAAAAAAATCTTCCTGCCTCTTCCAAAGCACTTTGGAAGAAAGTTATCCGTGGTTGTCGGGATGCTGAGCAAAAGGATGCAGGTATTTATGGGTTTCTATGGAAACATCCTGTTACTGAAGTTTGGAACTGGGTTCACACACTGTGTGAAGCCACGAGTGGGCTTAGCCCCAGAATCTGTGGAATAAATAGCCTTTGGTGAAGTTCAGACATGGCAGGGGACTGTAGGCTGTGCTGCCAACCACCACGATGGCATAAACAGAGAACTAAGAAAAAATTAAGTAGATGAAATCATCCTTAATAATATGGAGAAGAATTGTGGCTTTCAGGATACCTCTGAACCCACTGCCCCCAATTAAATTCCATTGTTCCACATGAAATGTTCCTGCAATTGTCTTTTTTTCCTCACTGATGTTGGTTTTTATTTCCCCCATGAAAAATCACAGATGCAGGTATGACTGTAGCCATGTACAAAATCCCAACATTTGCTGGAGTCTCAGAAAAGGCACTGAGTTATGATTCATCACCCTGTTCTAATCTGTCTTTTTTTTAAAAGGAGGCTCTCAAATAAACTACATTTAAGCTTGCTAAAAGAGGAAGTGATACCAAAAGGTGCTTTACATTGTCTTTTTTCTCAACTCTAAAAAAATCAGAAATGATACACCTATGGATCTTTTCAGAGGTTATGTTTCAGAAATAAATTCTGGGCAGAGGGATTGAGAGAAGAATGCTCCTAAAGATGGTATTCATTCTGCCTGCTCTTTTCTGTATGGTCAAAATTCAATATGGGTGTCACAACAGTGCAATCAAAGCACTGGCTGTTTTGTGTGTGCTGTGACACACAGCTTCAATTCCACCACTGTAGCTGGTGGATTGGCTTTTTTGATGTGTGTCTCAGGAAATTTGCTTCCAACTGGTTGACAAATTCAGTTGCATCAGAAGTGTCTGAGCATTTTGGTATGAATCTAATCTGATGAGGTCTTCTCCAGTAGCCTTCCATCCATCTTCTGCCTAATAGGTTCCTCTGATAGCAAAAAGAAATGGTGTTGCTGACAAAAGAATAACAACCCATCAAATCCTTTTTAGAAGCAATGTCTCCTAATTAAGCAGTACTTAGTGTGGAAAATAGGAAGTACTGGAGAGGAAAGTCATATGCCGGCAGACTCTCTCAAGTTTCTGGAAAAAAAAACTGAAAACAACTGAGAGAGAAAAACTTAATCCTAGAAAACACCCATGAGAACAAACAAATCCAATGCCTACTTCCAAAAGTGGATCCCCTCCATTTTTTTAAGAAAAAGCATTTGACTTAGCTTGATCTCCAGAAATTAAACCAAGTTGGGCCTTGTAGTACTTAGATAGAAGACACTAAGAAATTCTAAGCGAACTATTTACTTGTTGTAGAAAAGGAAACAACATGGACATGTTCACAAAACCACCTAAGAGTCAGGTTGGATTCAAGAGAAGCTTGACTGGGTTTCTCTTTTCATCTAATGCAGTTTGGATTTGAGGAGGGGGCTCTGAAATATAGAGGGGGGGGAAGCTGTTGAGAAGATGAGAACCTGCACTTCAAGTGGCTGGTCATCAACTTTGGAAAAGGATTGTGGTCCCTATGCAAAGTTGTAAAAAAATTTCTAAAATCAATCAATGTATTTATCTTCTATTTAACTATCTTATCTGTCTGTCTGTCTATCTATCTATCTATCTATCTATCTATCTATCTATCTATCTATCTATCTAATTGAAGACAGAAGCAATCTGGAATTAAGGAGAAACAGTGAGGACAATCAATGGAACAGCTTGCCTTCAGAAATTATGGGCACTCCATCAGTGGAGGGTTTTAAGAAGAGACTAGACAGTCACTTGTCTGAAATGGTATATGGTCTCCTGCTTGAACAGGGGGCTGGACTAGAAGACCTCCAAGGTCCCTTCCAGAATTCTATTCTATTCTATTCCTATTCTATTCCTATTCTATTCTATTCCTATTCTATTCTATTCCTATTTCTATTCTATTTCTATTCTATTCTATTTGTATTCTATTCATATTCTATTCCTTTTTTAAAATAAACTTTATTGAATTGTTATTACATTAAAACATAAAAAATATATCACTCAATAACAGCTATTTGTGGTGCTTATCATATAACAATCTTGTGCAATATTTACAGATTTTTTTTAATTACATTTATATGCCGCCCTTCTCCGAAGACTCAGGGCGGCTTACAATTTTTTGGGATACAACCCAGTGTGCTCAGCAATAGCCTTCATTCCATTGTATATGCCTGCTTATATTAATTTGTGCATAATTATATTTTTATTCTATCTATTCCTATTCTATTCCTATTCTATTCCTATTCTATTTCTATTCTATTCTATTCTATTCTATTCTATTCTATTCCATTCCTTTCCTTTCCATTCCATTCCATTCCATCCCACCAACTATATCTACCATATCTATCTATCAACCATATCTGTCTGTCTGTCTACCTAGCATCTATCTTATCTTTTTGGGTTGACACCATACAGTAATCCCAATCAATAAGTCACATTACAGCTTAGCTTATTGTCCCCAATGAAAGAAGAAGAAAAAAAGTCCTTTTTTCCATGAATCCCAGTGTGGAACTAAGTTTTGATTTACTTCTTTTGGTGACTATTGGGCTAGTTCACAGATAATTGATTTTCAGTGAAACATGCCAGTTGAATAGGCATTTAGAATTGTAAGCAGTACATAAAGCTTTTTTTGAATGAAACTATTTGTTGTCTAAACCAGTAGTAGAAATCTGAGCTGCTAACATAAAATGTGATTTTCCATCTCTTTTTTTTATCCCTCCAACCAAAATGTCGAGTTAGCTTCCTCCCTCTACTTTCTGTTTATTTCAAAAAGAGAAGACACAATTGCTGCAGTGTAAGCCCTAAAGTAGGCTCAGCTCAGTTAACAAAAATAAACAATTTAGTCTCACAACAAAAGTACCCAAAAGGGGCAAATGGAGCTGAGATTTCCCAAATGTTGCCCACCTAAATAATAAATCTTATTTCCCATGTTTTTTTAAAATTGAAATTATATTGTAGAAAATTGTCCCTAGATAAGACTGCACTGAATAGTCACCTATACAGATTTTCTGAAGTCCACCTTAAAAATAAAAGTTTAAAAAAAATGTTTCCCTAGGATGGTGCTATTTTACTGATGTTTTCTTCTCCAACTGTTGCCTCACTCTCTGTTTTGCTTTAATCTCAGGGGTAATAGCAGCCAATTTCGAATCACAAACAGTGGATGGGATGACACACTGCTAGGAAGCTAATTAGTTTGGCTGCATTGTGACATCACAAAGGCAGGTGAGGAAGGGCAAATTGAAAATGCAGAACGAGTGGACACATCAGCAATTAAACATTTTTGTGAAAATAGGAAAAACAGCAATATGAATTTATTTGGCTCAGATGTGGTCTTGAAATGAATACGCTTAAGGTTGAGAAATAAACAAGAATGTCACAGAAGAGAATATTGGTAGCTCAGGATTGAACTGTCAAGTCCTTGGTGGTATCTGAGCTTGCAGATGCTTCATTACTCAACCAGGTAACATCATCAGTGCTAGAAAGGAATGGGATCTGCTCTGTTTATGTACAAGGAATCAAGGAACTCACATTGACAGGGAAAACCATTGTATGTAAACAGAGAGCAAAACTCACTGCCTTCTAGCACTGATTATGTTACCTAGTTGGGTAATGAAACATCTGCAAGAAAATAACCAAGTTCAGAGACTGCCAAGGGCCCCACAAACAGGAGTCTGGGTTCTTTCTGTTGATTATATGGTCCATCAATTCTGTTATGTATATGTACATATACATATGTATATGTGTGTTATGTATAGTTGGGTTAACAATATATAAATCACAAATATATATGTCTGTAGTTTTAAGGAAAAATACTGTAATGTATTATACTATGTTCTGGTTGGTTGGTTATGCTGCAAGTTGCCGTAAGAGGGAGCTATAGATCATGGTTTAATTTCTCTTTCTCCCTGATGATCTCTCTTGATACTGATACTGACTGACTACGGACCGATACTGACTAGCTCTGTTTACTTTGATATTCTGTTGATATCGAAGGTTATCTGTTGTATTATGGTTCGATATTTGTCTGCTGTAAAAGACGTGAAACCGGTGAGAAGACTTTAAAACTGGATATTTTGGGACTGTTAAAAACATGTATGACATGGACTGTTTATTGGACTATGCTATTTCTTCAAGTACACATTATTACCACTTGATTTAACTCTGTGTGGCTGTATATTTATTCATAACTGTTCTCATAAACATTTCCATGTGCATATCCTTGTTATTTCCCTGCACATATCCTAACAAATTTCTTTTGACATCATAAAAATATTCCTAATCCCATGCAAAATAAACAAATAAATAAAGTATGGAATGGGGCACACCTGAAGTATTTTTGTCTGTGGAGTCCTTGGTGCTCTCAAAGTTTTATTGTGAGCACCATCAGTACCATTTTTGTCTGTTGTAGAATTTGTCTGTTTATAGAATTGTGGAATTGTACTGCTGGAACGGATTATTTAATCCATCATCCAGTTGTCACTGCTGGAATCCAATTGAAAGAATCCTGGGAAAATGTCTACCTAGCATCCCCTTGAGCCCATCTAACTAAAGATAACCTATCACTTTTTGAGGTAAGTGGTGGTCCCAGTGTTGAATTTCTGATACTTGAGAGTTTTTTTATTTCTACTATTGAAATTACAATCCCTTTTCGTTCATTTAAGAGATCTGCTTCCCAAATGGCTTGTCTTCATTATGGAAAGCGAATCATTAAAGGAGAGGCATGAAAACTTCTCTATGCCAATTTTCTATATCAATCAATCTTGTCTTATTCACAATCTAAGATAATTGTTTTCCTTCCTCCCTCTTCCCTACCAACTTCACTCAAAGCTCTTTCCCCCCTTCTCTCCAGAAGTCAGTATGAATCATGGCGGTAATGAAGCAATTTTCTGTTTAGAGACTCTACTGAGAGCTGTATTTTCTTTTCCATCACACACACACAAAACATAATAATGTACATGGGAGTGAAAACGGGTTCTGCTTTCAATGGAAGAGATATACAATGCATTCACTTACATTCTCTGGGTTGTTTACTATTTTCTCTTGCTCCATTTGATGAAGGAGAATTTGCTTTAGAAATTCTTTTAAAGAGGGTTTAAGGGAAAAAAAGAATAGATACCATTCTTGTGCTTAGTGAGTTATCTGGTCTTGCAGTGTACATGACTCTCCATCTGCCTTCAATCTCCTGGTCTTCTCACTTCATTCTCTTCCATTTTCAGGTGAGAATTCTTCCCAGGAATGGTGCTTCTGTTACCTTTAAGGGAGAGTTTTATCCTAGAAAAAACTGACAGAATCTCTCCTTCCCTCAGGATAATATAATTTCTCTGCCTACAAACTCTGCCCACCTGTGTTCAGATTTAGTGCACAGTCTGGATAGGGTTAAATAGATCCCTGATTTTGTTCCAGAGTTTAATTTTGGTGGGGTTTTGCCAGAACTGTTGAAGGGAGAGATTAAAAGCTCAGACAACAGGTTCCCATAATTGCAAGATGGTTTCTAATGTGCTTTGGTAGTATCTTCATCAGCGCAGCCTCCCACACTATGTTTAAGAGATACATTTGACCAATCTTCCGTCCATCCCTTAGCAAAACAAAAAGTGAGTCCAAGAAGGATGTTTTTGTCACTAAAAAAATGGTTTTCTTTGAACTGAGCCCAGTTTATTTATTTATTTATTGGACTTGTATGCCGCCCCCTCTCCGCAAGGACTCGGGGCGGCTCACAACTAAAACACAGTAGTACAAACAATAAATATTTAAAAGAAAATTAAATCAAACAAGCCCAATCTTTAAAACCCAACTAAAATAATTTAAAAAAACCCCAGAGGTCAGTCCAGCCCGGCCTGTTCAGACAACCAGGTCTTCAGATCGCGGCGCAGGGAGCGAAGATCAGGAGCCAAACAGAGCTCCAGAGGGAGTTGGTTCCACAAGGCGGGGGCCGCAACAGAATAGGCCCTTCCCCGGGGCACCGCCAGCCGACATTGTCTAGATGACGGCACCCTGAGGAGTCCCCATCTGTGCACACGCACAGGGCGATCGGTGTTTGATGTTGGCGGGAGACACTCCCGCAAGTACCCTGGACCCATATCATAAAGGACTTTGAATGTTAACACCAACACCTTGAATCTCACCCGGAGGGCAACTGGCAACCAATGCAGCTTGCGCAGGAGGGGTGTAACATGGGAGTATCGGGAAACTTCCATCACAGCCCACGCAGCCGCATTCTGCACCAGCTGAAGCCTCCGGATGGTATGCAAGGGCAGTCCTAAGTAGAGAGCGTTGCAGTAGTCTAGTCGGGAAGTCACGAGTGCATGAGTGATCATGCGAAGGGCATCTCGGTCCAGATACAGGCGCAACTGGTGAACCAGTCGGACCTGGGCAAAAGCCCCCCTGGTCACAGCCCCCACCTGCTCCTCCAAACTAAGCCGTGAATCCATGAGGACTCCCAGGTTCCGGGCCCTGTCCACAGGGGGCAACACCTCTCCCCCTATGACCAAAGATGGAATCAACTGACTGGGCCGTTCCTGATGATTTCAGTGGATACATCCATACTGGAGTTTTTTTTCCTTTCTGATTTGCCTTCTTACAGGATTCCCATCCATCACCCAAACCATCTTGTACAGCTTGTGCTTGAAATTCCTGGGAGGCCAAAGTTACAAATGTCTTTGGGAAATGAATGAAACAAATGTTCACTGCAAGTTCTCAGGATCTGAAGGAAAATTTAGGTTCCACTTAGAAGTCAGGCCATCAATGATGCTGCTGCAAAAAAGGAGTCATAAATTGGCAAGGTATCTATTAACGCTATTGGGAAAAGCCAATTTTTCTCTTTTTGTTAGATTTATTCCTCCATGGCCTCAAGAGGACAGAGTAATCATTCTTTCTTCTAATTTTCCTTATAATAGTTACTCTGAGTGATACTGAGAGAGTGATTCTCAAAATCCACCTATGAACTTTCAAGGCTGAGCCAGAAACTGAACCTAGAGCTTTCTGTCCTGCTCTAACATCTTAACCACTATGCCACAATGACTTTTTAGGGGCTTCTTTTGCAAGAGAACATACTGTAATGAACAAAGAACATAACAAAAACAAAGCTGAACACGATCATCCCTACAGCAGACTGAAAGTTGATTTAGGCAATTGGTCTTTATCTCCTTGAGTGAAATAATGTAACATTAACTGGCCAACTTGTTCTTGTACCAAACCTGCTATCTCTTAAGAATACAATCTCATAAGGTTCTTTTTCTCTGTCTGTTCTATAGCTACATGTCAAATAGTTTTTCTTCTATTTTACAAAAAGCATGTGAATGCTAGTTTAGATTAGGATCATATGCATGGGAAGGGCAGGTGGAAACTTGCTTTCCAAAATCTCTTGCTGGTAGATCATGTTTTAAAAATGATGTCAATAAAATCATTGTTTTAAAAGTCCAGAGACATTGGGGGGCAAAAGTTAGTCAGATGATATAGATACAGAATGAGAGAGGGAGGGAAGGAGGGGGGAGAGAGAAGAACTAAACTATAAAGATATTGAGAGATTTGGGCAACTTGGTGAGTTTTTGCATGGAAATGCAATAGTCTTGTAAACTTTCAGATTTTATTTAACATAAGGTGAGGGAACTAGGACCCCAATGGATGTCCTGCTATTTGTAAATGAAAAGTCGTTGTCACTGCTGGTCCTAGGCAGCATTTTAGAAGTGATTTGTCTTCTTCCTATAGAACAGGCCCAAAGACTTCTAGCTGGCTTTTCTGCCTAAGGCAGAACTAAAACACAGCACCTCCTTGCTTTTAATCTAGCACCTTAATCACTACCCTAAACTGACTCCCTCGATTATATCAGCAGTCTCATAATGGAAAGAGAAATCCTGTAGGTAATCAAAACATTTAGCAAAATCGCATCCCCTTAGGTAAACAATCCTCAGGGATAAATGTGTAGTATATTTAGAGATTTAGAAATGGATTCTGCTTGCATGAGATAGATTTAAAGCTCATTATTCCATCTAGGAGTCTGTTGCCTGGTATTGGATTTCAAAAAATGTGTTCATCTTGCAAATGATTTTGCATCCCCCATTTCAAAACCTAGAAGACATTAGCTAAAAGTCATTGCTGTTTTTCTGCTATTGCCTGAGGTCTAACCATGATGGTGCAGATTGTGTATAAAGTGTTTAGGCAGCTTGGGTTTATACATTATGTATGTGTCATCCTATAGATTTTGGAAAAAAGCCTCAGTCATAAAAGCTAACAAAACAGCACTCTGCACAAGGGGACAGTGTCAGTAAAGGTAAAATCAGCTCTGAGTTGAAACTGATATAGAGATGCAACCATATCTAGCTTTCTTGGTGATTGCACAGAAATAGTTGAATTCTAGGACACTTTATTTCAATATCCAGCCTAATCTGCAGTGTTGCTTAAATTCTTGGCCATCTTCATGTCAACGAAGTCCAACCTGCTTAAGTTTTGGATATCAGCCAAGAAACTCCCTGTATTACAAAAATACTTTTTATCCTAGTAGGAATTCGTAGTGGATGAGAAATCCCCAAGCAGAGACCAATCCCCAAGCAGAGACCAATCAGCAATAAATAGTACAACACAATAAAAATGAGGATCATATAATTGTCTTACTGGGAGTGTAATATAACAGGACAAGTGACGTATTTCTTGGAGGTTTCACTCATTGAATTCTGGAATTATCCAGTTTTCTCCCCCTTGGTATTATATTGACTTAAGATTCTAGGGAGATTGTAAGGTTGCTTGTAAAAAATATGAAGGTAATAAACATAAGAGAAACATTTCTGTTTACTGAACAGTGGGAGGTAATTGACTCTAAACCAAAAATTTATCCACTGGAGTCTCTGGGGCAACTTCCCTTGAGAAATATATGGTTTTATTCTTTGGATTTTGTCACTTCTGAAGTGTTTTGCCTTGTTTAGTATTCCTGAAACATACTAGGAAACAGTCCACTTGTTGTGATTCTTAACACTCATACAGGAAATATGGCAAGCTTTATTGGGGGTAAATTATTTGATTCTTCTATGGGTATATAAATTTAGTGTCTGGGAAATTTAAACTCTCACTTGATATTACAGATCAATTCCATCTCTGAAATGGTCATGCTGGCCTTACTTAAACAGAGCTGTGTGTTTAGGGTGTGTGTGTGTGTGCATATCTCTATATTATTGGTGAAGTGCAACCCATTAATCCTACAGAAAAGGAATTCAATATCCAAAGGACTCAATTGCTAGTGCCCATTAAAAGAATATGCTCCTCGGCATGAGAAAACGGATTGGAATGGCTTATATAAAGTTCAGAGACTAGATATTATTTTTGGTTTTCTGTATCAGGATAGAATTTTGCTCATAATAGATTCAGCCTATTAGTGAAACAGCCAGGCTTCAAAGCAATTACTTGAACTTGCTTTGTCCTTTGTGTTGGGTGCTTCATTAGCATGCTTCCTTCCCTTGGTTGTCTTTAATCGTCTAATGTCATTACATTTTTCTCGTTTTGCAGTTAAAAAAAGAAAACCATGTAGAATTTAATGTAAGAGGTTTTGTGTCATTATCACTTACGTTGCATTTCAGGGTTTTAATGGAGTATGTCAGCTCTGAAGGAAGGCTGAATTACGAGAAGACTGTGACTGTGGATATTATGTATGGAAAACATACACATACCAAATAAATATGTATGTGTGCAAATGTGAATATACTCACACAAACCCACCTACACGTTTTATAATAGTTTTTGGGCAATCATGGGCTTTTATGTTGTATCTATATGGGATAAATAATGAAAACTGCATTGCAATGTTGTAATGAAAAGTATCACTCACAAAGTTACACACAAATATGTAGCGAGTAGACTTTATATCATGGTATCATAATGCAGGTTTCATCACTCTGACAAAATCATGGTTTGCTCGAGACATCTCTGTGCCCAGGATAAATTAAAATAGGCCAGAATTGGGTGGGGGAACAACTAGATTAGTTTAGTGATAAAGGCACCAGTCTCGAAACCAGGAGACTGTGAGTTCCAGTCACATCCTTAGACATAAACATGGGCCAGTCGCTTTGGGCTGGTCAGTCACTCTCAGCCCAACCCACCTAATACATTTGTTTTGTGGGTAAGGTAGAAAGAGGATGATGTGTTGGATATCTTCACCACCTTGAGTTATTTGTAAAACTAATAAAGGTAGGATATAAATAAATAAACAAACAAATTAGATAACAAGTAATAAAGAAGAAATATCATGAGCATATTGGCATAAGCCAAATAACACTTGGGCCCCGGTTAAATCATAACTGGGCCAAATCTGAAAGGATCATTTGGCAGATTCTCCAAGAAATAGTACAGAATTTGGCCTGCTCAGGGGAACATTTTGAACGTGTAACTGCCAAAATAAAAGAGATAGGTAATGGGTCACTTCTACTAGTCCATAACAGGAAAATATAGGTGGCACAAATGCCTTGGGAAAATAAACTGTACAATAAAGTAATATGAAATCTCAATTTATACTTTACCAAATATACAAGTCCAGACTTAAAAGTCCTATGGAACATTATGCTACTTTCTGAGATTACGGATGATAAAACTTTAAGGTGGAATTCATTACTAACAAAGAGTAGTTAAATAAGCAAATTTTTTTCCAGCTGGGAAAGAATAAAAAATTCACCAGGATAAGTGGCATTTAATTCAGACAATTCCACGTGACAGTTTTAAATAAAGCATTCTTTGCCTACTGATTTTTTAACTCAGAGATAATCTGCCATATACGCTCCTACTGATTATATCTGTATTTTGTAATGGTTTTTATTGTTTTTAATATTTTGAAGTTATGCTTTGGGGTTATTTCTGGATTGTTTTTTTTTACTTTATAAGCCACTCAGAGTCATGTAAGTGAGATGGCAAATATTATATAGTATATAAAAGGAATGGATGAATGAATGTTCAAGTTCTGTTCAGATTTTGCATTTCTATGTTGCCTGAATCGATAATTGAGAGATGTTAAACCTACTGGAAAGAATTTAAGCTGGTAGTTGATTAAGAGCTAAATTCTTGCTTCAGCCCCAATCAAACTCTATTGCTGCATTTTAGTAGCTATGAAGTCACTAAAAATGCTCAGAGAATTCTTCAATGGGCACCCTTAGTTTAATAAAATTACACTTGGAGATTATAATCCCCTAATTGGTTATGTCCATTGGGATATAAATAAATGCATTTCAGATAGGTTTTCAATGTTCCATGAGGGGAAATAAAGCACAAGCTGGAATGAATTTGCTTCTTCAATATTTATTGAATATCCACCAATTATTTCAATCTATGGCTTGAATTTAGAATTGTTTGCACCACCTAGATTCAGGGAAATTGCTGGATGACTTCCCAATTGCCTGTAGTTTGGCTTTCAATAGAATCTTTTAAACATCACCAGGAGTCTTCAGGCATAACTATCAAAATAGATTAGGAAAAACTGAGCAAGTTTCAGACTGAATCACGGATGACTGGGCTCCCACTGCTGAATTCTGAAGGGGACCACTGAAACTCAGTGTTAATCTTTTAACAGTGCAGTTGTCACAAAGCTAAGTCCAAATCCAGACAAATGTTCATTTGGATTGGCAGGAGGAAGCCAGGGAATGAAAAAGGGCTGACAGAAATTGTGAGCATTTTCCAAGAGCTGTGGTAGCATTTGAAGAAAAAAAGTCATATCAGTCCATGCTGTTTGGCCCATTGGCATATCAAGAGACATTCACTACTGGATGAATAATGAGAACAGCATTTTAAAAAAAATATTGAAACAAGGGCTAGCAGATTTTTTTTTAAATGGCACCCTTTGAGTCAAATTTATAATTTGAGTTCACCACTTTGGGTTCTTCTGTTTCTGATTATAGTTGACAATGAGCTATATCCTTTCAAACTTAGGTCTAATAATCAATATTCCTCAGGCCTCTTCTTATAAGCTTAGATAACAAGAACATAAAACGTGTGTTGTGTTGGGACAATATATCCAAAATCAGTATATCTTCTAATGTTTTATTGTAAGTTGGATGTAAGGTAAAGCTAGTATCAAAAACTACACTGAATCTTAAATCATAGTTTTAAAAATACGGTAACTAGTTGATATAATTCCAAGTCCAAAAAATGTACATTTTGGCTTAAGGCACAATATGAGCATAGCCATTTTTTTCTATGAAGGACAAGATAATGCTACACTCAATTCAAAAGGTCCACCATGTCAAGTAACTGACTTTTATTTTATCACTGAAATGAAATAGAGTCCTTCACTGTATTGAAGAACAGCAGGATTCCATTAACAAACCCATAGCTCAGTTCTGGAAGAGAAATGGGGAGAAACAGGATACATACAAGGAGCATTTATTTATTTAGTCAATGTGTTCTACATGTCCAGTACCAACTAACAATCAGAAGATACTGTATGATGAAAACTCTTTAAATGCATAATACATGGACAGACTTTACCATAGGTTTAACTGGGAGATTGTGAGCTTCTAAACCAAGCCAAGATCAAAAGCGCTATATAATTCCTGGAAGCTTGGCACTCAGACAAATCAGCCATTTTTAGACACATAGAGATAAGCAACATCTATATCTCAATCACAACAGACAATCAAAAAGTTAAGAAGGAAACAGAAGGACCGAAACACTGGCCTTGTCAGCTATCAACACCCAAGAGATGAACACCAAGATTATTACTAAGCTAATAATCAAGCAGTAAACAATACCTTAATCAAGGATCTACCAATTCAGAGAAACAATCAAACAATAAACAGCCTAATCAAGACCAATAACACCCCCACCATGTTGACAGGGCAAGTCACTTATATAAAACAGAAAGCAAGCCCCACTCCCTTCTAACATGATGGATTTTTTACATTGATACCAGACACCATCACTTGTATGTGAGAGTACGTGAACTGATGCACCACCCACCTCTACCAGTAGCATGCATAAAATAACATAGTTATTATGAAATGCAGTCACCACAAAAACAAACATGAATTCATCCTTTGTGAAGGATAACAAAAGTGAACAAAAACATGTCAATTGAGGGTCAGCTGCATACACAAAATGCTCCTGAATGTTCTTTTCAATCTGGCCAGCACCACCCCAAGAATTATCATTTAGCACAGGGGTGTCTCTCATGGCTAGCTGGAAAATTTTGGAAGTTGAAGTCCACAAGTCTTAAAATTGCCAAGGTGGGACACCCCTGCTTTAGCATTTATTCCTGGTCCTGCAAAGATTTTGTTATATACCCACCAATGTCAATAAGGTGTGGTTACATTATACAGTGGTACCCCAGGAGGCACAATGAGTACCAAAAATGGCGAGTACTAAACTTTTCCCGGAAGGAATAATATAAATAAATTGAATGTGCAAAAACACACAAAAGGACCATGGAAACTAAGATAAGACCACAAGGAGATATGTGCAGGGCAAGAGCTACTATGTGACTAACATATGGCTCTTGGTTTCAGCAGGAACTGACAAGTTCTAGCTTGTGCATTTGTTCCAAACAAATGACCAGTACTGGGACAAAATTTTCATGTCAAAATGTGCTGAGTACCAAATTCAACAAGTTTAAAAGCAATTGAGTATCAAGGTGTGATTGTATTAGCTAACCTGGAGCTGACCCACAACACAAAAATGGCAAGAAGATCCATTGCAAAGTGTCAGACAGCAGGGAAATCTGTCCAGCCATGTTAAATAGAAAGTGGTGTACCAGGAACAGGAAGCAATATGTAATTATTTTAGGACTCCTTTTGCTGTCCAACTCTTTTAGCTTATACTGCAAAATAGCTATTTCTTGCATGTCTGCTTCCAATATAAGCCTTGGTGGTGCAGGCTGTTAAAACGCCTAGAACTTAGTTCCAGCTGCCTGCAATTAGTGCAGGCTCAAATCCCACCAGGCTCGAGGTTTATTTATTTATTTATTTAATTACTTGGACTTGTATGCTGCCCCCTCTCCGAAGACTCCAGGAGGCTCACAACTAAAAACCAACAATGAACAATAAATTACTTAAAAAATATTAAACAATCACAAACCCAATTTCACTAAAACCCAATATACATTGTAAAATTTAAAATTTCAACCCTCCCCCCAGGAGGTCAGCATAGCCCGGCCTGTTCGAATAACCAAGTTTTCAGGTCGTGATGGAAGGTGCAAAGGTCAGGGGCCAAATGGAGCCCCAGGGGTAGTTGATTCCATAAGGCGGGAACCGCCACAGAGTAGGCCTGTCCCTGGGCCACCGCCAGCCGGCACTGGCTCGCCGATGGCACCCCAAGAAACCCATCTGTGCACTCGTATAGGGTGGTTGGCACTCGATATCGGCAGGAGACCCTCCCATAAATATCCCAGACCCATGCCTTGTAGGACTTTGAATGTTAATACTAAAACCTTGAATCTCACCCGGACTCAGCCTTCCATCCTCTCGGGGTAGGTAAATTGAGGACCCAAGATTGTTGGGGGCAATAAGCTGACTTTGTAAAAATGCCGCTTGGGGGGGCCCCCCAAAAAAGCCCTAGTAATAAGCAGGCATATACAATGGAATGAAGGCTATTGCTGAGCGCATTGGGTTGCGCTCCAAAAATTGTAAGCCGCCCTGAGTCTCCGGAGAAGGGCGGCATATAAATATGAATTAAAAAAAAATCAGCATTTCCCAGTTGCTCTTTCTCTCTCTACAACAGAGATTCCACATATCTCAACCATCTACAATGAACTTTGCCAACTGTAGCATGGAAATGCATGCTACCTAGTTCTGGAACATTAATGTGTGCATATTTGCATTGCAGACAAGAAAGCCTCAAAGCTCAGTTCCTGGACTACATGCTCAACTGAAATTTTGCTACTGATAATGAATATCCATTTGTATGTACATATATTTTCCAAAGATGAAAGTCTATCCAAATGTTCTGAAATGCAAAAATAAAAATCTGGAAGTCTTCCAGGCTTCTTCAATAATTAATTCAGAACATAGAAAAAAGATAGAGCTGCTTCTGTAACAATTTCCACATGAAATAAAATTAAGAGGATGGGTGTTTTTGAGGGGGAAAAATTGTGGTCAGCAACGCTTTGCAAAATCATCAGTTATGCTTTGACGTCATTCACTATCTTCTTGTTGAGGCTCCATTAGGCACAGAATAAAATTTCAGTCACGCCGTAAGTTAGACGCTATGGTTTCCAAAAAAAGCCTTTCCCCCAGGAATATTCATAATAATACAGAGTACTTCCCCTTCTTGAAGCTAATTTGGGAAGTCTCTGTTGGATATGGGAATAAAAGTCTCCTGTATTTAAAGAAAATTTCCTTAAAAATGTACCTTGACTCAGTCTTTAACTACCTCTATACCAAGTTCAGAGTCATTATGGAAAACACTAAAATAAATTCACTGTATGCATTCTTCTGCAGTATTATAGATTGGTGAGCACCCAATGTCTGTGTTTTACTTGCTTGCTAAAGGAGCATTGTGATGGTTTAAGAGATGTAGGTTTAAGAGATGTAGTTGTCATGACAACATCATGAAGGAAGTACCACTGAGTCCAGAACAAGACTGGAGTCCTGCACATATTCTTCTACCTGAGTCCAAAAGGTTAGCATAAAGTGAGTATGAAACAAACAACACCCTGTACTACTGTCTCCAGTAATAAACATCAGCCCAGCGTTTTCATTTAATTTAATGATGTAAGAACATTGAGTTGATTACTTCCAGTATCACTCTTTAATATATATATATTTATATATGTATGTATGTGTGAGTGCGTGTGTATGTATAAATATATATTTATATATTCCCTTTAATAGTTCTATTTTCTTAGGGTTTGTATTAGTGTTATTTAGTATTACAATAACTAAAGACAGAAAAGTTATATTTTCAAAGCTAAATCTGATCAGCTTCTGTCTTTTCCAGTGCCTTAAAAATACAGCATTGTAATTAAGCTACTTTTTGGCTTGTTTATTTTAATAAGGTGTACGAGGCCAATGTTTAGCCTTAGGTGCAAACTTAGCTACTAGGGTTTGTTTTATAAACTGTGATTCAAAACCTACTCACTTGGGAGTGGTATGAAAATCTAGCCATTCATTGTTTCCATATTATTATATGTATTATTCAGTTTTTGGTATTCATGCACCTTGCCAATGTAGCTTAATGCTATCAATGAATCAGGACGGTGATCTCAATCTTAGTTAAAACATGGCTTACTGCAATAAGCAAACACAGGCAATTCTGTACTAATTAATTTTGAATTCCCTGGTTCCTTAAAAAAAGAATCGTGAATAATTTTGAAGTTATGGAGAGAATGTTAATAGCAAATGGACAATGAAAATTAACATGTTCTATATAATTTCAAATCCATATCTGCAGACAATACAATGGTTTACTAGTGGATAATTTACATATTTTACAGCTGATTCTTTTCATCATCATCATCATTTCTGATCTGCATTGTGTTGCTTTCAGCTCTCTGTATAGAGATCCAATCAGCCACTTGCTGAGTGATGATCATAAACTTGAAGAAATAAATAGAAAATATTATTATTAAATTACATATTCTATTTTTACATTTTTATTCAAAACAAAACCCAGCTCCATAGCAACATGCAATGAAGGTTTCTGGAACACGATTTCATTTATAACATAGCAGGCAAAAATGGGAAGAGAGGGAAGGTCAAATAGATTAAAACGGGAAAAAAAATTAAAAGCAGCAAAGTGTAAATAATTCACAGCACAGAGAGAAGAGTCTATAACTGTTCACAGCAGATGACATGGTCTTTACTGGTTCGAGCAAATAAAATCTATTAAACAACTAAAAATATATATTAAGCAAATAATAACGTATTAAGACAGTGCCTTAAAACTAATAATGCAGAACTGACACTGAGAGAACTTGGCAGTTGCCATTCTGTCATTTTAAAATCCCAACACACTGCTACCCCAGGGTATTATGGGAAATTACTAGGGTTTGCCTTTGTAATTTCCCATGTTCTGGAAGAAGGGTGGGCAGAGACAGGATCACAATTTGCTCATGAGTCTTCAGAACCCTTATAAGGCTGTCCTGCATCTTTATACAGTGCCAAATTCATACCTTTAAAACTTTTATGTCTGAAAAATGTGATCCATCCCCCCATCTATCTACATATATAGAAGCAAAATGCCACTCATGCATCATCACAAACTCTCCAGAACTGTAAAGCCTACAAACTTGAAATTTGGCACATATGTTCCTCTTGGCTTCTAGGTGCTCACTAAACTAGGATTTTTCAAAATGACCATCAGAGCATTAGTATTTTTCTATATTATTATTAACATGCTCTGATGCTAGGGAGTTCTACTCCCCCTCTCCACCTGAAAAGAAATCTCTTCCAAATGCAAAACACAAGCAGAGGAGAGGAGTTTCAGTTTCAGAGCACCAAGCAGCTTTAGTACAAAACAGTTGAGCTAAGCCACGTCCAGGCTCCTTGCTGTCTCCTTGTTCACACAGCAAATACTGTTTCACTTTCCAAACAGCCCTCAACTCTCTCACACACTGACAGGATTCTAGCCAGATGAATACTGATGGATGCTGGTAGGCAGAGGAAGAATTTTTCCCCTTATTTCCTCCCCCCCAAAAAACTAACCCCAACCACATAGTTTCGTAGCGAAGCACAGGTATCGAGTTAGTCTTTCAATAATATGCCCTGAAAATCTTCTGTGGCCCTTAGTTAGGCTATGGGCCCCTATCCCTTTTCATTCCAAAAATAAAAAACAGGACTTGCACATTATTACAGAAGTGAGATGGGACAACTCAGAAAATAAAACTAATTTATAGTCTTAGGAACATACAACTACCCCTTCAAAGTCCCTCCCACCCAATTAAATCTATCCTTTTTTAATAAAAGGGTTTAACATGATTTAACAACAAGCAGGAGGTAGGGGATACACACTTGTACCAATAGAATATTTGTACCTCAGGGTTCAACTGTAGGGTTCTTGATGCTCTCTGACCTTTATTGTTTTCTTTCAGATGTTTCATTAACCAGCTAGGTAACATCATCAGATAATATCATGAGCACTGATGATGTTACATAGTTGGGTAATGAAACATTTGCAAGAAAGCAAGCAAGCTCAGACAGTAGTAAAGACACCACACACTTGTAGGTATGACAGATTGGTAGAACCAGCTCAAGAAATATGTTTTGCAAGACAAAGCATTCAAAGAGAAGAAACACAATGCATTATCACTTAAATCTTATTTCAACTCCAGCAATGACATAGCATCCCCTACTGGAAATGAAGATAACAAGAATATATAGGTAGTCCTTGACTTACAACCACAATTGAGCCCAAAATTTCTGTTGCCGACTCATTTAAGTGAACTTTGTCCCATTTTACCACTTTCTTTACTTTCTTGCCACATGTTAAGTGAATCACTGCAGTTGTTAAGTTAGTGACATGGTTGTTAAGTGAATCTGGCTTCCCCGTTGACTTTGCTTGTCAGAAGAACCCAAAAGGTGACCACATGATCCCAGGACATGGCAGCCGTCATAAATATGAGTAAGTTGCCAAGCATGTGAATTTTGACCATGGACATGCTGTAAAGCAGGGGTCGACAACCTTTTGGGCCTCAGGGACCACCAAACTCATAATTTTAAATCCCGCAGACCAGAGACCCTGGGAAAATCCCCAAAAAAGTCTGTAGGAAAATTCCCCACCTTGTTTTCCTACCGATCAATCATTCTTTATTTGGAATCGCAGGATACCGTCTCCAGCTCTGTTCTCAGGGGAAGAGAGACTTTTGGCTTCATGCAAGGAAAGTAGCAGAAGCAGCAGAAGTCTTTATTTCTCTCCGCCAAACTCCGCCAGAAATTAGTCTTTGCCAGTGCAGCCTCTTGGAGCAGGATGCCTTGCAGGATCCCAACGACTCATTTCTGGCGTAGTTTGGGGAAGACAGACTTTTGCTACTTTCCTTGTGTGCAGTCAAAAGCAGAAGAAGCGGAAAGAAGAGCCCGGTGGCCAGGTGAGGCACGAGGGGCAAGTGGGGCAAGTTCCCCCTCCTTTCCCCCCCACCTCGTGTTGTTCTCAATGCAAGCAAGGCAAGTCTTGTGTTCCCGTGGGCCATGTGGGAGGCACAGCCTTGTGTTCCCATGCAGCCTGGATTAATTGCTTTGGGGGGGTGCTTTGGAGGTAACATTTCTCTGCAGACCACTAACATTTTCTCATGGACCACCACTGGTCCTCAGCCCACTGGTTGGCAACCACTGCTGTAAAGGACTTAAGTATGAAACATTGTCATAAGTCACTTTTTTCAGTGCCGTTGTAACTTTTTTTAAAAAAAATTCACATTTATATGCCGCCCTTCTCTGTTACAGGCTGTCTAGTACCCACAGAAAAATATGACAGAGGCCTAAAACAGTGGATTCCACCTGTCCTATCTATCAGTAGTTTATTTCCAAGTACATTGTTTTAGTTTTCTAACAATTTTTTTTACCCGCACTATTTTTATTAGACAGAAACAAAACAAAAATAACCATCATCTCTTAGCCACAATAGTTTTGTGTTCTGAATAAGGAAGCCACTGAAAGTTAGTTGAGGGGGAACAAATTCAAGGTTCAATGAATGTCTTCATCAGGCTCCCCTGTGGGTTTCCTGGAAACATCTGCATTTGCCAACTGTGAAAAACAGGATGCTGGATTACAGGTGGATATTTGATCTGACCAGCAGGACACATCTTCTCTTTTTATGTATCAGAAACTGTATAACAATTAGAAACAGCAAGGGAGAAACACCATACATACCAAAGAGATGGCGGCAAAATTTCAACTCATGTATTTCTAAATCAGTGATTAATAGGCACCCTTTCAGGTGCTGTTTATAGTTCCACAGCTAGTTTTGTCTCAGGCCTTCTCTTGGCCCTTATATTGTGGAGTATGTTCCACATGGAGTCTCAGAAGGCATCTTCCGTTCTTGAATTTATAAAGAACCATTCTTTTTCAATTGGGTTTTGGCCCCAGATGATTAAGACATGGAGATTGTGTCTTCCATGTGCATTTTCCAGGATTGTTTTAATAAATGTTGCATTTTTTTTAAAATTACATTTATATGCTGCCCTTCTCCAAAGACTCAGGGCGGCTTACAATTTTGGGATACAACCCAGTGTGCTCAGCAATAGCCTTCATTCCATTGTATATGCCTGCTTATTACTAAGTGGCATTTTTACAAAGTCAGCTAATTGCCCCCAACAATCTTGGGTCCTCAATTTACCTACCCCAGGAGGATGGAAGGCTGAGTCAACCTTGAGCCTGGTGGGATTCGAGCCTACAGTAATTGTAGGCAGCTGGAACTTAAATGCAGGCATTTAACAGCCTGAGCCACCAATTAAAATAAACAGATTAGAGAACGTATTTCCATTAAGGTAATCTAAAGACTCAACGGTTTTGCTGGATTCAGAAATCACAATAAGCCTGTGTTTTTTTAAACATGGTTGAATGAACAAAGTGCAGTAGTTCAGATGTCTGATGTTTGGGAGATCCTCTTTAGTCTTAGCAGGATGGCATTCAGTAAACCAGTTGCATTTACAGTCCTGACATAATGATCCATATCTTTCCTAGGTGACAGTCAACATTTCACACTCCGAAATGCAGTCATTGGACAATTATGCTTCTTTTTAATAAAGATATTTTTATATAGTGCTACTGTACACCTTCTAGGGACGCGGTGGCTCAGTGGCTAAGATGCTGAGCTTGTCAATCAGAAAGGGCGGCAATTTGAATCCCTAGCACCGCGTAACAGTGACCTCTCGTTACTTGTCCCAGCTTCTGCCAACCTAGCAGTTCGAAAGCATGTAAAAATGCAAATAGAAAAACAGGGACCACTTTGGTGGGAAGGTAAGAGCGTGCTGTATGCCTTCGGTGTTTAGTCATGCCAGTCACATGACCATGGAGACATCTTTGGACAGTGCTGGCTCTTTGACTTTGTAATGGAGATGAGCACCGCCCCAAGAGCCAGAAATGACTAGCACGTATGTGCAAGGGGAACCTTTATCTTTAGTGTACACCTTACGGTTCCTTCAACATACTACTTGTTTTTCCATAACTCCTTTTTCATTTTTCAATTTCCCACCCCTCCAATATTGACTATTTGACTTTGCTCCAGCTACCAAGAGTGGGCTGTACTGACCAAGAAGACTGCTGGTTGGCAGAAAAGAGAATTCAGCAGACCCGATTTACTAGTTCCAGACCATGCTCTTAAAGAGTTGGAGAAGAACGAATCAATTCTGCCGCTTCCTTGGGATCTCATTTATATTAATAATTTCAAATTAATGCGCCACGGTGGGGAATAGAAACACTTGTCAATTCAGACTTTAAATCAGGGAACCTGGAAGAAACTCAAGAAGTACATATCTGAATATTGCTATCACATTTATGAAAAACCCGAGGTCAAAAAATGATGCATCTCACCTAACTCAAATATCCAATTTTTTAAAATGCCAAAAATGTTCCTGTTATTTCTCACAAAATGGGAATACAGTCCCTGGTGCTATTTTTCTTCTCTACCAAGAAAAGCAAAAGCAAAACCAAACATTTCCATACAGTGTGACTTGCTCCATGGATAGAGTTTTTTTACATTTTAATTCCTCAGCCAAACCAAATTACTATGGCAACACCAAGACCTAAAACCTACTCGGTCTGCAGGCTCTTATACAAACCTTTCCTCATTCCCTCCACCCCCCCCAAAATAACTCAGGTATGTTTGCTTATTTTTTACAATTCAGTTTTCAAACAAAAACACTCTCCTTTCCCTCGCATATTTTCTCAAGTCCTAGTGGATTTGTTTGTTGCTTCAGTTTTTAGCCTCTTGGCATACCTGTAGTTGGAAAAATAGGATGGAGAAAGGGTGCAGGTGGAATTAAGGAGGCTGATGTACATTTGCATCAGTATTCTTGCAAAAAAGGTTGGACTGGAGACCCTGTCCATCTCTTAAGTTTTGGTGAGGTTATCAGAATGTTAGGATAAATTGTGGTTTTACAACCAGAAATTCTTACTGGCAGACTCTTCCTAATAAGGGTAAGTCTGTAAACTATGCGTAAGATAGACTACTACTAGGTAGGCTGAACTTAGTCTAACCTGCCACCAAATTCTCCCTTTGCTCCAGCCTTAAGAAAACTAGAAAGGAAGGTGTTTTCAATTTATTTGGTGGACCAACAAGGCTACTAAAAAAAACAGAATTTTAAGACTTCACCACCATTCAAGTGCCAGCCCTAAAATATCAGGAGCAGCTGCTTTTCAACCTTGAATGGGTATAAAGTTTTAGATGTATCATTCCCAAAGGAAAAAAAGCTAAACTTCCAGATTGAAAAAGAACTCAACAGAAAAACGCAAGAGAAGGCAACAATCTCATGCTAAGGATTCTAAATAAATTCCATATAAGTAGCCAACTACTTATTACCTCTTAGAATTTGTTTAAAAAAAAACCTGGCAGTTCTGTAATATCAGAGGCATAACCAAGAAGCATCTGCTTCTGGACTTAGTTTGCAGAAATGAGGGTTCTGTAGTAGCATCTCTTGAGAGGAACATATTGTGTCCTTCAGTTATGATTCCAATCTTGATATGAAAAATATAAAACAATTATGACTGCAATGCTTTAAGAGAAATGGTGCCTTAATGCAAGGTCATACATACCTAAAACGGGTGATCCAAGTGAATGATTAATGCTGCAGCATCGCTGATTAAGTCAAATCCCTAGAGAAATAGTGATGTTTATTTCTGTTTTCCCCCTTACCCATGCAGTAGGAGGTAACATCATTAGAAAGCATTTTAATTTTTTTTATTCTCAATTTCAAGAAACGTACACTGAAGAATAACAGTAAATGACAACATTTGCAAAACAAAATTGAGTAGTTAGGAGTGCAGATGCTGTACATAGTGACTCCACCAAGAGGCTTCCACCTGAAGTGCAACTCATGTTGTGATATGAATTATGTTTCTCAAAAATAACTACCTTTTTACCCTATAGTGACCTATTAAGGAGTATCTGTAGATACAGACATAGGAGAATATTTTTTAAATCTAGTAAAAATGTATTATATTTGCATAAAACATGCAAAAAATTTTGCTCTGGTAGTGCGAACCTATAAAGATTTATTTACCTTAGCAGTCCCCCTTGATTTAAAGGGGGAAAAATGATAAAATGCCAAGCATTAGAGATTGTGGCCCAAAATAATCATTACATTTTAAAATTTTAATTCAATACCATGCTATCCCAGTTGAATGTGGCAAGAACAGATTCCTGCAATTTTTTTTTAATTCATATTTATATGCCGCCCTTCTCTGGAGACTCAGGGCGGCTTACAATTTTTGGAGCACAACCCAATGTGCTCAGCAATAGCCTTCCTTCCATTGTATATGCCTGCTTATTACTAAGCGGCATTTTTACAAAGTCAGCTTATTGCCCCCAACAACCTTGGGTCCTCACTTTACCTACCCCGAGAGGATGGAAGGCTGAGTCAACCTTGAGCCTGGTGGGATTCGAGCCTGCACTAATTGCAGGCAGCTGGAACTAACTGCTAGGCATTTAACAGCCTGCACCACCAAGGCCCTTCTAATTATACATTTCCAACGTGATTTATAAATATAAATTAACTGAATTATTTCAGCTAAGGCATGGATCATACTTTCAAGAGTTTCAACTACATTTGGGGAAAAAAATTTACAGCGTTACCTGTCAAAGTTGGCTTTTTATGTTATGGTAGTGCATCATAAAGTTTTTCTCAGCTGAAGAAATCAAATTATCAGGGTCAAATTCAACTTCAAACGTCGGCTTCTCCCCAAAAATTGCAACAGCAATGAAGGTTGCAAAATGGGCAGTGAGTCCCCACACTGTAAATGACTTCTGATGCTCGGGGTCATTGTATTCAAAGAAATGTATCAAAAGTGGAGCTTGTCCCTTTCTTTTCAAAGGTACAACATGGTGCTTCTCAGAGCGTATAAAATATTCCAGCGGTACTGAGAACACGTGGCTGACTTCTTCTGGATTTGGTTGGGCTTGAAAAGTGTCTTCTATGAAAGCTACAACTGGAGTTATGACAGAATTAGTCTAAAAGGAAGAAAAGCAAAGTTATAGTTAAACTTTAATGTTTCTAACCAAGTACATGTCATGCCCCTGTTGGAGTCTGACTCCGAGGGAGAGATGGAACAGCTGATAGGGAGTAGGAGTGTGGCTCCGGTGGTTGTGGAGGAAACTGGGAAAGGGCACAGGCCGGATGGGCATTCAGAGGAAGACCCAGGCCCATCCCCTCTTTATCCTAGGGCATGCAGGGAGGAGCAGATAAGGGAGAAACGTGAGTGGCGTGGTCTATGGGGGAGGAAGGGGCCCTGATCCCCTTCATGATCTGCAGCTGGGAGGACTGGTTAAAAGGACAAACTGTGCATGGCAAAAGTTGCTGGAAGCAAAGCATGCATTATTCTTGTCGGAGCTTATCTATGTTTTGGCTTCCTCCCAACTGTGGTTGCTGCGTTATCTGGTAGAATTCTGCAATTAATCATCCTTGCCTGCTGTAGTAATTCCTTCAGTGTGGTTTGTGTTGGGTTTTTAATTTCGAATTAACTTTACTTTGGGTGCGGACTGCATTTACTCCCTCTGTAAAATGTTTTCTGTAAGAGTTTGATTTCCAGCCGAAGATAATTGGACACTGGGGCCAAGTTGGAGGCATTAAAGGAACTTTATTCTATTTTTATGCCTTGGTTATTTTTGTGTCATGCCCCAGGTCATCCCTGTACCCTTTCAATTCTCTTTAATCGTATTACTAAATAAATTTGAGGGAGTGGGGTATCCAGCGTCTTACTGAATGTGAACAAGAGACTATGGAAAATATAGTCTTCATTTTTAAAACTCTGAATGGAATCTCAATGTTTTTGAAGACAACAGGGGACAGGTCCTGGACTACCTAAACAATATGAAGGATGTATAGAATTCATAACTCTGGTTTGAGGTGTGAAACAAGCTTCCATTGTGGAAGATTTATTTCTGAAAATTACTGTAACCCATACTTGTATTGGCATTGGAAGGAGGTCAACAGAGCATTCCTCTGTGGCGCAGTGGTTAGAGTGCAGTACTGCAAGCTATTTCTGCTGCAGCCAGCTGCCTACAATTTGGTAGTTCAAATCCCACCAGGCTCAAGGTTGACTCAGCCTTCCATCCTTCCAAGTTGGGTAAAATGAGAACCCAAATTGTTGGGGGCGATAGGCCGACTCTGTAAACTGCTTAGAGAGGGCTGTAAAGCACTATAAAGCAGTATATAAGTCTAAGTGCTATTGCTATTGCTATTCCAGAGTTTCCCAGTCAATTAATTTTGCGCATCCTTTATTTAGGTTGTTGTTCTTGGAGCAGTCCAGAATGGTTTATAAGAAGTCAAGAAAAGATAGCATCATAATTAAAATAGATAGCCCTCGACTTAGGACTGGTTATTTAGTGAATGTTCAAATTAAGACGGACATCCCTCCCAAATGTACTGATTCCAAAGCTCCGATGGCTGCCCTCCCAGTTATGTGACTGCATTTCAGGCGCTGAGCAACTGGTCCACATTTATGGCTGTTTGCAGTGTCCTGTGGTCATGTGACTCCAATTTATGATGTTTTAAGAGGCATCTGCTTCCAATTTTCAGCAAAATACCCCGTAAGATTGCTTAACGACTGCTGATTCATTTAGCAATCCTTGCTTAACAACTGCTGCAAAAAAATGGTTAAATCAGGTTGGCCACATGATGAATCCTTTATGACTTTCACAACTTACAGCTGTAATGGGAGAGACTATCTGTATTCCTTAAAAACAATTAAGTATAAAACTTAAAACAGAGTTCATTCTTTGAAAAGTACCTCATGGAACAGATTTATCTAAAAAGATAGTTTGTTCCTGGATGAACACAGGATTTCCCAGCTCTCCCCTTCAAGAAGGCATCTTGGGGGAGGACACTGATGGTTCCCTCAAGCAGCAGCTGAATACCATAGATGCTACCACCCAGATCCTGATCCTGATCATTGATATTTATCAATGCAACCTACAGGACATGAGCAGCAATTTTTAATGTATACTGTTTTGGAATTGGTAGAGGCCAGAGTTTAAACATTTGAGTCCTAAGCCACTAAAGAACACCTACACTCATGTCAATACTATCAATACAATGGATTAAGTCTAACCCTAACTCAATAATCAAATTCATAAAATTACATTAAAATTTCTTTAAAAGCACCCCCCCCCATTTCAGTCCAGGCCAGCCTGCTGAAACAGCCAGGTCTTCAGGTCGCGGCGGAAGGAGCGGAGATCAGGGGCCAAATGAAGACCCAAGGGGAGCTGGTTCCACAGGGTGGGTGCCCCCACAGAGAAGGCCCTACCCCTGGGGACTGCCAGCCGACACTGTCTGGCTGACGGCACCCCAAGGAGGCCCTGCCTGTGGGAGCGTACAGGGCAATCGGAATGTGATGCCGGCAGAAGGCGCTCCTGCAAGTACCCCGGACCCAAGCCATGTAGGACTTTGTATGTTATCACTAGCACCTTGAATCTCACCCGGAGGGCAACTGGCAACCAATGCAGGTCGCGCAGGAGGGGTATAACATGGGAGTATGGGGACACTCCCATCACAGCCCGCGCGGCCGCATTCTGCACCAGCTGCAACCTCCGGGTGGTCTGCAAGGGCAGTCCCATGTAGAGAGCGTTGCAGTAGTCGATTCGGGAAGTGACAAGTGCATGGGTGACTGTCCGTAGGGCATCTCGGTCCAGGTAAGGGTGCAACTGGCATACCAGGCGAACCTGGGCAAACACCCCCCTGGTCACAGCTCCCACCTGCTCCTCCAAACTGAGCTGTGTATCCAGGAGGACACCCAGGTTGTGCGCCCTATCCACAGGGGGCAACAATTAGTGACTGCAGACAATCTTATCCTCTGTGAATTTGTTGTATCCCTTTTTAAGGCCCATTCAAAACGATTTACAGCTTCTTTGAAATATTCCAGACAAACAATACCTACTTTATCTATTTCAGGAACAAGTCTACAGATGACTTCAACCTGTTCAGGAAGAAGACCCACTTCTTCTCTAGCTTCTCGAAGAGCTGTGGCAACTTCATCTGTGTCTGTTGGGTCACTTCTACCTCCTGGAAAACAAACTTCTCCTGGGGATGTTCTCAACTGGAATTAGAACATTAACACTGTTGGTCGCTTTAAGTCGTCAGACCAGATTTGGCATTTTGATTCACCTATCAAGTCCTTTTCAAGGACCTGGGATAAGCATATGTTATTGTTTGACCTGTTATTATTATCACTGAAGTTTCTTCATCCAATTTTAAATCCACAATCGTGTTCTCCCAGTTGGGCACTTCTCAGTTTATGTTTTGCTTATAAGTTGGTGAATAATAATAATGGCTTTAGGATTGACCATAAACAGCAAAGTCAATAAATATTTTAATTTAATTAAACACTTTGCAGACTAGGGCCTAACAGAACAGCAACGAAGACTTTGAAAAGGATACTGCAAATGCTATGTTACATCTAAAATAATGAAGATTAGAGTTCTTCAGGCAATGCTTTTTCCTGACACTATGGATGTGAAATGCGGATTTGGAAGAAGCATAACAGAAAAAAATGCCAAGATGTTTGAACTCTGGTATTGGAGAAGACATTTTGACAGCCAGGAAAATAAGCAAATTTTTCATACAAAAAAATCCAGTTGGAGTCACAAGATGCAGTAATCACTGGGCTCCAACTATCACATCATGCCAAGAAGTCCATAATGCCAGTCTAAGATTAGCTGCACTTATAAAATCCTAGCTTAGATCAAGAACTAGTTAAATTTAAGAGTCACTGAAATCAATGGGCTCAACAAACTGAACTCCCATTTAGCAATTGGTATAGATAAATCCTGTGGGGTTTCATAGCACTCATTTCCATTTTAAATATAACCTCCAATCTCAAATTATACCCACACAGGGGGGACAAAGAGGCAAATATTAGGTCAATTGTTCTTTGCAATCTCTTGATCTTCGTCTCTATTGCTGTTTTTATTCAAAATCAATACCATCAACATAGGAACTTAGCACACACAGACATGAACAAGATAGACTTTCATAACTTTTCCTATGATTGATGATATTGGTTTTGAATAATCCAATAATCCTAAAGGAGTCATTGAATAATCCGAAAGGAGTTATTGTGAGATAACAACTGGGTGTGGGGCATAAGTGGTTTCACATTGCAAAACAATGTTATAATGCTAAACATATTCCAGACAAAACTAAGATGATCAACTAAACAAAAAAGTATGAGAAAAATAGAAGAAAAGAAGAAATGTGCAAGTAACTTTTAAAGCACTTGCATCTTAAAAGATGAAATCTCTCCTAAGATTATTTTCAATAAAATACATTAGCCAAAGAGCATGAGAAAAATCCTATTTACTACACCCAGGTAATTCAGCAGAAGTGTTTCTGAAAGATGTGTGTACATTAGAAAGAATAATCTGAACAAAGTATTAGGTTTTAATTGCATTATTCATATACCTTGTTAGGTAGGTCTAGAAGGTATATGTGTGAATGTGTCTGTCTGCTTGCATTTGTTTAGTCTTGACTCTTGTTCACTACATCCTTAACTACTTAGACCAAACTACCTCTGATTCAGGTTAGTTACAAAGCATTTAAAAATCTAACAAAACAGACCAGAATTATCATAGAAAAAGATAAGAGAAAAATGTTTTTTCCTTTTAACTTTCAGAAAGTTAAGCTCTTCCTCCAGCTCATGGTGATTTAAGGAAGCAACTTGCTTTAGCAAACATTAACATCTTTACCTGGGCTACTGCTACTGCTGAAGTCTCTTGCTAATTTGGTTGCTGGTGACAGATGAAAGAGACCCAAGGGAAATCAAGATGCAAACATTCCCCTATCCTCAGATATTCCAACTTTCAAATTTATTGCATCAATATTTTCATTAATGGCTGCAATAAAAGAAAGGCAGTATTAGACGGACCGATTATTAGTGGGCAGGGATGGGACTCAACCGGGGTTACTGCCAGTTCGGTTACTATGTTTTGCACATGTGTAAAACAACCTTAGGCTGTGCCATCCGGACAGCTGAAAAGCGCTGCGCATGGGTGTGCAGCATTTGAAACCTCTTTTCCCCTGCTTTTTCAACCTCAGCTGTGCCGCGCAAAGCAGCCGAGGTTGAAAAAGCAGGAAATAAAGGACAGGTAAGAGCCCAGGAGAGTGGGTGGGCCAAACAGCAGCGGTTTGGTGTCTGCTGCTCTTCAGAACTACTGGCTCTATAGAACCGGGCAGAACCGGTAGCATTCCATCCCTATTAGTGGGGAAAAACAGAAGAGATTGGGATGTAAAAGGAAAAATGCAAACTGCTAGGAGAACAAAGATAGGTTTAAGTACAGGTAGACTTCGACTTACACCAGTTCATTTATGACTCATGCGCTCGTTGCCTCCCGTCTGGACTACTGCAATGCTCTCTACCTGGGGCTGCCCTTGTGGACTATGCGGAGGCTTCAACTGGTGCAAAATGCGGCCGCGCGGGCGGTGATGGGAGCGGCCCGATTCTCCCATGTGACACCCCTCCTGCGCGATCTTCATTGGTTGCCAGTTGCCCTCCGTGTAAGATTCAAGGTGCTGGTATTAACCTATAAAGCCCTGCACGGCTCGGGTCCAGGGTACTTGCAGGAGCGCCTCCTACCAGCATCAAGGTCCAATCGCCTGGTACGCTCCCACAGGCAGGCCCTCCTGGGGGTGCCGTCGGCCAGACAACGTCGATTGGCTGTCCCCTGGGGGAGGGCCTTCTCTGTGGGGGTGCCCACCCTTTGGAATCAGCTACCTCTAGAGCTGCGCTTGGCCCTGGCCCTGCGCTCCTTCCGCCGTGATCTCAAGACTTGGCTGTTTGCGCAGGCCGACCTGGACTGAGCAGGGTTGGGAATTTTAATTTAAGGGTATTTCAATTAGATTTTATTATAATTGGATTAGATAATTTGATAAATGTTGTATTTATTGTTTATATATTTCTGTGTAAGCCGCCCCGAGTCCCCCTGGAGATGGGGTGGCATATAAATCCAATTAAATAAATAAATAAATAAATAAATAAATAAATTTAATTTGAAGTTACAACAGCACTCCAAAAAAAAAGTTATGATCATTTTTTACACTTACGACTGTAAGCATCCCCATGGTTATGTGATCAAAATTCAGACACTCATATTTATGATAGTTGCAGTATCCTGGGGTCATGAGATCACCTTTTGCGACCTTCTGACAAGCAAACTCAATAGGGAAACTAGATTCACTTATTACAAACTTAATAACTGCAGTGTTTCACGTAACAACTGTGGCAAAAAAGATCGTAAAATGGGGCAGAAATGACTTAATAACTGACTGGCTTAACAAAGGAAATTTGGGGCTCAACCGTGGCTGTAAGTCGAGGAATACCTATAGAAGGAAGTTCAAATAGAGATTGCATTCCTGCCTCAAAAGGAAACGCTATCAGTGTTAGCTCTACTTAATCAGATTGAATATATTTCTATATGTGTGTTCTCTCCTTTTATTTTAGCCTTTCATTTCACATGTTTCTAAAAATATTCACCAAATTAATAGTGAAATTAGTTTTGGTTTTCATATTTACATACTTTCGTTGATCTAAGAGTGAAAAGAAGACATAGCTTTCCATCTTTGACCATCAATGGGATAAGAACTGAGGCTTTTGGTAATTGAAGGTTGGAAAATTTGTCTCCAATGTCCAACTTCCTTAACTGCAGCTTTGCCTTTTCTTTTATGCACATTCTAGAATAAATAAAAAGAGCAAACCTTTATCATAAACAAAACAGGCAAAAATGTCACTCTACGATAATACCTTTGCAAAAAGAAACATAAAAAATGGTAGTCAAATTGATTGCCTTTACTGCAAAAAAAGAGACATACAAGGGCCCTTAAAAATTGGATACTTTTGAATTTTCAATATTTTAAACATGACCAATTTGTATTGTTCTCCATACAAATCCTAAAATTAGATAACGAGAACCTAATTAAATGAATGAGTGGAAAACATTACACTTTTCATTTATTTATTAAGAAAAATAATCCAAAGCTATAACTTGCAATGAAATAGGACTGAAATGTTCTCACTACAAGTATTGGTGGTAATGGAATAATGGACTAAAACTGTTGTAATGAAGTTAGATTTATTATTAAAAGAAAGCAATATGAATCAGACACATGATATTGAACAGTATGACCTTTGCTTTATGAGTGAAAAGCAGGGCTGTGATAGTTTTACAGCTTAGTTTAATAATGAAATATTTCTGTGGGCTTACTAGATGATATATCATTTAGATTAATAAATGTAAAATAATTGCCACAGCTGATTCCACGCGGTATCAGAAGAGGACAAGAAAGATTCTTGAGTTATAATAAGCCAGTTAAAGGTGCTGAAAAAAGGATCGTTTTCAAGAATTGCACAAAGGGCCAGGTTTGCATCTTTATACACTTCAAAGCTACTTTGTGGAATTGGGTACAGTTCTTGAAGGCTAGTATATAAATTTACAAAACTGTTTGAATTTAAACAACCCCAATCCTCATGGAGAACTAATCCAAATACATACATGGAGTCTCATTCAATCACTTAGCAATAATCTTCACTATCCTGTACTGCATTTTACACTTAGAATTGTGCATATTGTTTAATCTTAGCAATGGGTTTCCTTGAATAAAGTACCATTTAATTTTGAGTTAGGGTATTACATTCTTCAATAAAAAACATTAGCATATACTAATGACCTTGTGCTGTGCTGTGAATACCATCTAATAATGCTAACAGTGCAGAATCAGCAATTTACAAATAAGTGCTAACTTTCATCAAAAGCTGAATTTTTGAGTAAAAGGGGATTATTGTCTATCCAAAAATTGGTTTGGGGGATTATCCGAGGCTGAAAAATCCTCAATTTCAGCTCTTCAGGCTGCAGGGGAGGGGAAATCTCATTTACTTAGCAATAAGCTATTAAATTCATTGGATCTTAGGTTACTATATATATTGGGCTAATATAATGGTGTATTAGATTTTAATACCACTTTTGAAAGTATTTATATATTTTGTATATGTACTGTATTGTGTGTGTGTGTGTGTGTGTGTGCAGAGCAATTTTATGTACCTAAAAAGCAACATTAGTACGCTATATATGTAAATATTGAATTGCTAATGTGTCTCCTTCCTGGATTTTTTTAAAAACTTGCTCTGATATTACAAAATTCTGTCAGTTGGCTAAACCAGAATATAAATATGTACTTTGCTCATCTCTTTTTCTTGCCTGGAGGTTTTTTTCTGCTTTAAAACAACCAATTTATTTTTGAAAGAATCCTGAAAACTGTCTTCCTAAGAGTCCTGGTGTTATCAATGGCAATACTGAAAATATTTTATATTTAATATATTTATATTATGTTATATTACATATACAAATATACATATACATATACAAATTATATATATAGTATATATTTAAAGTAATTGTAATTATATGTGTGTATATAAATTACAATCACTTTAAATTCTATTCTACTCTATATTCTATTAATTATATATTAATATTACATTAAATTATATTATTAATTATATATTATATTATAGTATACATTTATATTTCCATTTTCAAAGGAAGAAAAAAATAGCCTTTAAGGGGCAGCTTAAGAAAACTCCAACTCGTGTGTGTGTGTGTTGTGTGTGTGAATATATATATATATATATAAAATAAATAAAATGTAATATATAAACATATATAGTCTCTACAGCAGTCTCGCCCCTCCAAGGGAGCCGGGACTCCATAACCCGTAATCCACAGCCAGGAGTGCCCGCCAACGGGAGGCGACTCTTTATCTGTCATTACCTGCCCGACTCGATATCCGCTGCCGCCATCTTTACCTTCTACCACCCGGTCGCCTTTCCTACCTAACTGGCCTATTCGCTCTTTTGACGTGGATTGACAACGCCCCCTCCCCCGCCCTTGCCACTCCGCCGCCTCGCTATTGGATGGCTGGTTTGAGAGGCGGAGGCGAAAGGGAATCGGCGGCGAATCGGGAAAGGCGTGACCTTAAGGGCGGAGCAAATCGTTCGGGCTTGGGCGGCGTGAATTTCAAGTCCCGGAATCCTTTGCGGTTACAGGTAAAGGCTTTGAAGTCCAACCTGGATCAGCCGATGAAGCTAGTTCTTCAAGGAAGCAACGTTGTGCCAAGCTGTTGCACAGTCAAACATTGAAAGGAAAATTGCTATGTTTTTATTTATTATTCCAAGTCCTAAAAGGGATTGAGGACGTACTAGCAAAAAGCTTCTCCCAAACCTGGTACTCTCAGTGATGTTGAATAATACTTCCTTTCTGCTCAGGACTATCCCAGAGAGTGTGGTTGATCTTTAGCTTAACATATTAAGAGAGTTACAGAAATCTACACTGCCATAAGTTGCTGCAGCTAAGAACATTGATTATATTCCTCCATTCTACGCTCAACATAATTGTTCATTTTTGTCTTGATCCTTAGGGGAAAAAATAGCGTGCGATGCATTCTTTGCATCCAACCACAGTTAATGTTCCTTTTATTTATGGAAGAGATAATAAAGAGTAAAGGTACTGTGACTGCCAGAATTTTAGTGTGTAAATTTTAGATTGCATTAGAGGATGCTTCTTAGAAGTAGTGGTTTGTTCTCTTCAGAGGTGGGGATATAGAATCTGGTTATTTTCAATATGCGTAAAAGATTTGCAGAATGCACTGACATAATGGAAAAGAAATACAGGTATTTTCCCATTTTTTAAAAAAACCATTTCTTCCTATTTCTTTTACTTATAAAAATAATACCCTTCCTTTTGCTAAGAAAGGATCTAATGTTTGGGATAGATTACCTTTGATATCAAATTGGTTATCAGATCCTCTGTGGCTATGCTAATCCATGATTTACAACTACAGTGGCTGGATTTCTACAACATTTAGTGTAGTACTGGTGCATGACTTCAACTAAAGAACCTCATAGTTAAATTAACTTTAGCCACTTCATTGTTTGGCTATGTATATTTTATTTTTCTTGTATGACTTCACATGGAAAAAAATCCAGTTATTGTAATTTATAAGACAGAGTTTATAACTTAATGTATTGAGTGAATCCAGCCATAACGATTTATATTAGAACTTCCTAATTTGGGTTTTAAAAAAGTTAGATAGATGTCAGCAAAGAGTTAGTATTTTTTTTATCTCTGTGCTGCCATCTAGGGTTCACCTGGATGTTTGTGGCCCAAATCTCTTAGCCCTAAACTTATCTGACAAACCATGGCTAAATAAAATTCTGGAATACTAAAATTGGTACGCTAGGCTACTGGTTTTAATGATGTATTTGCAATTTATATGCAAACTCCATTTCATGCAGTAATCACAAATGATGTATTTAGCTTGAGTTAGATAAAAATACTTTCTCAGTAAGGGAGTTTGTGTTTTGTCTCCATTAGTACATGTGACCAGAGATGGTATTCAGCAGGTTCTGACCAGTTCTGGAGAACCAGTAGCAGAAATTTTGAGTAGTTTGGAGAAGCAGCAAGTACCACCCCTGACTGGCCCCGCCCCCATCTATTCTCTTCCTCCTGAGTCCCAGCTGATCGGCTGGGTTTTCTTTGGTTGCCCTGCACAGGAGAACAGAGCTGGAAAGCAGGTTAGTGGGGTGGGCAGGGAAAGGATTTTTGTAGTATGTATGTGACATCTGAAGAGGAGACTTCAAACATGGCTGTTCTGTTAAATTGTGCCTGGTCTGAAAACGCAAAAAATACTACATTGATGCATTTTAGCCTTTTTTCCTCAACCCCACCCTCCTCTTCCTACTTTGATTTTCTCCATCACAGTGAGAACAAAGCTTGAAATAAGGTTCTGTTTTGCTTTGTTTGGCACCTGGGACGCCTAAGACGCCGCAAATGCCAAGGTGCTGTAATAAGCAAGAATTGCATCATAATCTTGCAATGGATCATTGAACAAGTCAGACTGCTCATAACAATTAAAACGGAGATATTTGCAACGCAAGCGACAATAAACGTAATGGGCATAGAGAGGCAAACTGTGAACAATTTTATGTGCTGAAATGGCTCTCCAATTAGCCACAAATTTATCTGATAACCCTATCAATTACAAGAACAAGCAACCTTCTTTGTAACGTGTACAATTTGCAGAATAGATTTAATTAACCCAGCACACTTAACAATTGTGCAGCAAATAGCTTGTTCAACCGTCTGGCACTCTAGTTTACAACTGGTATGCATGGCTAAATAATTTGTTTCGATTGGTTTGTATTCTTTGGGGGATAAGGATTAGTTTTTTCTGCCTAACTTTTGTGCATGAGGTGTTTCTGTATTTCCTCCCAAATTTTTGGGTGTGGTTATTTAGGAAAACGTTGTGTGTTTGTGTGTGTGAGCATGTACTGTTTGTGTGTGTGTGCATTTAAATTTTTAGTTTAAGCTTTTAAAAAAAATATGTCTATTAAGCAACATTGCATTTAAGTTTGTATATAAGGAGAAAGTTTTCATGTTTTCATGACAATCTCAAAATGTTATGGAAACAAGCTTAACTAAACATAGGATAGAATAATTGAGAAACTGAATGAAACTGACAGGTTTTTTTTCCATCTAGTAGCTGACTGCTAAAATGAGTTCTTATTCTCTTTGGAGATAAGAAGAATGCAAGATATCCAGGAAAAGTTGACTTCTTCAACTCTGATCTCTTTTTAAGGCCAGAATTCTTGTCTCTACTTCAGGTTTTTTTTACTTTGGGAATGGATGTAGGCAACGGAATATCAGAGATTGTAATCTCTCTAGCAATAAATTACTTGCCCATCTAACCTCCTAAAAAATTTTTTTGTTGCATGAAAAAAATTTAGCAATTCAATTTTAAACTATTTGCTCGATAGGTTGACTGAGCTGGCAGCATTTTAAATTAAAAACCCAGTGGCTCTGTGGATTGTTTTCTTAATCTGCAACGATCACTTCTAGAAGCTGCTGTTGGCACTGTGGCTTTGATATTTTTATCCCAAAGTCAAATACAAGCAGAGAACATAGACCTTATTTTTTTTATACTTTTGCTTATGTAGATCGGATACAGCTTTCAAGACTTTGACCTGCTTTCTTCTTATTGATCCAATCTTATTAGACAGGTTTTCTTTCTTTCAGAATATATAACCTTTGAAATTCCAATGAAGAATTGTCATCCAATTGAATACACACTTTTTAAAAGAGCACCTAAGATTATTATCTTTTAAAGTCATTTCTTACGCTGCTGAAAAGTTCATTAATACAAAGAAATGAATCTTTATATCCGTAGTTCCACTATCATTTTAATGTATGATTTAGTTCGTTTGCAGCTAGCATTTTTTTTTTCCTTATGCATATGTTAGCCTTGAAACAATGTCATACTTTTCTTTAATTCGTTAACTGAGAAGGAAGTCAGCATTGGTTCACCTGCTTTTTCTGTAAGGAATTAAGCAGACGAGAAAAGAAAATAGTCAAGTTTTAGGACTCGATGGAATTGTGAAATACAAAATGTATGAACAGCTATTCCAACTGCAGATATCTGTCCAGAATCATCTTTTAATTCCATGAAAAACCAGCAGGAATCTGCTAGGTTACAAGCTGTAAATATGAAGTCTAAAATGATTCTGGAACAAGAAAATGACAGTATTTCCAAGCGGCTGTCAAAAAAAAATTACACGAATATTTTCATGAGCTCACCAGCGATCAAGTTTAAGCCAATGGAGGTTTTTTTTTTAATTTAGAAGACAGCATTGTCTAGTTGATCCTGGATGATCTGAAAAGAAAGCATAATAGTAACAGAATAGAGACCACTAGGAATTCTCAAGACTGAAAGAGATGGAAATGAAAATGGCCATCAAGTCACCAGGAACACGAAAGCTGATTCGGGACCACAAATGTCTGCTCTTCAAACTTAGATGACTTCTTCCAACCCAGGTCTTCTTTAGATGTAGTGCTCATTTTATCTTTGAGTACAACAGCTTCAGATATCAAGCTTGCCCCAGATTAATAATAGATTTCACACCTGTACCAATTTTACTCCATCTTTCTCACCAGCACACCATATTAGACCAGTGCTGGCCAAGGTAGTCTGTCCCTAGTCACCTACATACCATGTTTCCCCGAAAATAAGACACTGTCTTATATTTTTTTTGGCTCCCAAAAACACACTAGGTCTTATTTTCGGGGTAGGTCTTATATATTTATGGTGCCAAATAGTGGGTGTGAGTGTGTAGGGGGTGTTTAGGTGCACGGTTGCTCCCTGAAAAGTCTTCCTGGAACTGGAGATTTGCACTAGGTCTTATTTTTGGGGTAGGTCTTATATTAGGGCAGGTTTAGAAAATAGTGCTAGGTCTTACTTTCGGGGTAGGTCTTATTTTCGGGGAAACACGGTAGTAACTCATTTGGACTTATTCAGAATAAAAGGAAAGATAAGGATTAAGATTTAAGTCAACTGGAGATGTTCTGTACAATGCAGGTAAGTATAATTGGACTTTAGAAATTCTCTGTGAAGTAGGTGGATGAAGAATTGCTCCAGGTTTCTCCAGGTGAAGGAGAAATTCTCCAACCATTTCTTCAAGGAATGTTTTTTCCTTGGCAGTGACAAAAGCCAAGCTGCTAAAAAAAATTGGTATAGATGGGAGAAGTTTCCACTTAAAGTATTTTTTGGGGGGGGAAAGGGAGGTGCATGGAATCCAGAAAGTCTGGGAGTCTAGAGGAAGATTTAGTCTAGCAAGGCTATTACCAATCTCTTAACAAGGTCAACAGTAAGAACTTGAATTCTAGCCAAAAGCTTCATGAAAAGTCCTTTTTTTAAAATGTCATGTCCTTTAAATCATATGATAAGAAATTTTGGAACAACTCTATCCTCATTCTCCTATGCAACAAGGCAATTTTGTTTCATCTGCTTCCCAGCACGAGCCATCCTACCATTCTTTTAAGAGCACTAAGGAATTGTAAAATGATTTAAATTGGAATTTCTCTGAAGTAGAATGCAGAGAAAAGTTTATGATTTGAATTGCAACAAGCAGGAAAGTTAAGCACAGGCTCAGAACAACAACACTTTTTAAATCTTAGTAAAAATGCTGCATGTTTACACCCCACTTTTTCCACAAAATAATTGAACCCATGATTTAAAAAGGGGTGTTTAAAAGCTAGTAGTAACTCATCTGGCCACTAGAGGGCAGTATTTATCTTAGTAGACCATATAGTAAATACTTGAAGTAAATATAGTAAATTTATGGTAACCACAGGTCATAGCAATGTTAGTAGACCATACTCTGTGGCAGAAGCAGCTTTCTGTTTTTAGAAACAGAACAATGTTAATTGACAACCGGTAAGTATGCTTATGTAACAAACTCATTCCTATAATTGTATGGAAACTGTATGTCTGTCAGTATATCTATCTTCTATTGTACCATCAGTGTATCAATTGTCTACATCTGCCTGCCTGCCTGCCTGTCTCTTCTATTGTACCATCTATGTATCTACACACACTCCCTCCCTCTCTCTCTCCTCTCTTGTATTGTATTATGTACCTCTCTCGCTCTCCCTCCCTCCCTCTCTACTCTCCCTTGCAGTTAACAGGAAAGTTAGATTTTTCACAAGTGCCATGGTTCAAATTTATTATAAATAAAAAGGAACTGGGTTACACAATCTTGAAAACTAGAACTGTGTATACTTTAATCCCAGCTTTATTTATGACTGTTAAGACACAATTGACCAAGCTCAAATTATTATACTTTGAACACATTAACGAATATCTAGCTCTCTGGAGAAACCTATAAGGTTGTGAAAGGGCATAAAATGGTTGAAAAAGGAAAGAGAAGAAGAGGATCAACATCAAGGTCAACATCAAGGTCAAGGGACTGATTATAATGGCAATAGGTGCTGGAGACAAATCCTCCTGAATAAAACCTGTCTATAGGATAGCTTAAAGTACCACTTGATGGCACATAATCAGCAATCAGTATTGAGACACAACCTCTTCTATGCTACTTATCCTCTTTTGAACTTTCTCTGGGTTTAGGGAGGGACTGGCTAACCATTTATGAGATATGAATGGAACGTCCATCTGTTCCTGCTCTGCATTATTTTGCAAATGTCCATTCATGTTTTTAGGGTCAGGAAATCCATTACAGATGTAATAGCTTGAAATGGAAAATAGTTCAGTTACCAGAATTCTTGCAACCCCATCTAAATGATCTCAATAAATCTTGTTAAAGAGAACAAACAGGCAGCTTACCAGTGAGCTGGACACATTGACTTTTAAAATCTTATTTCACATATTTTGCCATCCCCGAAGAATGAAGCTGATGAGAGAGGAATCCGCAGTTGCCTGGGGTAAAAATAACTTCAACACAAGTCAGATGCTTCCCAAGACTCAAGGTTAGCTACCTGTTGACCTGCAGAAATGGTCTAGAGTTTAAATCTGAAATACAGATTTATGACAAAAACTTTGACTTTCGTATAGGACTTTAGGTAAATCTTCTACATGTATTGTTTCAGTTATGTTCTGCAATAAAGAGTCAAATCTTGTTGAGTTATGACCAAACATTTATTGCCGAGTAAGCCAGTTCCAGAATATGTTTAGGGTCTGTAGAACTGAAATTTACAGCTAAACTGAATATGAAGCTGGATGCCATCCACATAAGGTGTGAGGATGGAATAATGGTCAGTGCTTTGCACCCAGAGTGGAGACAAGCCAGCAAGCTGAAACTCAGACCAGAGAAGTTGGAATTTTTTTTTTTATTACATTTATATGCCACCCTTCTCCGAAGACTCAGGGCGGCTTACAAGTTTGGGGATACAACCCAGTGTGCTTAGCAATAGCCTTCATTCCATTGTATATGACTGCTTGTTACTAAGCGGCATTTTTACAAAGTCAGCTTATTGCCCCCAACAATCTTGGGTCCTCAATTTACCTACCCCGAGAGGATGGAAAGCTGAGTCAACCTTGAGCCTGGTGGGATTCGAACCTACAGTAATTGTAGGCAGCTGGAACTTAAATGCAGGCATTTAACAGCCTGAGCCACCAATACTGTTAGCAACTGGATCATCTGTCCAGTTGAATCTGCCTGGGAGAGATTGTACCTCTTTGAGGATCAGATAGTAAGCATGGATGGAATACCTGGATCTTTTTTGGGGAGACCCATCATAGAGCTATCAGATCTGACTTGCAAAATTCCTGGTGTTCCCTAGGTTGGATCAGGAACCCTGGAGACCTGGAACTCTTTGTTATTAATAATAATAGGTAATTTTGGATTTTTGCAACCCAGATTTGATAACTGTACCCATCAGCTGGTTACACTAGTGCCTAACCATTAAAAGCTGGACATATTTTATTACTTGTATTGGTCCCACTCTATGTTGGAGTCCAATTCAATGCACTTGTGTTGAGTTTGAGAACATACAAATGATCTGAAGTAACAAATTTATCAAGGAATCCTAAACAAAGTCAGACTGGTAGCTGCAGAAGATAAAATCTTTGAAGCTTTGTATTGCTATATTTTCAGCCTGAAGCAAATGCATTGCTTTTCTTTCCAGCAATTTTGGGTTTGAAAGTTACTTATTCGCCTCCAATAAGCTGCTCCATTAGAATCTCTTCCAGCATCATAGCCAATAATGAAGAGTGATTATATCATATGATTATCAAGAATGATAAGTTACAGGGCAGATTTTATACTCCTACCCTAAAACTTACAGTACATAGATAAAATGTACACTAAATAGGAAATCCAGTTTTTAGGTGTGCCCTATCCTATCTTATTTATTTATTTATTTATTTATTTATTTTATTGGACTTATATGCCGCCCCATCTTCTTTGTTGATTACTGGATTTTCTTGATTTTTTTTAAAATACGGATTTTATTTCTTCCTGATTGAATTAAACATGGATTTAATAATAGAAAAATAGAGAAATGAATACACAAATTATCCTTCCTTGAGTAGCCTCCTAGAAAGGCCTTCCTTTATGACAATTGACAAAGCCAAATAGGACTTTGATCCATCGGTAAATAAACCAAGTTACACCAAAGTAACCTATTGGTGAACTACAGTTCCTTTACATACATAAATAGCAAACTGAACATTCCATCCCAATGAAAATATCTCTGATTGAGACTGGTCCCCTTGTTATTCCCTATAGCAATGGGTGGTCTACCAAGAAGACTTACTTTACTATTGGAGAGCTGTACTCTTCATCAGTGCTACAGTGTTTAATAAGGCATATTTATTGAACAATGGTTTTCATCTCAGTATGCGATCACAGCTGTTTTATTTTAGTAATGTTGCAGCACAGAGAATGAAATCCATATTGCTCCTTGACTATTTATTTTCATGAAGCTGTTCTCCTTCCATTGTCATGAAAGATGTCTTTGTGAGTTGGGAAGATGGAGGCGGGGGAGGCTGTAGAAGAAAGATGTGGAGGAGGGCAGTCTACTTACAGTCTATTTCTCTTTCAAATTACCTGCAGAGGCCCTAATATTTAGCTGGGAGAGATATAAATAAGCATGCTGAGGCCAAGCATGGGAAGAATTTGATTACATTTCACGAATGCCCACCTCTGATATTCTCAGTGTCCACCCTTCTTGAATAGCTCAGAGGTAGAAACAACCTAAGGAACGCTAGAGTTGGATTCTCCTTTTAGGGAAGAGAACCAACAACCTTCATTTGTTGGATGGGATAGTTTTAAAAAGGACCTCAATTCAGGACTAGGGGTGACATGATAGCAGTGTTCCAATATCTAAGGGGCTGCCACAAAGAGGAGGGGATGGGTAACCTATTCTCCAAAGCCCCTGAAGGCAGGACAAGAAGTAATGGATGGAAATTCATCTAGAGAACCAATCTAGAACAAAGGAGAAATTTCCTGACAATGAGAACAATTAATCAATGGAATGGCTTGCTTCCAGAAGTTTGAGTGCTTCATCAATGGAGGCTTTTAAGAAGAAATTGGACAGCAATTTGTCCGGAATGCTATTGGATCTCCTACTTGAGCAAGGGATTGGACTAGAAGATCTCTAAGTTCCCTTCCAACTCTGTCTTTCTGTTAAATCAGTGGATCAGAGTAAACTACAAGGTTCCTTTCCCCACAGAATAATCTTTAAAAGTAAAACTCGAGGTAAACCCTAATTTTCAGCTCTACAACAAATTGGAATGGTTTTAAGCAAATTAATTCCCGTCCTCTCTATTTCATCATTCCTGATTTTTCCCCTTTATTGAAAACATTCTAAAAGTTTAGGGAATGAGTAAGACTAACGTTCTCTTTTCTTTTAACATCCAATCTAGAAACTTCTGCATATTACAACAATATCTGGAATATTTTCCCTATTTTGGATCCATTTTTAAAAATGTAATAGTTTTATCTTACCAGAATCTCTACTTAAGTAGTCATCACTGTCCCATAAGCAATAACATAACACAGTAGTAACTATTATTGATATTATATTTTCTTACCAGTTGCTACGTTTTTAGAATGGTAGAATCTGAGAATAAGAAAGACTAGCCCTAATATCTATGTTATATTTCATACCTGAATAGTTTCCATTTGGTGAGAAATAAAACTTTCATGCAAACTTCATAATTCTGAATTTGACACATTCTTATAAGGAACCTATTCATTTTACATACATTATAGGAAGAAGTAAGCAAGTTTTACCAGTTAGGTGACTGAAAAACTGTTGGGCTTGTTCTGCCTCATTACATGTATTTTGTGAAAAGATTTCTGTTGTTTTTGTCTTCAAGGGTAATTTGTTTAATTGCACAAACATGCAAATCCAAAAAATAAATATAGCTCTGAAAGTTTTAATACATCTAAAACTCATAAATATAAAACATGCATATCCCAGCATGTTGACTATTGATGACTTTCAAGAGAGAAAATTTAATGTCCTGTTTGGACATAAAAGCAAGAATTGACATTTCCTCTATTAATACATCTGTTCTTCTGTTCTCTTTTTTGTTCTATATTTCCATGTCCAGCTGCTTTTAAGACACACACAATCAAGGAAACTTCAACAAACTCACATTTGTTTTCTAAAGAAATTTGTAAGAATATCTGAAAGAATGTACTGGTTAGTGAGAAGATAAGAATAATGCCAATCCAGTCTGAACATCTGGCTGACTGTGCAATGAACCATAATAATGGATAAGAAAGCTAAAAGAAATCTGGATAGTAGATGTGGCAGTACCTGGAGACAGCACAATAGAAGAAAAAGAACTGGAGAAAATCACAAAATACAAAGACCTGCAAATAGAAGTAGAACAACTGTGGCAAAAGAAAGCAAAGACTAATGCCAACAGTAATACGAGTCTTGGGTGCAATCCCAAAATATTTGGAACACCACATGAACACCATTGGCATTGACAAAATCACCACCAGTCAATTGCAAAAGGCAGCTTTAACTAGGAACAGCTTACATCCTGCAACAATAACTTTATTACCGGCAAACAACATCTGCTTAGGTTAGATCCTTGGGAAGGACTATTAGGTGGACCAAAATACCAAATCCAGTCTTAACATCTGGCCAACTGTGCAACCAACCAACTGTATAATAATAATGTCCTTAACCTTTCTGGTTTGCATATATTAACAGAAAGAGCTTGTTAAAAATATAATTTTGGTGCAAATAGAAATTTCCTGTTAATTACCATCTCTTACATTTATTGAGGGATTGCAGCTGTGGCTATGGGAACCTTTCCTCTACAATTTCTCTTTTGGCTAAAAACAGACTTTGCAGAACTTTATGGTAAGTCGGGAAACTGATTCATAAAAGAAAAAAACAGCTGGCAGTTGTCAAAGGAGAAAAAAAGGAATTAAAATCAGACAGGGTAAACAGTTTAACAGCTTGGCAACTACTAAGTGTGATTAACTGTGCATGTGCATTATCATATTTCATATTAATGAGCCACCCAGAGTTTAGGACAAGGTGGGCGGCTATATAAATGCTATAAATAAATAAGTAAAAGTATTAATAAAACCAGTGGTTCTAAATTCTTTTAAAACATTTTAAGGTTGCGTAAGGTGGAAGGCCACCATGACCAGGATAGCTGCAGGAGTTGTTAAAGATGTTTTGAGGTGCTCTCAGCTCTCCAAATGTTTGGCCAAGCTTGGTTTATGCTCACAAGCCCATCCTAGAATCACATTATGAGCATGTGTGTTGTATGAACAAAACCATAGCCTGATCTAACAATAATGGTATTAGATAATTTCTGGCTGTCTAGAATGCTCACCCGAAACAGGAAAGCAATTCAGTCAAACAAATAATTTTTGCAAGATGCACAAAGCACATATTTTTTATATTTATCTCTCTGGGGACTAATACTACATGTATAACATTTTCTTGAGGTTTTTATTTTATAAGTATTTATATAGCCTGTCATTCTGTCCATAGTATGAAGGCCCGAAACTGCTTTTAAGTCAAGAAACAAAAAAAAACTCGAGACCAGACAAGAAGATTAAAAACATTGTGGTGTCCTTTCATTTTATCTTTTGTTCTTTGGAATTAAAGAAGAAGAAAAATAAACTGGGAAGAGGAACTTAATTGCTTCCTGGTTTGAAAAACCTTTCCCTTCTTTCCTTCTTCTTTTTCTCTTGATTTTTTCATTTATTCAAGTTGAACAAAAGATTAAAACAAAAACAAAAATATTAAAAAGCAGTCCTGTAACAACAATTAAAAATGACATCCTGTTTATAAGGACCATTTTTAAGTGTCATCCTCCATCCCTAATCCACAACCATGAGCAACCCATAAGCTTCTTCATAAGCCAGAAGAAACATCAGGTCTTCCAACCACTGATTAAGATAGTAAATGTGTTTTTTCCATGTGAAAAAAAAATCCTAGACTCTTAGAAACAAGAAAGGTTTAAAGAAATATTGTTATTGTTAAGGTGTAGGAGGCAACACAATGTGGTTGAACATGGTTAAAAAAACAAAATCAACACAATCACATGAATATTTGTTATATGAATTTAGAAGGTTGGGAACAGTTTCTGAAGACTAAAAATTAGGTTAATATCTTTAAGAAATTTTTCCTAGTCATCAACAAGAGGACTCTTAGTAATTTATATTGTGAGAAGGAGCTGTAAATGGCTAATCTTTGTTTTCCTGCAATAAATCATCCGCTTTCAATGACCCCAAATCCCTTGCAGGGTAGAGTCTGGGCAACTGAATAGAGCTGAGTGTTTACTGGCCAGATGCCTTTCCTGTTGCCAATGCAGAGTTATATTCAGCAGATATATTCCTGATTAGTATAAAATCCTACACTAATCCTGACATCTATATCACCAAGTGTTGGATGAAGTTCAAATACATAGGATAGTCCATACAAAATTGATCTTGAATAATATCATGAAAACCATCACAATTATTATAGACCTGATATTTTTCTCAAGGAAACACAGCAAAAGAAATTCGCCTTTGTGCTTGAAAAATGATTGTCAGAAAATGAAGGCATCTTCAAAATGGAGCTTAAGATCTCCTACTGTTTTCAATTTCCAGGCCAGTTCATACTGAGGTAGATCATCCTTCAGATAGTCAGGTCGTTTACTCCTTGAAAGATTAAAGCCAAGATTGTAAATTATGGCCAGAAAGCAACTGACAACTACTATAGATTGCTGCAAGTATTTTAACAGCCACATTTCTTTATTGTGCACATTGAACTTCTAGACCAGTGATGGTGAACCTTTTTGTTGTGGTGTGCTGAAAGTGCGTGCGCATGTGCCAGTACCCACAATGCAATGCATCCTGCCCTCCCCCCGGGCATACGTTTCAGCACTTCCGGTATTTCCGGAAGGCCTGTTTTTTCAGCCTCCCGAGGCTGCAGAGGCTTCACTCAAGCCCCCAGGATGGTGAAAACAGCCTCAAACAAGCTGAAAATCAGCTGGGAAGCGTGCACATGTGCAGTGCAGGTAAGTTTGGTTGGGGCGTGTGTGCCTGCACAAATGGCTCTGCGTGCCACCTGTGGCATGTGTGCCATAGGTTCGCCATCATGGTTCTAGACTTTCCCAAAGGATAATCCCATGTAGGCAAGTCGGAGATAAAGAAGGCCAAATTCAACCAGCTTAGATGTGGTGGAAACTGGCATATCAAGCATAATGCAGTGGACATGATGTGACATGTACTGAATTGAATGGCTATTTAATAGTAAGCGTTTGTTAATTTTAAACCAAGTGGTGGAACTCTCACCTCACAATTAGGAGGCTGTGAGTTCAATCCCAGGTAGAGGCAGACATTTCTCTCTCTGGGCATGAGGAGAATATATCTGCTGAATATAACTCCGCATTGGTGACAGGAAAGGCATCCGGCCAGTAAACACTCAGCTTCATTCAGTTGCCCAGACTCCACTCTGCAAGGGATTATGGGGTCATTAAAAGATGATAATGAAGATGATTTGTTAGGTCTTAATCCAGTCTTTTCAATTGGATAGATTAAAACATATTTATTTGTTTATTTTATTTTATTTTATTTTATATTTATTTTATTTATTTATTTTATTTTGTCAAGTGATTATAAGATAACAGATATAAGTATAAACATAGTTATGAATACATGAAATGGATACATATCAGAAAAATAAAAATAAACAATAAGACAGGGATGGTAGGCACATTGGTGCACTTATGCATGCCCCCTACAGACCTCTTAGGAAAGGGGTGAGGTTAATAGTAGACAGTCTAAGGTTAAAGATATATTGTGTATTCCTTCAGAAGACTCCAAGAGGCATCTCTTTCTTTCTCCTTATAGAAACAGGAAGTTTTCCCCATTTGCTTTAAATAGTGCCTGAAATCTCTTGTTTTCTGAAGAAAATCACCAGAAGTTCACAATAAGAAACATTCAGTGATTATTTATTTATTCATTTGTTGCAACAATGATCTTATAAATATACAAACTGTCAGCTGAATTAAAATCCTGCTGCAGGAAAACAATCCTTTCAAGTACAATAGGTTCATAGAATCGCAATAAATAGCCAACCAGCTGCATCAGTACTTTTTCTGATGTTTTTATGACCTGCCTTTTTGTTTTATTGATTTTAATTAACTACGATTTTCAATACTTCTAGCTCATTTGAGGGCCCATAGGTCTTAGACGATAGGAGATAAATGTTTGACCATGAGGCATGAAGAAGAAAGATTATAAGCCTTGGGTCAGCATCAATAATACCTGAGCCTGAAGGTGGGGTCAAATCAGTTTGGAGTCTCTATGTTCCCATAAGAGACTTTAGCCCAACCCCACTTGAAGGCCATTCACTCTTACCTAGTGCCAACTTGCCTTGACTGTTAATAGTTTGGATTCTTGTGTATAGGGTAGCATGAAGTGAACTCATAGTACTTTGAACCAGAGGTGGTATTCAGCAGGTTCTGACCAGTTCTGGAGAACCAGTAGCAGAAACTTTGAGTAGTTTGGAGAACCAGCAAATAGCACCTCTGACTGGCCCTGCGCCCATCTATTCTCTGCCTCCCAAGTCCCAGCTGATTGGCTGCGTCTTCTTTTGTTGCCCTGTACAGGAGAACGGAACTGGAAAGCAGGTTAGTGAGGTGGGGAGGGAATGGGATTTTGCAGTAACTTTCCCCTGGGAGCAGGGTGGGAATGGAAAATTTACAGTATCCTTCCCATGCCACGCCCAACAAGTCACACCTACAGAACCGATAGTAAAAAAAATTTGAATCCCACCATTGCTTTGAACTCTACCCTGACCCCTGCCTTCTTGCACCTGGCAGTTTCTATTCAAGAGAAAAGCAAAGCAAACATATAATCACAAAAAGTATTCCTGAAACAAGTTTTGTTTTCTGTGCAACTGAGAGTTAATTGGGGATTTGGGAAGTAGAATTTGTGTGTGCTTGTGTGTGTGCGCATTTGCATCAATAAAACTTACTGGACTTTAACGCAAAAGTTTTATATCCTGTCCCATTTTTCATCACCATGTATTTGTCCTGGCTTCACATCATACCCTTACGATCAGAAAGAAACAAAGAAGATCCCAGCTTTGGAATTATAACTTCCATTTGCGGGGTGTTTTGACATGCCTCCAAGTTCACTCCTCTTTTCTCCCCTTTGATTGTTACAGTATGTTTTCCCCTGGTGAAGTTTACTTCAAAGGCCATGGAAGAACTTTGGATCTAACTATCAGAACTATCATAGCTGGTGCAGATAGTCATGATAACAACTACATTGTTGGTTTTTGGCCAATCTCATCGGTGGAAGCCTTCTGCAACCCAGACAGACATAGTCTAAGTCTCATAACCTTTCTCAACAATAAGAATTATATTCTTCTTGTTTATTTCGGTCACAGGTCTCTTCTATTTATAGCTTGAATTTTTTCCAAGGAATTTAGGATAAAATTAGGTGGATTTTTTGCTACATTCCCCCCTTTTTTTTCTGCACAACTTTTTTGTGTGAAGTAGGCTGTGTAAATGATAGGAACTAGAAGAATGTCAGGAAGTTTTGTGGTCAAAGGAAGATTTGAATCTCAACCTCAAATATCACTCAAACAACAAACTTCACTCAGCTCTTACTCAAGAGTCTAATCATGACACATTTCTGACACTGAATTGGTATTCTCCATATTTACTTTACTTTAAGCAGCAGCACAAGCATAAGTTGTAGTTCAAGCATTAGGTTATATGGAATGGTCATTGGAAACACAACTAAACTATGCATTAATTGGCATGTTGCCCAAGTGACTGTAAAGCGGTATATAAGTCTAAGTGCTATTGCTATTGCCCTTCCTTCTTCCCTCCCCCCTCCCTTCGTTCCTCCCTTCCTTTCCTTGGTGACTCAGGGGTTAGAATGCAGTATTGCAGGCTAACGCTGCCAATTGCCAGTTCAATCCTGACCGACTCAAGGTTGACTCAGCCTTCCATCCTTCTGAGGTGGGTAAAATGCGGACCCAGATTGTTGGTGGCAAGGCGCTGACTCTGTAAAACCACTTAGAGAGGCCTGTAAAGCACTATAAAGCGGTATATAAGTCTAACTGCTTTTGCTATCGCTATTCTCTTGAACACCATATGGGAATAAAAATTGATTTCATGGATGAAACCCTGGTTATCTCATGAGTGATGAATAAAATGGTTTCACTTTCTTTGACTTCTGATATTGAGTTCTTTTGTCCTATTTGTAAATTCTAAGCCAAATTCCTGGACTCCTACTTCCACGCCATTGCCAAAACCAGTAAATTCCAACAAGGGGCCCAACAATCATTGACCCAACAATGATCAAAAACTTACAAAGCAAGAATCTCCCCTTCCTTCCCTCTGCTCTACTCCTTTTTTAAGCAGAAAGGTGACACCATCTCTTGCACCATCTAAAGCGAGGTCTGTCCATTTCAAACATGTTTTTCCAGTTGTGTTCTTTTATTCTACTTTTTCAAAATCATGTAAAGGTTAGTGGTACTCATGGGAACAGAAACTGTGTTTTCCCTCCTTTATAGCAGAACAAGAGTGATGTTATTTAAGAGGATGAAAGTTCAGGGCATCTCAGGATGGGCGGGGGGAGCCCAAATATTCATTATAATGGATGTCGTTGTCAGGAATCTTAACACTCATCCAATGCATGTCCTGTGAAACATGGCTCTGAGTGAATGTTGACTCCTTTTATGTGGTTCGCACAGCTGTAAGCAATCTGCAGATCTCTTCAGCAGTCAGAAAAATCAACACATGTTCAGGCATGTGTTGGGTTTCACATGATCCCCCTGAAAAAGCAACACAACAAATGAAAAACCCTAATTGTTCCATAGAGGATTCCTCTTGAAAAGTTCACAGCCATAGTCCATCTAGACTAGACAGGGAAGGCAAGCCCTTCAATTGGTTTTAAAGAGATATTTTGGCAAAAGTAGGAACACCACTACTAGAAATATAAAATATTTCCTTGTCTCAAGCCAGACCTGTCAAATTTAAAACTCTCTACTCTAAGGTGTCAAGCAGAAGATCTTATATCATTTCTCTTTTGATCCTTTTATCTAGAAATGGCAATAATTAAACTTGGGGCATTTCCATACAGAGTGTGCTTGTGAACTATGAATCTGCCTTTGAAAAAGATTGACGAAGCCTTAACATCAAATCTGCTTTCTTGATATATTGGTCCTGGCAGAGTTCAGGTATTACTAAATAAGATAAACTCTTATAGTGTCTGGATGTTTTTTATCAGATTTCCAAGAAGTACTTCCTTTGGAGATTGTACTTCTTTTTATTTCCTCCCTCCGTCCCTCCTTCCCTCTGTCCCTCCTTCCCATCCATCCATCCATCCATCCATCCATCTATCCATCCATGACTGGATGTAAAATGCAAGTTCGGTTTATATAATAATCAAGATTCAAATATATTTTTTTTCTTGCTCACTCAACATCCAAGGCTAAAATTCTTTTTGGGGTAAGAGATAAAATATTCATCTTTGTTTTGGTAATGGCCTAATCTACTATCAGTTTGTTACTTTTGACTATAGGAGAACAAACTCGCAGATCTGGAAAGACAAAGAAGTTGCTGCCTAAGAAGAAATGACTGCTATGGAAAAGACTGAATTCTGAAACACATTCTTAGACCATCTTGTAGTTAAGGTAAATTCAAAAACCCGCGAAAGGGAATTTTACCGATTTTTACCAATTTCTCCTTTGTGAAATAATTCTGAAAGTTATTTCCCTCCCATCAGATTGAAAAAATGAGGTGGGGAAAAATGCAGAAGGATACTTGGCATGGGGTGTAGCTGTCTGTTTAGAGATTTTGATTCTATGGGCTTGTAGATATACTGCATATCATATTAAGTTTAAAAGCAGAACTATCACCATCTTGCAAGAATTCAGAAGGAGAAGCATAAAGATGGAGAAGCATTCTGCCTGTGAGCAACATAGGACCGTGAGAAGATATTTTCTCTCCAATGCTGTTCTCACATAAGTCCGTACGCAGCATTATGAAAAAAAGGTGTCTTGTGGTTATTTGTTTAAAAATACAGGGAAAGCCACATAATGTAAAAACTGTGAGGATTTTTTCATAGGCTGCTTCCAAAATGAAATCCTATGAAAAGCTTTTCATTTCATCATGTTGGCTTAAGGCACTATTTTTTCCTCCACAAAACCAACAACAAGTAAAATGGCTGACTTGGACACTAATTAGCCAGCATAGTGTTTGAAGGTGATATAATGAAAGACTCCAGTGTAATCCAGAGGCACAATACATGTGTTCTCCACATGGGGACTCTGGCACAAAAATTTCATCCTCATAAAAATTTTATGCAATTATGAGAGCCACGATGGCCAACTCTGATCCAACTCAACTTTATTCTTTGGTCCAAATTGTCTTGTATTCCCTGTTTCTCCCCAACAAATTCTCTTTTGATTTGATCAAAGGATATTTGGATGTACTGTAGTGTTTGCAATTATTCAGTTATTGACTACATGTGAATCTCCTGGTTCTTACTGTACAATCCTCTCTTTATCAACAGCATGCATCCTCCTTGCATCCTCATGTTTGAAATCAGTTCCAAGACATCCGGAAGGAACTCTTCCAAGATTTTTGGTTTGTTTGTTTGTTTTTGTCAACAAGGGAATCCTGTCCTTGAGATATTGTTGGAAGCTTTCTCTCTCATCCTGAGAAATTCAGAGAAAGATTTCTCTGCTTGGAATTTTCACTGAGAACTCTCAGAGTTTTTGTGCACTCTTTACATCCAATAATGGAGAAAATGGGAAGGATGTTCAGTGATGGCCAGTTTTATGTCTGGGGAGGAGAGAACAAACATCATTTAGAAAGGTCTTACAAAAACCCAGATACTGGACTAGGCAGTTTTAAAAGGAGAGAGATACATGGGCAAAGGATCATTCTAAGACACGGTGAGAGGAGTATGCACTTCTCAGATATCAGGGACTGGTAAATCCTATCTAAAGGAGTGTCTTCTAGTCAGCCTTGATTCAAAATGATTGCCTGAACATGTCCCTGCAGGTGTTTAGCAATGTTTTCAGAAATGGTTTGTCACTGCCTGCTTCCTAGGGCTGAGAGAGAGTGACTGGCCCAGGCTTACCTAGTTGGTTTTGTGCCTAAGGTGGGATGAGAATTATGGGTTTCTGATTTCTAGCCTGATTCCTTATTTAACCACTGCACCAAACTGGCTTTTCATCTAAGGATTAGGAGAAGGATCAATGCATTCCATTTTATAGTTTTTTAATTTAGGCATAGTGGTTGTAATAATAATGATATTATCATTATCTGTGGAAATTTGTAAGTCACCACAGATTATGTGTCAAGGCTATACTCAAAGAACCTAGAATTGTACTAGAGTTTTGGAAAGTGCAGTAGGGACATCCCACTCTTTTCATTAAAGTGGAATCTCTCCGAATGTCCCAAACATGCTTTTTCAAAAGGCAACAGGATTTTGTTTTTCCTTGAAGACATTTCACTTCTCATCCAAGGAGCTTCTTCAGTTCAGAGCTGAAGAAACTCCTTGGATGAGAAGTGAAATGTCTTGGGAAAAAAACAAAGTCCAGTTGCCTTTTGAAAAGGCACTTTTGGGACAACCATGACCTGGATGGCTAAGAATCTCCATAGACAAATCCCCTTTGAATGTTGGAGTTTTCTATATCCTTCTCCCAACCCTGGATTGAGATGGGCTATTTCTAGATTTCCCTCCAATCTCTTGGTGGATCATGACTAGCATTCTTCCAATTACTTTCTTCGCTTCCCCACAAACTATCAAAATATAGACAAGGATTGTGATTATGTCATAATCTTATGGAGTGTCTGAGGAATATTTTTTTAAAAAAATGCTTTCTCTATTGCCCAACGTTTTGCAGACCATAGCATTCTAGTCTAAAACTTTCTTATAAAGGCCAGATATTCACAGGGTTGGATGTTTCTTAGCCATTATGGCATATAATCTCTCTCTCTCTGCAAATAATTCTTCTATAAACATCACAGATGTTTTAAATGTAAATCAGACAAACGACCAATTTCACCATCACCACCAATAAATCTCACAATGATAAGAACAGCCACTGTTTCTTGTCTTCAGGATGGGTTGTTTTCCCCCCCCCTCCCTATACCTCATCCTAACAGTCACCTGTCCTACTCTATATGTACTAAAATCAAAATCATAGAATTTGTTATTCTGGTTTAGAATTGATTTTATTCTGTATTCCTTAACATCTACAGCATCTCCTCCTGATTCCAAAACCCATATTCCCATTTCAGGGAGAAGATTTTCAACAGCTTGAAAGATGTCATTTGTTGAATTCCATTTTTTGAATACTTATGCATGTAAAGGGTGCTAATTGACCACTTTTCTAGCCAAAATTCTCTCAACATGGCTTTTGAAGTACAGTGTTCTATCATCAAATCAGCAAACTATATATTGCTAGTCATGTAAGTATGTATAATTTGTTTGGGGACTTATTTTTGCAGCTTTTCTCCAGCTTTTCTCCTAGTTGCTGGGGTTACAAAATGAGTGTTATACATCTGTCCCCAATAAAAGCTTATTGTGGGACTGAAACATGTAAGGACTGTTAATAAGAAATATCATTTAAAAAAATATTTTCTACAAACTCTTTTAGTGGAGGGTTTCATTTCATGTTGTATTCTGGACCTTTTGTTTTCTTATCAGCAGATGCAACAGGGATCTTTTTGAGTGAATGTTAAGGCTGGCCTTCTTGGATGACGCTTCAGGCAGCTAAATTTTGCCAAGAGTTCACCTGGCACATTTCGAACCTCCTATGGTAGCCTGGAGATGCAGTTGAGGAAGCTCTCCCACACTCAGTGTAGAGATAAATTGATACTGCCAAGTTTGCTTTCATGTGTGAAATGGGAGATGATGACTCTACCTTGTTCTTTGGCAGCAAAATATCTTGGACCAACCTTGATCTCCTTGGGTGGGAAGAGATACTTCAGCTTTCAGATAGTACATGATCACTATACTCAGTATAATGAAGTGGTTAAGAGCCAGATTTAAGTCATCACTCAACTCTGGAGCCCTCTGGGCGCCTTTGGGGCAATCTTCATTTCTCAGCATGAATGTCCAAAGGGGAAGAGGAACGAATGATGACACGTGAATGATTGCATCACCGTGCAAATGTCATGACTTACATTAGACATCATAAGACAAACACTCAATTGTGGCAGTTGCCTGATGACACATTCTGTATGGAAGACTGTGACAGATGCTTCTGCTTCTCTGAACGTAACATACCCCACTGTTTTGTTATGGTAGGGATGAAATGAGACAACACTTTTTCATGTTCTCCTTTAAGAAAAGAAAACAACAACCATCCATGGCTCAAAATGTATAGCTGGTAAGTACTGCCTGTACAGTATCATTCCTCATATGAAGGACACCCTCCATTTGATCTTGCTAATGTAATCCTGAGCCCTGGATTGCATTCTATGCCATTATATGAGTTATCATCACTATTACAGATGCCTTTTATTGAGAACTTTCTTTAATCCCCTTTGCTATACACACACCTGGGGCAGAGTTTATTGTAATTAGTGTCTTTCCAGTCATGCCTGTGTGAAATGTTTACACTCTGCTCCTTGAGAATTTCTCGTTTAGCAAGTCCATGCAGAACCCCGGGGGAGAGAGGAGAACTGCTTTGGAAACTCCACTTCAAAGGGAAGAGGCTGTTGCTGATAACAGATTAATGTGCCAGTGAAACCTTAATTTGGGAGAAAGGGGAAAACACTGCCTGGAGTGAACAGATGCAGATTTTGGGAAAAGAGCTTGGGCCCAGATTCAACCATGAGAGGAGCTGGATTTTGTTCTAGGGACCTTCATCATTGGAACGGTTGCAGGAATTGGGTATGGATGCTTTGGATTCTATCTGGCAAAGATGTTTCATAGGAGCCCCCCCCCCTTTTTTTGCAACTCATTAAAGCAACCCATTTCTAAGGTCAGGTAGTTGCAATGGAAATCTCTCCATATCACCACCGTGATCCAAGAAACTGATGTGGCTACTTTAATGAGTTCCTAATAACGGGTTTAGATTTAAAAAATGAGCATATAATAAAAAATCGACATGAAACTCATTCTCATGTTTTAAGTAATCTGCATTTTAAAAAAAGGCTGCAAATCTTCTCTTTGGTGCTTCCAGGAAATGTTATGGAGTGTGATTCTTCCTCTTAATTTGCTTGTGGACTCCTCAACACCACACTTCCCTTCTTTAAAGCAGTAGCAGGAATTGGGTATGTCTGGTTTAATGAAAAGAAGGAGTGAGAGTGATGTGATAGCAGTGTTCTGATATTTGTGAGGCTTTCCAAAGCACCTGAAGGCAGGACAAGAAGCAACAGATGGAAGCTTATCAAAGAGAGATTCAGCCTAGAATCAAGAAAGACATTTCCTGATAATTTGAAGAGACAATCAGTGGAACAGCTTGTGTTCAGAAATTGCAGGTGCTTCACCACTGGAGGTTTTTAGGAAGAGATTGGGCATCCATTTGTTTGAAATGGTACAGGGTACACTGCTTGGGTCCAACTAGAAAACGTCCAAGGTCCAATCCAACTCTGTTATTCAGGTCGGTCAGTCAGCACAATACCTAAAAACAGTATAAATGCATGAATGCATTTAGAGAAGGCTTATTCCTTCCGAAGGTTTTGCTGCACAAAATACAGACCCCAACTCGCAAAATACAGAAATCGGCTTGATCTATTTTAACTATCAGCTTCTCCTTGAATGAAGGACAGTACGTTTTGTAGATGCCCTGCATCCTGTAGTAATCACTTTCATTGTCTCCCACCAGTTGAGGTGAAATATCCTAGGAAATATTAAAAAGGCAGAATATTTCCCCTAAAAAGAGTAGAAACTCAGAAGCAGAAACTCACCTCAGAAGCAGAAACTCACCCCCACCTTTGGTGGGCCATTAAGGCCTAGGCCAGAGCATTCTACATAACAAAGACCTCTACCCATCTATCCACATGATCTGGGAAGATTGCATCAGCCAGCCCTCAGGTGAAGCCATGTGGTCCAGCTAAGACCTCCACCTCTGGGAGTCTGACAGCCAATGGGATGCATTTCTTACACAGGAACAGGAAACACTAAGGTGGGGCCCAACAGAGGATATAAAACTAAGGGTCTCTCAGCATCTCAGTTTTTTCCCTTCTTTCTTCACCCAAGGCATGTTATCCTGTCCACCATTAAACCATCTTTACAAGCAGTCACCATGTTTTCAGTGTCTTTCTTCTCCACTTGGAACTGAAGGATATTTCTTCCAACAATGGGATTCAGTTTTTTAAACTACTGGTTCTGTGGGCATTGCTTGGTGGACGTGGCAGGGGAAGGATACTGTAAAATCTCCAGTCAGAGGTGGGATTTGCCGGTTCTCCAAACTACTCAAAATTCCTGCTATCGATTCTCCAGAACTGGTCAGAACCTGCTGAATACCATTTTTGGGCAAATGATCATGTTTGAGTCTCAAGGCAAATTTTGCAGCTGTTCTGCTCTACTGCTTAGGGAAAAAAAGGCCCAGGTATTATGCATGATGCATGGAGGGTTCTGAAGACTGACAATATATAATTTCTGCCAAAACTTGCTCTTCAATATTGGTAGAGTACCCTGACTTGAATTTGCTATCTAAGGCTACCCAGAAGTTGATTCAATCCAGTTAGGCCATCGGAATTAGTCAAGTTAGGCATCTAAATTGGATTGGTTTTACTTACTGAATCAATTTGGATAGCAAATTCAAATTCAGTTGATCTTTCAATCTTTTGAAATGAATTTTTTCTTGGTCCAGGATGCCTGGTAAATACATTTACTGAAATTGAAGAGTTGCATATTCGGCTGGCCAGCAGATGTCCTCCTTGTCTCAGATAAAGTTCCCTCATGCCTTATTTATTGCATTAGGGGATTGATTGAAAAATGACTGGAAACTTTACCAGACATATGTGGCTTCAGCAGTAGCAATTTTTAAAGGCTATTTTTGTCCTTTCAGACTGTCTGAACTAGTAATGGAGAGATTAACATTCTCATCCAACCTTCCTGTGTAATTTTGGGTCAATTATTCTCTCTTGCCAACTACCTCTGAGGGTTGTTTCTGTAGGGAAAATGGGAGGAAGGAACACTATGGAAAGAAGAAATGCTAGAATAGAATAGAATAGAATAGAATAGAATAGAATAGAATAGAATAGAATAGAATAGAATACTTTATTGGACAAGTGTGATTGGACACACAAAGAATTTGTCTTGGTGTAAATACTCTCAGTATACATAAAAGAAAAGATACATTCATTAAGAATCAAGAATCATAACGTACAACACTTAATGATAGTCATAGGGTACAATCAGCAATCAAATCATACTAGGAAACAGTCAATATAAATCGTAAGGATACAAGCGACAAAGTTACAGTCTTACAATCACAAGTGGGAGGGGATGGGTGATAAGGAGTGATGAGAAGATTAGTAGTGCAGACTTTGTAAATAGTTGAACAGTGTTGAGGGAATTATTTGTTTAGCAGAGGGATGGCTTTCGGGAAAAAAACTGTCCTTGTGTCTAGTAGTTCTGGTGTGCAGTGCTCTAGCGTCATTTTGAGGGAAGGAGTTGAAACAGTTTATGTCCGGGATGTGAGGGATATGTAAATATTTTCATAGCCCTCTTTTTGACTCATGCAGTATACAGGTCCTCGATTGAAGGCAGGTTGGTAGTAATTATTTTTTCTGTGGTCCTAATTATCCTATAAATGCTATCTTGAGTTTCTTAAAGAAAAGAGAGAGACAGAGACAGAGACAGAGAAACAGAGAGAGATACAAATAATAAATTAAATGAAGTAAAACAAATAGGTAACTAAATTATATAAGAGGAAGAGCAACTAAGATGATTAAAGGCCTGATGACTAAAACATATGAAGAATAGTTGCAAGATTTGGGTATGGCTAGTCTAGAGAAAAGAAGGATTAGGCGTGACATGATGGCAGCATTCCAGTATCTGAGGGGCTGCCACAAAGAAGAGGGGGTCAATTTATTTTCCAAAGCACCAGAGGGCAGGACAAGAAACAATGGTTGCAAACTGATCAAGGACAGAAGCAACCTGGAATTAAGGAGAAACTTCCTAACAGTGAGAACAATTAACTGATGGAACAGGTTAGGTTGCGTTCAGAAGTTGTGGGTGCTTCGTCACTGAAGGTTTTCAAGAAGAGATTGGACAGCCATTTGTCTGGAACAGTATAGGATCTCCTGCTTGAGCAGGGGGCTGGACTAGAACAGTGGTCGCCAACCAGTGGGCTGGGGACCACTGGTGCTCCATTAGAAAATTTTGATGGTCCACAGAGAAATGCCACCCCCAAAGCATTCCCCCAAAGCAAGTAATCCAGGTTGCACAGGAACACAAGGCTACGCTGCCCACATGGCCCATGGGAACAGAAGGCTTGTATCTCTTGCATTGCAAACAACATGAGGTAGTGAGCGGAGGGGGGAAAGGGCAGAGGGGAGGAACTTGCCCCACTCTCCCCACATGCCTCACCTGCCCACCAGGTTGCTTCTTTCCACTTCTTTCTTCTTCTGCTTTTGGCTGCATGCAAGGAAAGCAGCAAAAGTCTTTCTTTCTCTCCCCCAAACTCTGCCAGAATTGAGTCTTTGGGACCTGCAAGGCCTCCTGCTCCAAGAGGCTGCGTCGGTGTGACAAGTCTCACAAAGACTCATTTCTGACGGAGTTTGGGGGAGAGAAAGAAAGACTTCTGCTGCTTCTGCTGCTTTCCTTGCATGAAGCCAAAGTCTCTCTCTCTCTCTCTCTCCCCCTGAGAATGGAGCTGGAGACGGTATCTTGCGATCCCAAATAAAGAATAATCGATCAGTAGGAAAACAGGGTGGGGAATTTTCCTGCAGACTTTTGTTTGGGATTTTCCCAGGGTCTCTGGCTGCGGGATTTAAAATTATAGTTTGGTGGTCCCTGAGGTCCAAAAGGTTGGCGACCCCTGGACTAGAAGTTCTCCAAGATCCTTTCCAACTCTATTCTGAATTTACTTGTGTAAGCTAAGATGCAGATGGGGATAAAATACTTTTTATTATAGATTATATCTGAGTTCACCCATCTGGTAATATTGTGTGATTTTGGCTTAACCCACGTGCAAAAACGCCACTGTGTCTGATTTCTAGTCTGTCTAATTTGGTATCATCTCTGGCTGGCAGAAAACTGTAAAGGATGCCACTGTGAAATGTCTATGAAGATTCTCAATCATTCAGGTCAGGATTGTCCCAAAGGCACATGGACTTTCTTGGTTATTTTTTTCTTTGAAAACATTTCACTTCTCATCCAAGAAGCTTTTTCTGTTCTAAATGACTGGTGGGGAAATAGAAGGATTTATATTTGTTGCAGTCATCAGGTCATTAGCATTCAGTTTTCCCATTCCTGACCCATCCGTTAGAACTGAAGAAGCTTCTTGGTTGAAACGTTTTCAAATAAAAAATACCAGAAAGACCAGTTGCTTTTTGGAAAAGCATCTTTTGAGATTTCACTGCTGGAGATGCAAGCTGGCACTTCTTGAATGCAAACCATCTGATCTGCCCCTTAGCAAATCCTTTTTTTTTTTTCTGTTCATGCACATATTCAAATAGGTGGATTTCTTCCATGGCTTTGGAACTGGACAATGTTTCATATCTATGCTCCTGAAGCATTCCTCTAGGTGCCTGCATAGAACTGGCTGAGTGCATGGAGTTAGTTTATTGTTACCAGAATGCTGTCTGAGCCTCCAAGCCACTGAGCTAGGACACCCATCAATGGCACTGGAATGCTGAAACTCATAGAAGCCTAGATATAATTGTCTTAGCTTTTTGAACAGAGGCTGGGGAAACCCAGATAAATATAGTCTGCCAAAGATGTTTGCTGTTATATAGATCAAGCAGATAAATGCAGGAAGACCAAATTGGGTCGGGGGAGGGCGAGATGTGGGACTATGCCACTAGCATAAATATGACCGCAATTCATATCCCATTTGGCCCGCCATCTGTGTTGCCATGAAAACTGTGATAAGGCCAATTAAGGGAAGCTGGAGGCAACCAATAGCTCCACTTGTTGTTTGCTTTGATACGGATCAATAAGGCTGGGGTAAATGAACTGTAATCTAATAAAAAAGGGAATGAATGTAAACGTATATCTAGTAATTTGACAACTATGCTTTTGGAAAGGGGAAGGGCATGGATTGGATTGGAAAGAGTTCCACAGGATATTATATATCTCATTCTGGTGGAACAGAGTGGCTAAGTATCTCCTTCGATCATTGAAGTGATATAGGGCTATGAACCAAAATTTCCCCTAGCAAGCCCTTTAATTCAAGTGTTTGTATCCTGTTTCATTTCAAATTAACTGCTCTCCTCACTTTGCAAACACAGATATATCTTTCTTCCTATGGAGAAGGTCGTATGGCAACCTTCTTTTCACCTGGCTCCTTCTTGGGAGAGAATTGAAGGGAGGCAAACCGTGACAAATAAAAGAGAGGGGTGGAGGTTGCCTTCACAAATATTATTTCTACACACTCTGACCTTTTTCTCATCCAGTAACTCTTTGTCCTGGCAAACACAATGCAGCCCTTTTTGGAAGTGATGCGATACCACTTATGTGCAGGGTAAAGAAGAAATAGTAGAAAGCCAGAACTACCTGAAAGTTCTCTAGGAAGCTGAATTATGCTCTTGTCTTGCCCATCAAGCTGGTTGTTGTCTGCCCTGCACTATGACAACATGTTGTGGTTGTGATCATTTTGCTAGAAGGCAAATGGATTGTCTATAACCCTGAGCAACATGCAACAAAACTCCCCCTTTTTGGCCACACCTGTACTAAAGCTGCTGAGTGCTGACCCTGGACTATAGAAATCTGGAGATATTCTAGGTGCAGAGTTTGGGAGTTGTTTCCTTCTGGTGTCCATCCATATTTTTGCATATCTGGTTCTCTACCCTGCATGAGTGTCAAATATAATTGAAAATTGCTGACGTGGTTTCCTGCTATTTTTAGCCCCCAAAACAAACAAAGCTTGTTTAAAGTTTAATGTTGCATTATGAAACAAAGACCCACCTCAATTCTTCCATGCCCCAGGGAAAACACTAAAAAATCCTCCATCCTTGCCAAATGTGTGACACAACTTTTATCACTCCCCTGCCTTCCAGGGATTCATCTCCCAGTGTCAAGTGCCTGAATGTTACCTTCTCTTGCTCTGATGCTATTCTAGAATGTCATTCTTGTCCAGCCTTCCCTAATTCTGATATTCTCTATATCTGTAAGCTTATAAGTCTCAACTCCAGCCTTTAGGACACCTGTGATTTATGAGAATTAATTATTATAATTATTAATTATTATAATTATTAATTATTATAATTATTAATATTAATAATTAATAGTCATCTGCACCTCTATAACTGTCTGGTTTGGTTCTGCAACCGAACAAGACAGATACAGACTTCAGAGAGTAATTAGGACTGCAGAAAAAACAATTACTACCAACCTGCCTTCCATTGAGGACCTATATACTGCACAAGTTAAAAAGGGGGCTGGGAAAATATTTACAGACCCCATCGCATCCTGGACATAAACTGTTTCAACTTCTATCCTCAAAATGACACTATGGAGCACTGCATATCAGGACAATTAGACACAAGAACAGTTTTTCCCCGAACTCTGCTAAACAAATAATTCCCTCAACACTGTCCAACTATTTACAAAGTCTGCACTATTATTACTATTAATCCTCCCATCCTTCCTTTCACCCATCTCCTCCCACTTATGACTATATGACTGTAACATTGTTGCTTGTATCCTAACAATTTATACTGATTGTCTCCTAGTATTGCTTATTGATTGCTTATGGTACCCTATGACTATTGTACCTTATGATTCTTGACGAATGTATCTTTTCTTTTATGTACACTGAGAGCATATGCACCAAGACAAATTCCTTGTGTGTCCAATCACACTTGGCCAATAAAGAATTCTATTCTATTCTATTCTATTCTATTCTATTCTATTCTATTCTATTCTAAAGTTTTGCCATATCTAGAGGACAATGGCAAACTGAGAAGAAGAAGGAAGTCCTTAGGTGGCAAATGGCAAGACTTCATTATGACTTTGCAAAATGCCATATTGCCCGAAGGAATACATACAAGATAGTGGCTTGATGTCAGATCATGGGAATCATTACAAAATGGCTAGCACAAAAACTTTTCCTGGTAAAAGATTGCTTTTCAGTATTCCTTCTGGTCCCTCACCCCCACACACCTATCTATTCTATCTAAATTTTGTGCAAAGTTTGAATGAAAAGATAGAAAGAGGTAAGCACCAGAAATAAGTGACTTATACTTCAACTGGGCTTATTCCTAAGATGTATGAACTGAGTTTCATTGTATAGTTAATGTTCAGCAACAACCTTTTAGTCAGAATTCTGCATCAGCTCTAAGGGCTGTTCTTGTGGTTTTAAAATGGAGTTGATTTGTGGGACAATGTCCACGGGAAGAAAGATTAATGATATAGCTATGCGGAATATATATGGAACAGATAAGGAAGGCAACAGTTGGTTGGTATGGAAAAGTTATGAATGGTCTCTCCTGTTAAGTTTGCATGAAGAGTCAGACGCGAAGAGCTTCAGTGAAGAGTTTATTAGTGACTACAGCTCGAATGGACCTGTCTTGGCTGGGCTATGGCTGCTATTTATAGCCAGCAGCTGTAGTTGCCAGCCAATCAGAGTGCAGGGTTTCCGCACTTTTTAAACCAATCATATTTGACAATTTACAAGAACAATTCAAACTAAACCAATGACATTCAAACCTACATACATAATATCTCCTATCAGTCAAACTCCCCTGATGGAAGGCATGCCTGTAGAGACATCAGAGAAATCAAGAGAGAGAGAGAGAGAAATCAAGAGAGAGAGAGAGAGAGAGAATATGATTAACTGGAGATTTCAAATATGTTTCATTTCAACATTCTTTACCAAACATCTGCAAATTTGTGTGAGAGAATTGTATGTAGCTGTAGTTGTTAGAAACATATTGGCAACGACAATATATTTGACAATTCATTCCCAGTCATGTTTTTAATTTGCTTGTGTTTTTTTAAAATGCTGTTTTGCACATCGGCATGGTCCTTTGAAACCCAAATGTTACATGCAATTTGCAAGGATTAGAATGAAATCAAAATTTATTTTACATAGCACTGAACAAATGGAAAGGACATACCAGAGTGTGAATCTGTATTATTTCCCCTTGTTCTCCTTCACCCTCTCCTTCCCCTTTTCTTTCCATTCCTTCTCCTTTCCCTTCCCCTTCCCCACCTTCTCTTCCTTCCACTTGAGGTTCAAAAGGACACAAGGCATATCCTTGAAACAGAAGCCACAGAGGTTTAGTATACAGTATTTAGTAGCTGAATTTTCTGGGGTTCAGTATAATCAAAGCTTCATAAGGAGTGGCACATCCTATCTTTCACAGTCTTCTCTATCTGAATGATGCTAACCTATCACTTTTTAAATCTGCCTATGTTCATAAAAACAAAGTCCACATTGGAGAAAGATGACAATAAGATTAAGCAGGCCAGAACGTAGGGCTTATTCCTGCCAAAACTCATCAAAAGGATACCAAACTCATCCCTGACCACAAGTGTTTGCCATGATAAAAATAAATTCCCTGGATTGTTTCTAAAAGATAGCAAAGGACAGAGTAAAATAATTTCTGTTCTGGATAGTAGCCACTGTAAAAAAAAATGCAGACATATGGTAGGGACTACTTAAAGGCTGTCTTGAGATGGATATCAGACACTTTAAGATAAATCCTCAGCTAACAGGGGGAGACTATCTCTTGTGCTTAGGTGCCATTAATTATCTACTAATCATTCTGGACTAATCATCCTGTCATCCAGCCAAACAAAGGGATATGGACCTCACAGTCATAATAAGAGGCTTGTATGATTTTAGCTGCTGGAAACAGCCAAAAGCTTTCTCTAAACTTTTGTTTCATATGTCATGAACATCATATTTTCCAGCCTTTCACGAAAAACAGTGGGACTAAATACAGTGTGGCCATTTTCCTTGCAGCAAATGCAGGTCTCTTTCTTACATAGTCACTTGTTATTGTACAATAATCAGCAGTGAATTGATTCCTTTCTGGCTATTGCCTTTGAATTAGAAGCAATGGGATAATTAACATTCACATATGTTCCAAAGCAGTGGTCACCAACCAGTGGGCTGGTGACCACTGGTGGTCCATGAGAAAATTTTGGTGGTCCTGCAAGGCACCCTGCTCCAAGAAGCTGTGCCGGCAAGGCATCCTGCTCTAAGAGGCTGTGCTGGCAAAGACTCATTTCTGGTGGAGTTTGGGGGAGAGAAAGAAAGACTTCTGCTGCTACTGCTGCTTTCCTTGCATGAAGCCAAAAGTCTCTTTCTCTCTCTCTCTTCCCCTGAGAATGGAGCTGGACATGGTATCCTGTGATCCCAAATAAAGAATGATCGATCGGTAGGAAAAGGGGTGGGGAATTTTCCTGCGGACTTTAAAAAAAATTTCCCAGTGTCTCTGGTCCACAGGGTTTAAAATTATGAGTTTGGTGATCCCTGCGGTCCAAAAGGTTGTTGACTCCTGTTCCAAAGCATCATTTTGGCCAAGAACAATGGGATGTCTATTTTTCTCTGGCTCCAACCTATTTGGAAACCTGAATTCAATCTAGACAATCCTTTTTAAGAAGGCTGGAGGAGGAAAAGCAAGTTTGCTCCCATGTTGTATTTTAGGTTGAAAATACAAGAATATATTTTAGTACAACAGACTCTTGTTTCTCCCCACAAAAAAACCCTAGTCATTTTTGGAACCTTCCAGCATTGAGAACAGGTCACATGTGAAGGCAAATAAAGTAGTGTCAAATCTGTAGAAACGAATTTAATAAGCTCCCTATTGTATCTTTTTCAGCTATGAAACTTCACCTGTTTCTTCCTTTACATGAGTTACGTAAATGTTCTGATTCATAGAAAATGATTATTTTGGCCCTCTGTGATATCCGCACATTAAGTCATTAGCAGCCAAGGGGCATCAACAGTCTGTTTCCATCCTCATTAACTACTGTTTTGTTCTTGGCTCTGGTCTTTTTTTAATTACTTGCAAATGGACATAATAAAAAAAAAGCCCACACCTTTTCCGTATTTATTTCTCATAAGGAAAGGCAAAATGTGTGGCCCAGGCTAGTCTCTGCTTTGCAAAAAATGAGTCTTTCTACTTGACAACACACAATCTCTGCATAGCTCTGATGTCTTTAAGAGAAGTTGGTGCGTTCAATTAAAAGAATATCCAAGGCAGTTCAACAATCCTAACTTTAATAAATAACACAGTCTTTGTCAGTAAGCCAGACTAGTTGTTAAATATTCAGCTAGAGGGAATTTTCTTTGGATGCAAGCATAGCATGCAGAGAAGAAAACAGCAGATTCAAATAAAGAACCACCTTAATAAACATTTAAACAAACTCTGTGTAATATAAGGGTAATATTTAAATAGGCAGATGGCTATTTTATGACTGTGGCCATCTTCTCTGATGTCATAGTTTTCCTCTTACTACTTAGCTTAGTAGACAAATTGGTTTGAGCTATATATATTTTAAAAATGCACATTTCATCAAGAATCCCTGTTATTTGTATATTTCCCTGCCACTGCTGAAGAACAAATCTGAAATTTATTTATTTATTTATTTATTTATTTATTTATTTATTTATTTATTCGACTTGTATGCCGCCCTACTCCCTAAGGACTCAGGGCGGCGAATATTAAAACAGGACAAATTTACAATAAAAAGATAAATAAATAAACAAGCCGAATACAATTAAAAGTTAAGAAGGTTAAAACCCTCAACCCCCGGGTCATTCCAGGCCGGCCTGTTGAAACAACCAAGTCTTCAGGTCTCGGCGGAAGGAGCGGAAGTCAGGGGCCAAACAGAGATGCACGGGGAGCTGATTCCAGAGGGCAGGTGCTCCCACGGAGAAGGCTCTAGCCCTGGGAACCGCCAGCCGACAATGCCTGACCGACAGTATCCCGTCGGGGTAAATAGGGTATTAACTCCAAAATGAACCCTAAATTGACCCCAAACCAAAAATAAAGACTGGTTTCTGCAAAAAAATAAATACATGCCCCAAAACATGGGGCAAAACATGACCACGGGATGCTACAAACAGTCATAAATGTGGGCTGATTGCCAAGCAACCAAATTGTGATCACATGACCATGGAGGGGCAGCTGTCAGAACAAGGGTCTTCAAACTTGGCAAGTTTAAGACTTGTGGACTTCAACTCCCAGAATTCCTGAGGTAACATGAGTGGAGCCTTAAAGCTGTCAAGTTTGAAGCCCGCCCCCCATGTCAGAACATTGAAACTGGACTGTAACTAGCTCTGAAGAAGTCTGGCATCAGTTGGAATGGTCAACAAATGTCTACCTGTACATCAAAGATTACCTGTGTTATGAGATTGTGATGGCACCCATCCTTTTCTTTCTAAAATGTATCTTTTAATTCAACTTTCCTTCTGTTTTAGAACATTTCGGAACACCATTCCCTTTCAATCCGGAGTTGGAAACTTGCCTTGCTTTTCTTAATACTTTTGCCTCTGGAAATCCCTGTCTTAAGAAACTGCACATCAGCTTCCGTATAAATTCCTGCCAAACCATTTAAGATTTTGCAGTGTGCAAAACACACACACACACACACACACACACACACGCATACACCCTGCACTTTCCTTCCAAACACTGTATCTAATGTAGAAAAGCTGGGGAATACTCAAGCTGAGCAAAATGCTGAAATATTTTGTTTTGTTTTCCCTGGGAGCTTGTTAGTCTAATTTGGGCTCAGATATTTTACAGCTCACACTGTACTGATTTGAAACACATTCCTAAAAGAAACCCCTGCTAAACCTTTTAAAGGGTAATCCATCTAGTAAAGAGAAATAAATATGACACATGCCAACAATGGAGAAGAAATGAATGACATCTGATTGCTGATGCTTAAGCAAAGAAAGGATTCTTCCATTTCTGTTCTATTGTAACAAGTTTACAACGAAATTTTTGAGAGCAAAGGACTTCCTTGTCAAGATACTTTGGTTCTAACATCTTAAACAAAACATAACAAAGCTAAGCTAAGACCTCCTAGGAAGACAGTTCTGTCAAGCATGGCCTTTTTCTCTATATACTTATTTGAATATGTTGAATAAGTTAAAATTGATTGGCAACTCAGATTGCATTGCAAATCCTAGTAGGACTTTGAATCATTCACACACATCTTTCTGATTAGAACGTAAATGCTCTCTCAGGGCCATCTTAACAGCATTATGGGCCCCGGGCAAAGCAGTGTACTGGGGCCCCTCTCTCTCCAAGAAGATAGACAGAATTTTTCTAATTCGGAAACCAGTTCTCCATTTATGGACACTAATTGAACCTTGGAGCTTCCTCTTGAATACAAAGGGCTGTTCCTGTTGAGCTTCATTTTAAGCATATTTCTATGTTGGTGTTTCCTACTTGATGACAGCATTAAGAGGGGTAACAGATAATCAGAGTTGGAAGGGACCTTGTAGGTCATCTAGTCCAACCCCCTGCCCAAGCAGAAGACCCTACACCATTTCTGACAGATGGGAGTCCAATCTCTTCTTGAAAGTCTCGCACAACTTCCGAGGGCAAGCTGTTCCATTGGTTGATTGTTCTCACTGTCAGAAAGTTTCTCTTCATTTCCAGGTTAAATCTCTCCTTGTTCAGTTTTCATCCATTGTTCTTTGTCTGGCCTTCGGGTGCTTTAGAAAATAGCTTGACCCCTTCCTCTCTGTGGCAGCCCCTCAAATATTGGAACATTGCTATCATGTCTCCCCTGGTCCTTCTCTTCATTAAACTAGCCATACCCAGTTCCTGCAACCATTCATTGTATGTTTTAATCTCCAGTCCCCCAATCTTCTTGGTTGCTCTTCTCTGCACTTTTTCTAGAGTCTCAACATCTTTTTTATAGCGTGGTGACCAAAACTGGATGCAGTACTCTAGGTGTGGTCTTACTAAGGCTTTATAGAGTGATATCAGTACCTCCCTTGATCTCAATTGTATCCCTCTGTTAATACAACTTAGGATTGCATTAGCTTTTTGGGCTGCTGCTTCACACTGCTGGCTCATATTTAGCTGGTTGTCCACTAAGATTCCAAGATCCCTCTCACAGTTACTGCTATTGAGCCTGGTTTCACCCAGTTTATATGTGTACTTTTGGTTTTTCTTGCCTAAGTGTAGGACTTTACTTTTCTCTACCTTGAATTTCATTTTGTTAGATACGGCCCAGTGTTCTAGTCTGTCAAGATCCATCTGGATCTTGAGCCTATCTTCTTGGGTGTTAGCTATTCCTGCCAGCTTAGTATCATCTGCAAATTTGGTAAGTTCCCCTTCTATTGTGAATGGTTTTTTTCTTCTTCTCAAATATAACTGAATTAGATGGCATAGTTTAAACTTCAAAGGCCTACCTATTCCATCTTGCAAAAGAAGAAGGTGTCCTGTAATTTGAAAGTAGAGTTGTGGTTCTTATTTTTCCCAGAACTTACTTTTCCTGACTTTTTATGTCAGTACCTATTTAGGGTTTTGTATTTAAGCCCTCTTCCCTTGGACAGGGGGTTAGAGTAGAAGATTTCTATGATCCCTACCAGTCCCTATGATTTTATGAGTCTTCTATGCATGCATGTGTTTATACGTTGTTGTTAATTCTCTTTCGGAATGGTTTAATTAATTGTTTAGCTTTCAATTATTTTAAATCCAAGGTGTTTTTTTTAATTGAGCTATCCATACAATCTATCATAATAGGTTCAACACAACGTCATTAAATGATATTGATTTAGACAGCACATGAACATTTTTCACAAAATATGTAGAAAAGCTGGTGAAGAGAGGGAGGAGTTATAAATCATTTCGATTAATGTTGATGAAAGACAGGGACATATTTTGTTTGGACCTAAGAAAGACATGGTTCTTCTTGAACTTAATAGGTATCATATTCATCTTTCTAGTACAATTTTTTATTTAGTTAACTCTAGTCTTCACGGCTATTTGGATTATTTGCTGTAGAGAGCAATATTTTTTATCACAGGAATGAACGTGGACCAATTCCAACTTGGCATTTACTGAAACCCATCTTAAGAAAATGAAGTTTCCTGATAGGTGGTTTGTACTGTATATTTTTAAAATAAAAATGTAGGCAGCCATTCTCAGTTTTTTTAAAAAACATATAGTATTTTTCCTACTCCACAAGAATGAGATTTTATCAAAATTGTGTCTTTATGCTTTAAATTAGAAATCCCTCATTGTAGATTGCTTTGATTCGCTTTTTGCCAATGTGGGTAAAATAATTATGTATACCTGAAAAGAATGTATACAAAATCTGAGTATCTCATCTTTCCTTTTATAATATTACTGCATCATATCAGGCAGTAATGCGAAACATTTTGACTACTAAACTGTTTGGATTCAGTTAAAATTAAAGAACAGACAATGGCAAAATAATAATAATAATGGACTGAAGCCAAAAAGAACTCACCAAAACAAACAGGCATTAGTCAGTCAGATGCCATCAATGCAGATCTAACTAGTGAGAGGACCATGTGAGCAAAATTATCTTGTCCTATTCCAGGAAATCACAAGGGATGCAGTGACTCAGTGGCTAAGACGCTGAGCTTGTCGATCAGAAAGGTCAGCAGTTTGGCGGTTCGAATCCCTAGCACTGCGTAACGGAGTGAGCTCCCATTACTTGTCACAGCTTCTGCCAATCTAGCAGTTTGAAAGGCATGTAAAAATGCAAGTAGAAAAATAGGGACCACTTTGGTGGGAAGGTAACAGCATTCTGTGTACCTTTGGCATTTAGTCATGCTGGCCACATGACCACAGAGATGTCTTTGGACAGTCCATAACTCTTCTATGGCTATTCCAGCAATCTTCTTTATCTATATCACTTTATCTACTTTGCTCAACCTTGCAGATATAATTACAGCTCATCATGCTCATGCATCAGAAAATTTGTGAATCTCTATGGAGATTCTCAATCCTCCAGACCATGGTTGTCCCAAAGGTATTTTTCCAAAAGGCAATTGGACTTTCTTGGGTTTTTTTCCCCTTGAAAATGTTTCCCTTCTCATCCAAGAAGCTTCTTCAGTTCTGACTGCTGATGGAGGAAGCTTCTTGGATGAGAAGCGAAATATTTTCCAGGAAAAAAAAAACAAGAAAGTCCAGTTGCCTTTTGGAACAGCACTTTTGGAATAAAATATGTGAGTTTCTGCCTGCTAATCATTGTCTCAAAAGAACAGCCTTTTGGGTCAGGATCTATGATATATATATATATTTGCATTTGATAATTCTATTGGTAATTCCCTCCAACTATAGTTCAGAAATATCTATCTATATTCTATTCCTTTTTCTCAATATCCACCTATCATAACTCTTCCCTATCATGGGAAGAGGAATTGCTTTGTCTAATCTGATTTTTGAAGTTAAATACATCCTGCAAAAGCTCCGTTAGCATGGCACAGAAAACCAAAAGCAGGGTTTTTTTGGTATGTGTCACAAATAGTAAAGAATGGCTCTTGGAAAGGAGGTAGGTGCCAACATAGGAATATGACATCACTGTAATCATATCCTGTGGCTGGCATGAATTATACAATTTGTGTCATTTATACCATGATGTCTTATACATGACATCAATGGGGTTTCCACCACATGCCTTTGAATCAAGCAGATCAGTGATGGGATTAAAAATTTTTTTACTACCTGTTCTGTGGCTTGGTGGGCGTGGTGTGGCTTGGTGGGTGTGGCAGGGGAAGGATATTGTAAAATCTCCATTCCCTCCCCACTCCTGGGGGAAGGTTACTGCAAAATCCCCATTCCCTCCCCACCCCACTAACCTGCTTTCCAGCTCCGTTCTCCTGTGCAGGGCAACAAAAGAAGACCCAGCCAATCAGCTGGGATTCAGGAGGCAGAGAATAGGATGGGTGAAGGGCCAGTCCGAGGTGGGATTTGCCGGTTCTCCGAACTACTCAAATTTCCGCTACTGGTTCTCCAGAACTGGTCAGAACCGGCTGAATACCACCTCTGAAGCAGATGCTTCCAGGAAATTCAGAAAGATGGATTAGAACAGGGGTGTCAAACACACAGCATCATGGCATCATCATGTGACATATCGGGACTTTTTCCCCCTTCACTAAACTGGGCGTGGGCATGCCCAGTGCATGACGCATCGGGCCTGTGGCCCAGGAGTTTGACAACCTGGGATTAGAAGATACAAAGCCTCTTCCACTATACCTCTCTTGCAGTTAGCATTTAGTGATTGCTATCAATGAACTGGAGACAGACATTTATAATGACCATGCAAAGCAAAACACGTGCAAAGCACCATTTTTAATACTGTTGTTAAATTATTCCACCCCAGATAATTTAATATGGTGTGACCTTCATTCTTAAAGACAGTTTTGGATGGGAGTAATAACCAGACTCAGAAGTTAAAAACTGTCCAGACTGTTTAGAATATTAAAAAAAAACATTCCTCACAATATGAAAGCAAAGAAAATAATTAAAAAAAGATGTACTGAGTCTTATTGAGTGCTATGGCAGAAAAGCAATAGTTGATGCTCATGAGGGCCTTGTAATATTGGACATATGCCATTCTTTCAGAAGTAATGAAACCAACTGATTTTGAAGGGTATTTCTTAATCTTCCCCAGGGATATTAAATTTAATGGTTCCTCTCATAAATTCCCATTTATGGTTTGCTATTGTCTCAAAACAAGCTCAGTCTTGCAGATCAGGCTCAGTCAGATGGAAAGCTGAAGCACATTTTTTTAAAATTCCTATTTATATCCCGCCCTTCTGCGGAGACTCAGGGCGGCTTACAATTTTTGGGATACAACCCAATGCGCTCAGCAATAGCCTTCCTTCCATTGTATATGCCTGCTTATTACTAAGCGGCATTTTTACAAAGTCAACTTATTGCCCCCAACAATCTTGGGTCCTCAGTTTACCTACCCCGAGAGGATGGAAGGCTGAGTCAACCTTGAGCCTGGTGGGATTCGAGCCTGCAGTAATTGCAGGCAGCTGGAACTTAAGTGCTAGGCTATTATCAGCCTGCACCACCAAGGCTCCTCACATTGGGTCCAAACAAACCACAGAATTGCATATATGTCTAGGAAAGTGTTCTCCCAGTTTTATCCCTGATGCATATGTGAAAATCAGACAAAGTCTTCAGGTTTTCACCAAGGGGCATCTCAATACCAACATCTCAGTGTATAAGCAGTCATTTCCTATTCCAACCCCCCAACATAGTACATTGTCTGGTGATTCTGCAGGCAGCCTATATCTTGGGTGACATTGGACAAATAATTTGATCTCAGTATATCTGTTCCAGGTTATGGGGAACTGCAGATTATGATCTAAAAAGCTTTTTTTTTTTTTACCTTCGCTTGGGTTGAAATCTCTACAAAGCATGAAATATATCCATGTTTGGACTGATCCTTTTGAACTTCCTTGCTCCTTTAGTGAATTGATTCTCCTGCTAAAATTCAAAGGTTCAGGTCTGAAAACCATGCTTCTCTTCTTCCATGAGATGAATTTATAAGTTATTATGATTCCAGTTCAATCTATATTTTGCAATCTACCTTGCTTTGCTACATCTATACAAAGACAGCAGTAGATTTCCCTTGAGTACTTGGGTAATTAGTGTAAAAGTGGTATGTTTTAAGGCTTTGCTGCTGAATTCTTTGAGAAGCATTGAGTGATCATTATTGAGTGTAGCCTGCTCTCTTCTCTAACTCTTTTTTCAAGGATGGGCTAAGTGGGCCTTTAGAACTACATTATGTTTGCTGCAACCAAACATATCCATGTGCCATTCTTCCAAGCAAGCATGTTGTATTTATCTACCTACCAACGAATTACATAATTTGTTAGAATTGTTGATGTCAAATTTCATGTTTAAGGGAAACTCAGAGACTCTTTGGGTCATCATTTCAGAGCTATTTCCTGACCTAGAGAAATAGAATGACCAAGGACAGGCAAAAATGCAGTGAGATTGGTAATAGTTTCCAACTTCTTACCAACTTGGCTGCAGCTGACCACTTTTGGCAGCTGATGGTGGGACCAATCTACATGATCTCAGCAATCAAATGAGGGGCCACTCTACCAAGCCAGTGGAGGGCTAGTGACCTAGAGAACTGGTGAAGAAGGAACTAACAATCTTTATTATTAGTGATTAAGATGCCAGGTTTGTTGACCGTAAGGTTGGCAGTTCAAGACCATGATGGAGTGAACTCCTGTTCTTCCCCTAGCTCCTGCTAATCTAGCAGTTCAAAAACATGCAAATGTGAGTAGATAAATAGATACCACTTCAGGCTGAAGGTAACAGTGTTCCATGCATCTGGGCATACAGTCATGCTGACCACATGACCATGAAAGCATCTTTGGACAATATTGGCTCCCTTGACTAGGAAATAGAGATGACCACCATTCCCAGAGTTGGATGCAACTGGACAGGGGAAGCTTTTACCTTATTAAGTACAAGTACTCCTCAAACTATGACCACAACTGACCCCAAAATTTCTATTGTTAAGTGATATACTCTTGAATTGGTTTATCTCCAAGCCTAATATTACTTAAAGGAGCTGTCTATCTCTCTTCTGCTTTTCTCTTCAAAATTTAGCTTAGAATTTGGTGAGAGAGAGAGAGAGAGAGGGAGAGAGAGAGAGTTGTTAGGGTAGTACAGGTAGTCCTCAAGTTAATGACACAGTTGTTAAATGAATTTGGCTTCCCCATTGACTTTGCTTGTCAGGAAGTCACAAAATGTGATCCCATGACCCTGGGACACTGCCACCATCATAAATATGAGCCAGTTACCAAGGATTTGAATTTTGATCATGTGACCATGGGGATGCTGCAATGGTTGTAAGTGTAAAGAATGATTGTGAGTCACTATTTTCAGTGCCATTGTAACTTTGAACAGTCGCTAAATGAACTGTTGTAAGTTGAGGACTACCTGTATTCCTCACAGCCTATTCATACTAATATTCCAAATTATTTTCCTTTATTCTCCCAAATATATCCATTACCCCAAGAGTGCCCATTACTTTCCAATAATTAGAGACACCAGGGCTTCAGGCTTGGAATTTTCCCATTCTTTCCTGGAAATGCTATGGATTGAAGTAAGACCTTCTACATTCAGAATGTACCATTGAACTATTGCCTATTCCCATTAAACAGCATTTATGCCAGCAGAGGACGTTAAGGATTGGAGCTGTTAATAAGAGGCTCTTTAATCTTCCAAAATATATTTCCTTCTTTCTTAAACCATGGGAATTTGTCTTTTTGCACTTGCCAAAACCACAGAAGGGAACAAGCATCAGTAAGTGATTAACACTGTCTGTCTTCTCTGATTATTTTCAACAACTGTAAGGTAGATGTCTAGCGCAGGATCTGAACTTACTAAGTGAACCTTCTCAACAACCATCCTGTTTATAACTTCCAACACAAGCAGGGTCTATTTCCCCCCCATACTGAAATTTAAGGAAATGTTTTCTAGCTTACAGATGTCTAGGAAGCAAATCCAGTTGTTCTCAATGAGCATCTGTAATACCACATGCTGAATCACAAAGCAAAAAAGAAGAAGAAGAATGGGTCTGAAGAAGCCAAGACAATACACTTAAAAGAGGTTTGGAACAGATGATCATCATCCTGACAGCAGGAAAAGACAGTAACATGGGAAAACTAAAACTGATGGGACCCCCATAAAGGCATTTAAAACATATGCAGAACAACTATTGCCTTTATCTAGGGAAAAGAGACCTGCCAGGATTAAAAGCAGATGCTCAAATATCAATTTTCAGCCTAAAGTCTCAGGTCATCCTCTTGATCCAATGGCTGCCTGCACTGTATTATATACTAAGTGAGCATTTCAAGTGTTGTGGTTCGCTGGCAGCCTGTGCAGACGGCAGCGGAATCGGATAGTGGGGAAGAAAGAGGATCAGTCTGGGAGTCTGGAGAGGACTCGGACAAGGGTCCTGCATCCAATGCAGAGATGGGGCCAGGACCCTCTGGGAGTGGTGTGCTGCCTCCGGAGCCTTTGGAGCCTGGCAGCAGTGAGGCAGAGGACCCAGGGGAGCCTGTTCCCAGTGCGCATGTGCAGAGCTGCTAGAAGGCAAGAGTAGCTGAAACTGTTAAGTTTGCATGAAGAGACAGACACGGAGTGCTTCAAGCTCTTTGTTTATTAGTGACTACAGCTCAGAACGAATCCGCTTTGGCTGGGCTGTGGCTGCTACTTATAGCCAGCAGCCGCAGTTGCCAGCCAATCAGAGTGCAGGGTTTTCCCGCACTTTTTAAACCAATCATTTCTTACATTTTACAAGAACAGTTCAAACTAAACCAATGACTTTAAACCTGCATACATAACAGAAATGACAGCGGCAACTCGGGAGTAAGGCTGGGAGGTGATTGCCCCTCCCATAAGGGATAAAGGACAGGCCAAGATGACAAAATCTTTGCAGGAAGCAAAGTTGTTTGTTCAGTTCAGATTCATTCTTGAAGCTCTTTGTATTTCAGTTGGTTTTTGTTCTAGTTAATTTGACACTTCTGTTACTGGCAGCACTTCACAGGAAAGAAAGGTGGGTGTTTATCTTGAGGGACTGTTTGAGATTCATTATCGGTTGGGAATGAAAATAATTCCCAGTGTTGCAATAAACCAAGACTTGTTTTTAAAATAATTACGGTCTCGGAAGCCTTGGTCAGAACATCAAGCTAGGTAAGTGACCATATCAAGGAAGCAATTTTTTTAAATGGGTGGAACTTACAAATGAAATATTTAAACAATACAGCCAAAAGACGAACAGAGGTATGGTAGATGCAAGCCATTTCGTATTGACCCATCAGTGCCAACATTACAATAACATGGTTAAAATCAGCCTCAAATATAAGATCTATATACCTATATATCTAAAGGAGCACAGTCTCATTTGATATTCTAGCCAGCAGCTGATGTCCCTTTCTAAAACGTGCCATTCCATTCTCCCAATTTTTTATATTGCAGCTCCTATTCACCCTCCCAAAAAGTAAGTCAACAATTCATGGCTGCTGACTTTATTCTTGTTGACCAAGACTAAGCCATGGCCGAGGGGCATCATTTGAGAGCAGTTGATCCAGTTTGATACCTAAGCTTGACATTTTAAGACCTGGAGATTGAAATGCGTTTTATGATGATGAAGTTTGGCCGATGTTTGGTGGAAAGTTTTGGAGTGCAGGATAGGTGCACATAGCCTGTGGGTTGCCTCTCCTGACCTAGCAGATACATTCACACATATACTAAGTTTGGGGCAATTCAACATATTTCAATGTGTAAGGCTGGTTTATGACTGTAATAACACACTCATCTCTCTCCCTCTCCCTTTCTACCTCCCTCCCTCCCTCCCTCCCTCCCTCTGTCTCTGTCTCTGTCTCTGTCTCTGTCTCTGTCTCTGTCTCTCTCTCTCTCTCTCTCTCTACCTCTACCTCTATCTATCTCTATGTCTCTCTTCCCCTTCCTCCCTCCCTCTCCCTCTCTCTGTGTTATTCAAAATCATAACACTGTTAATTCACTAACTAAGTTGAGCATTTTCTGACAGTGCAGACACAACTATTGTATCTTTAGTGTGAGGCTAAGATACCCAAAGGCAAATAGAATAACCAATGGCTGAAAGCAACATTTTTCATTAGCTTATACCCTACGCTTTCGGACTTATGCTGCAGCCCATCTTCAGGAAACTTCTCTCTATTGGAATACATGTTTTTTGAGGCTATTCTGTAAATCATGTTTAGTGGTGCCTTCCTATTGGATGATTGGTGTTGATGGCTGGCAATTGGCTGTCATTTCTTTCTGCTGTCAAGCCCTCAGCTCCTAAGTATTTGATAAGCTGGTGGTAATTCAGCACTCCTGTTAACTGATAAGGGGGCCATTTCCCAGACTTCAATAATTTCCCTGGCTGTCTTTGTATCTGCACGGCCAATGATCTTAATGCCAAAATCATCTTCTAAAATGTTTACAATAGAAGGAATTTGTCTGAATATATTTAGAAGGCCTAGGAACCAGAAGGACTGAAGATGGTGAGAAGTTTGAAAATTAAAGCCTATGAATAATAGAGATGTTTAGCTTAAAGAAAAGAAAACGTAGGGGAGATTTAATAGCGTTCTTCAAATATATAGCAAAAGCACTTAGCAATAGCTCTTAGACTTATATACTGCTTCACAGTGCTTTACAGCCCTCTCTAAGTGGTTTACAGAGTCAGCCTATTGCCCTCAGCATTCTGGGTCTTCATTTTATTGATCTCGGAAGGGTGGAAGGCTGAATCAACCTTGAGCTGGTAAGAATTGAACTGCCAAACTGCAGTCAGCCGGCAGTCAGCAGAAGTAGCCTGAAGTACTGCCTTCTAACCACTGTGCCACCACAGTTCATGAAGTTCTTTCAAAGGGAAATCAGTATGAATGTATTCTCCATAAATTTTGAAGGTAGGATAAAAACCAATGTTTGAAGAATTTACAGAAGGAGATCCAAAGTTGAAATAAGAAGGAATTTCCTGACTATGTGAGCTACTAAACAGTGAAACAATTGCCTTCTGAAGTTGTCTTGAGTTGGTATGATTCAACCCTGGCAGAATGTTGGAGTAAAGCCGGGCTGACCAAAATTTACACAGACAAACAAACAAACAAACAGAAAAATAGAAACTTCTGTAAAGTGATGTTGGAGGTTGCTAAGCTCTTATATGGCAGAAGCAATATCTCCAAAAATGCAAAGATGTGGCCCTGAGGAGGTAGCTAATGTGGTGGGAAAAAAATGTTTTGTGACTGATCTTGTAACAGGCCAGACAAGTCTGAATCACTTCTATGTTTTCTGGTTAATCAACAGGCATATCAGTGCTGCCCCAAACCTTGTCTAAATGTCAGTCACTGATATTATCTTTGAAAATAATGTGCTTGAGCAGTCAGCAAATGTTTCTCCATTCCACTTAAACAATTAAACAGACTTTCCATTGCAGTCTGACTGGGAAACAAGAATGTAATCGCCCCCACCAAAACGATTTATACCGTTTGAAGGAAGGTGTCACTGGAACATATGATAAAGTATTAGCAAGGTATAAACTCTCTGGGTAATTTATTGTCACATTTTCAGCATGATTTAGGATTTCAGAATAAACACTAGCTCAGAGAATGTGCTACGATCACAAATGAAACCAGAATGCTCATTTCCAACCCCTTGTCTTATGATAAAAACCTTTATTACCTACCAGACATTTCTCCTGCTTTTTTTTTAATCCCATCATTCTCATTACTTTTGATGAAAAATTAGTCATGAATGAAAGCAAATATATGTGTTGCTGGTGGTATTTGCCAGTTCTCTGAACTACTCAAAATTTCCACTACCGGTTCTCCAGAACTGGTCAGAACCTGCTGAATATCACCTCTGGTGTTCCGGGATAATGTTGCAAGATTCAATCTGGGTCAGTTATCGGGACCAGAAGTTTACTCTTCTGAGTTTTTGGACTCATGCTGGAACCCATCCTCAGGAACTTCTCTCTCACCAAAACATCATCACCAAAACTCACATTCTGGTGAGAGACAACTTCCCTGAGAATGGGCTCCAGCACGAGTCCGAAAAGTTAGAGTAAACTTCTGATCCTGGTGAACGATCCAGATTGGATCCTAAAAGAGTTTATCTTCCAAGAAAAAGATGAGCTTCAGTGAAACTCATCTTCACTCTCCATGACAGTGAAGTGGTACTAGTCCTCTTTCTTTCTTTCTTTCTTTCTTTCTTTCTTTCTTTCTTTCTTTCTTTCTTTCTTTCTTTCTTTCTCTTTCTTTCTCTCTCTTTCTTTCTTTCTTTCTTTCTTTCTTTCTCTTTCTTTCTTCTTCCTTCCTTCCTTCCTTCCTTCCTTCCTTCCTTCCTTCCTTCCTTTCTTTTCTTCCTTCCCTCTCTCTCTCTCTTTCTTTTGTATCGAGGGGATTGAATCATCGAGGGAATATAATCATTTCAAGTAATCTTCAATGTTCTTCATTTGTTATGCTTCCATTAAATCTGATGGGTAGGCATTTTCCTTTACTTATATCTTATAAATATTTATGCCACCCATTTCAGTAGCTTTAGGTGGCTTGCAAAAACATATAAATGACATATAAAAACCTAAAACCAACTGAAGAACATGTAAACTGAATAGCAAAACCTTTAAAATGCTAAAATTACTCCCAAGGTAACTTTTCTCCTGGGTTTTCAAAGACAGCAACCAGGGGGCTTCAGACTGATGGAAAGAAGTCTAAAAGGGCAAAAAATAAAATAAAATAAATGCTACAGGACATGTTTTTGCCGACAGCTCAAAAGTATTACAGAGGATCACAAAAGAAATTTTTAGGAAAATGTCACTCCCAGTGGGGAGAAAATCCATTTGGAATTGTAAGCACAGAAATTTAAACAGTGGCTTTATTTTGTATATGCATTGCTTTAATGTTAGTTGATGGTGGGTCTATTCAGGATTTCCAAATATAGGTATAGTCTGGAGAGGAAGATGAGGAGGACTACACCTAGAGTATTGCATCCAGTTTTGGTCACTACACTATAAAGAAGATGTTAAGACTAAAACGTATGAAGAATGGTTGCAGGAACTGGGCATGGCTAGTCTAGTGAAGAGAAAGACAGGGGAGACATAATAGAAGTCTTCCAATATTTGAGGGGCTGCCACAGAGAGAAGGTGGTCAAGCTGTTTTCCAAAGTACCCAGAGGCCAGACAAGGAATAATGGATGGAAACTGAACAAGGAGAGATTCAACCTAGAAATAAAGAGAAATTTTCTGACAGGGAGAGCAGTCAACCCATGGAACAGAAGTTGCCTTCAGAAATTGTGGGAGCTTCATCACTGGAGGCTTTCAAGAAGAGACTGGACTCCCATCTGTTAGAAATGGTGTAGGGTCTGCTTGGGCAGGGGGTTGGACTAGATGACCTACAAGGTCCCTTCTAACTCTGTTAACCTGTAAGATCTGTAAGGAGGAGATGAGGAGGGGGTGGTCTCAGAGGAACATTTCATTTTATTTTTACCATCATCCAGTTATGGAACACAACTCTCAATGCTCTACTGGATAAGGTTATGTCTCTAAAATGCTATATTTTAAAATTTCCACATAAGAACAGTTTCCATCCTCAGATCTTTTTTCTTAAGGTAGGATGGGAAGAAATGTGTTTACTTTGCATTTCACTACAAACTTACTTAACTCGTATTTTAAAGACTGCATGTACTTAACTTTACTTCACATACAAGTTTACCATGTTATTGAAATTTGCAGTATAATACACTTATAAAAGCACATGTACATGAATATTAAGAAAAGTTTATACCTGTATTCTTGAAAATAAAAAAAAGATTAATGTATTTTGCAGGAAAGGTTTTGTACAATTTTCTATGCGGCCCTTCAAAAACAGGATTCCCATGTCATTTTACAACAGACAGATGATTATACAATACGATAAACAATTAAAATAAACCATATGGTGCATTAATTAAGATACACGATGTTCTAATAATTACTTGTAAGCAAAGCCCTGTGTATGTTAGACAAAATTTTAAAGTACAGATTTTAGGGAAGCATGTGCCAAAACTCAAAGAAACTTGAGTATGCACTATTTAAAAAAGAAACCTCAATTTTGCTGAATCAAATTTGATAGATTTGGAAAACTGAGGAACCGAGCAAAATTAAAACTGGACAGGTTTACAAAGTTTAACTGAAAAATGAAGAACTGGAGCATTCCAAGTGGAACGGTGATTTATAATACTTTGGAAGGGGTATGCATTATTTGTGCATTGTTAATAGTGTAAATACATTATGTATGTTTTAGCTATATCACACTAACAAATTCACAATTACCTGCCAACAAAAAAACCTAGGCTTGAAGGATGACTGTTCTGAAATATATTCTGATTCTAAGCTGTATTTCCAAAGAAAGACACCCCTTTTTAGTACTGATTCCTAGTCATGTATGTATAAATCTTGTATATCCCATTGGAGTATTTATTGTTCTTTGTGTTTCAGTATCTGAGAACAGGGTATCTGTTTACCATCATTCCTGAATGGAGTCAGACTATTTCTTCGTGTGCTAAATATACATGGAGTTTTGTCCTCTTTTGCCTCTGGTAACCACCCTGAAGTTTAGGCTATCAAAGATAAGTTTGAACCATTTCTTCTTTCTTCTTCCTTTCTTTGAGAAATGTGTCTTTGGGGTGTGTAAGCAAAAGATTTCCATTATCTGCCCCTTGGTGAGGCATGAAATATAATCTGACTCTTTTCATTCAATTAACGGGGTTTTTCTTTGGAACAATAAAGCCTCTTGTCTCGAAAGGTCTCACTGCATGTATATCTGCATTAAGGGTAATATTTTCCCTTAAACTCACTAAAAGCCTATCAACGAATATGAGCAGGAGAAAAAAAAAGTGGGTATATAGGCTTTGGACAAGGATATAATCCCACCCTCCTGCGTATTATTTTTAGGTAAAGCTGCAATAACATCTTTAAAAGAGCAGGAAATGTAGTTTCTGTAGATTACAAGTTAGTAAGTGAAGAGTTGAAATGAGTATACCATATAGCTCAGAATTAGGTGAGCCTTTAAGTGCTTTGGACTGCCAGATAATCCTCAGAAACGCTCTGCCTGAATGTTTATATTTTTCTGTTGGATCCAGGAGAATTATTTTGTTGTAGGTGTAAATATGATCATCACAGGGGGCAGACGAAGAATGAGATATGCCTGTGTATCAGTTACAAAAATGTTCTGATATACTATAGGTGTTTGTATTCAACAGTGAGATAAATTGAAGGTTGCTGCAGCAACAGCTGCTGGGCAAAACTATGCATAATTTAAGAATAGAAGTTAATAATTTCCCTCTGTCTATTATTTTAGGTAAAGCTACAGTAATGCCTAACAACAATTCTGATAGCTACTCTTTAATATTAAAACCCTTTAATGAAATAATGAAAAGGTTGTTGGTCTTGAAATTGTCTTGAAAGGTTAACCTTTTTCTTCCTTCCTCTGATTTATGGGGTGTTATGAAAAATAAATCGATAGGGAATCTTTTGAGTTTTCTGGAAGGAAGGAACACAAGGAACAATAAATAAATTAATCTCCTTCTCTCCTCCAGCTAATGAAAGTACCACCTTGTTTTGTATACTGAGTTATGGGTGGTCTAAAGAATAAACCTAAATATGCTCTGTAATATCATCTATCTATCTATCTATCTATCTATCTATCTATCTATCTATCTATCTATCCATCCATTCAACCATCCATCCATCCATCTATCATCCACCCATCTACCCATCCATTATCTATCTATTTTTTTAAAATTACATTTATATGCCGCCCTTCTCCGAAGACTCAGGGCGGCTTACAATTTTGGGATACAACCCAGTGTGCTCAGCAATAGCCTTCATTCCATTGTATATGCCTGCTTATTACTAAGCGGCATTTTTACAAAGTCAGCTTATTGCCCCCAACAATCTTGGGTCCTCAAATTACCTACCCCGAGAGGATGGAAGGCTGAGTCAACCTTGAGCCTGTTGGGATTCAAGCCTACAGTAATTGTAGACAGCTGGATCTTAAGTGCAGGCATTTAACAGCCTGAGCCACCAAGGCCCTTTGGTGGCTCAGGCTGATATTTATCTAATCAGGCTGATATTTATCTAATCTATCCATCTATCTATCTATCATCCACCCATCCACCCATCCATTATCTATCTATCATCTATCTATCTATCTATCTATCTATCTATCTATCATCCACCCATCCACCAATCCATTATCTATCTATCTATCTATCTATCTATCTATCTATCTATCTATCTATCTCTATCTATCATCTACTTATCTGGTTTTAAAATAGAATTGTTTGGAAGATATCTATAAATTAACAAGCTTTTCTTTCTGTGTGCCGCAGCATATAGTCATGCTGGCCACATGACTACTGAAGTATCTTCACAGGATCTTCACAGGATACCAGCTCCCTTGGCTAAGAAACAGAGATGAGATCATGCCATAGAGTGAGACACAACTGGACAGGGGGAATCGTTACCTTTACCTTTTTTTTTCCAATTCTCGGATCCTATTCCAACCACAATCACTGAAAAGCTATGGCATGGTTTCTTGTATTTGAGGTGGAAACTGTGCCAATATTTTAATGGAAGCCTCAATGTAATTTAGCATTGAAAAGGAATAACCACCAAATATCTCTAAAAGAAAGGAAGAAAATTCTGATCTTGTTACTTTGCCATCTTATTCGGCAATTGAATAAATGAAGACTTAAATAAAGACTGCATTATATGGAAACTCCACTAAATTTGCATCATTATCTGATTGCATTAAACATTTAAGAGTCTCCCTGATGCCAGTTTGGTACAGAAATATGGTGGAATCCAAAGAGATTGAAACTTCGAGTATAATAATTGAACATTCAAAGTCAACCATCTCAATGAATGAAATTATCAGTTTTACCTCCTTGTGCATTTGAATTTTGTAGGTTTCATACTTTTTCAGCCCACTCATGAATAAAAATATGAATATTGGTAGAATATGATCTGTCATGTTTATTTTAAAAACTGATTCTCACACATTACTTCAGGGATGAGACTGAAGATTTTTGGGGATGGAAGATGAAGTGGACTTATTCCACAGATAAAACCTCCAAAGAAATGGAAGGAATGTCGTAATAAATAATATATCCCACACAACTCCAAATAAATACAACATGCCTCTTGGATAATGGCTTATTTGGACAAGTGTACATAAATTCTGTAGGCAAAGCTAAACCAAATGCTGGGGTTTTGTGAAAAACACACCTGTCTTTTTATATTTTAAGCAATTTTATTTGTGATATTATTTCAGCCTGACTATTCTTTTTATTTTTTCAAATGGATGATTCACTTACAGTGACACCACATCCTAGAGCTTTCCCTCTTTTTGGTCTCTTGTCATGTTGGGGCTCCATAAATATTTATACTATGATTACAATTGTAGGAGGAATATAAATTATTTGATATAACAAGATTGAAATGTGGTAAGAATTTGCTGTGCCCACTCATATAAAAGTACAAATTTATCAAAAGTACAGTGGACTTTGGAACAGCTCCCAGAAAAAGGAGGACTCAGATAGGGAACTGAGAGAATAGCAATATTTTAACCCAAATTCTTGAAGGGCTATGGGTGCTGTATTTTGCTAAATTTCAAAAGTTGTTGACACAAAAGTTACAAGGCATTTTTTACACAGTCCTACTCCAAAATAAATCACACGGAGTAAAATGTAGCTTTTTTTTCAAGGATGGTCTTACAAAAGCTGACATGACTAACCAAGAAACCTAATATTCTAGGTGGTATCTCTCTTTAAATAAGGTAAATAGGAATGCCTGCCTAGTAAGAGATTTGAAACGCATGCTTACATTTTAAGCTGGAAGATATGGCGATTAAGACTCCCGTTAAAGAGAAATAATTTCAGCTGGTTCGATGACTTGTTCAGTAATTGACCATGGAATTTGAAGACTTTGTGGTCTCAGAGCTGCAGATTTTCCATGTCGCTGGTCCCATTGCCTTGATTCGGCATTAAGCTGGGATCAGAGGGGGGAAAATATGTAATCATCTATAAGAACTAATTGCAGCTTTAGTGGATAAGCCAACTTTCAAAGATGCAGAAGAACCAGCTGAATAATGCATGTGGCAGGGATGATTGACTTTTGAGAAGAAGGGAGGGCTGGGTTTCTTGGCAGTGGGAAAGTATGGTAGACATTTCAGGAATGATAACCTGGTAAGTGGCAGAAAAGATGCAATTTTCATATTGATGGGAACTGTGATTTGAGAGGTTTCATGGGGATTGTCTTGATGGACCAGCCGATATGCAATGGGTAGGGTTGGTCTTGCAATTGATGCATCTGGGCAGCATTTTGAAATTTTCATTTTCAGCATGTTTCATATGAAAAGAAATGGGAGGGAATGAGAGATCAGAGACATATAACAGAAAAAAATAATCATTAGTTGCACATGACTAAACAACCTAGAAATTAAATTTTATGTGTGGAGGACAAATCTAAATCAACTTTCACAGTGATAAATAAAAATTGCCTTCCAGTTGTAAAGAAGTTCCACCAACCTTATGAAAAATTTGTCTTCCATTTTCAGGACGTAAAAGTAATCAAATATCTTTGGGTAGTTATTGCTGTGATCTGTTCATGTGCAGGATCTCTGATTTGGCTGGGATTACGCTTGAATGATTAATAGTGGAAGAAGAAAGAAATAGCAATTTAGGGATAACATGCAGCTGAACAGAATATTTATATAGTTAAGTGTTTAAGGGGGAAGAAATCTGTTGTGCAGACTTTTAACAGCTCTAAGTACTATACAAATTTTGATATTAGATATACAGACTTTAGACCACAATACTTTATATGAAATAAAATATGATAATATAATCCTCAGAGTACTTTTCACCCATATCAGAATAGCTATGTCAGTTGGATGCCATTGTTACCATTATGCAACCTAAGACAGAGTCATTAAACTATAGCATTTGGGTGTTTTGTGTTTATTATATCTTTACTTGTATTTGACATATTGCCTATGCTTATTTATTTGTATAGGTGAAATAAATCCTCCATACCCATTCAGACAGCTTCACAAGTCTAGGGAACAGAATGCCCTTTCAAGGTAGAATTAAAAGTGGTAGTTGAGTCTGAAAATAACCAGAATATTTTTGACTTCTGCACAGTCACAAAGTTTCAGAGGGATTTCAAGGAAGAATCACAAAGACCATAAATGAAAGGCATCCATATCAGAGAAAAATGAAATTGTAACACTTCAGACAGGGGAACTCAAGGATATCTACAGGTTTTACCATTCTGTTCTTTTTCTCTTTTAGTCAAAACAAAGGGCCACTTTAAAAAATAAAATAAAATTAAGGAGGTGTTTTCAAAATATCAGCAAGCCAGAGCATTTTTATTCTCTTAATATGAGCACCAACACCCTGTATATATATTTCTGAAGTATTATTCAGAAGGTCCACTATATATACAGTGTGGTTTTCGGCAGGCACATGTTGTGCAGTAAACACTTACCATACATTTCAAGTCCTTGTTAGAACAAGTTCAACAGTCTGAAGAGAAGAATGCTTTTAACATTGCAACACCCAAAGTTACTTTATAGTCCTTGTGGGAGCAAAGCTTCTTTCTTGATGGGGTTGTGCTTTTTATTTCTTTCGCGGGAGTGTTTACAACTTTGTGGTGTCAGCAATGCAGACTCCGTTTAAAATAACCACACGGGGTGGGGGAGACGGGGTGGGGGAGAAGTAACATTAAGCTTTTGAAATATGCCCTTGGCATGTGGGGAACAATGATGGTGGTGGTGGTGGTGGAATTAAACACAAACCAGTAAATTCTGTGTTGAAACTCATGAGCTAAATTTTATCAGGAAAATATTTATATTGGGGTGGTTGAAGCTAAGGGAAGACTGAGTGATGTTGTTCTTTGTTGTTCACCTGTTCTCTCCAAGAAAACAAAGAGCCAGATGAAGTCATCTGTAACAAAAGCAAAGAAAGGAGAAGCTGGGAGGGGGCTGTCCTTGTGGAAGAGCCCTACCATCAACAATTCAAAACTTAGAAGTTAGAATAATAGGGTTGGAAGGGACCTTGGAGGTCTTGTAGTCCAACCCTTGCCCAAGAAGGAGATCTTATACCATTCCAGATAAGTGGCTATCCAGTCTCTTCTTGTAAACCTTTGGTGGTGGAACACCTAGAACTTCTGGTGGCAATTCGTTCCATTGATTGATTGTTCTCACAATCAGGAAATTTCTCCTTAGTTCTAGGTTGGATCTCTCTGTAATGATCATCCATCCGTTACTTATTGTCCTGCCCTTAGGTGCTTTGGAGAATAGATCGACACTGTCTTCTCTGGGACCGCCCCTCAAATATTGGAAGATTGCTATCATGTCACCCCCTAATCCTTGTCTTCGATAGACTAGAGACATACCTAGTTCCCACTACTGTTCATCACACAGTTTAACCTCTAGACTCTTTATCACATTGGTTGCTCTTCTCTGAACTTTTTCTAGGGTCTCAACATCTTTTTTACACCATGAAGACTGTGCTGTCCAGATAGTTTATAGTTAATTGGAAATTGGGATAGTTAGTTAGGAACTGGGAGCTGTCCCCTTAAGGGAATGCATCATGGTAAATGTAGTTAAAGCAACTTGGGAAATGTAGTCCATGTCATGTGGCCACATCTGTAATCCTGATTGGTCACTGAATTGACCCTAGGCTTGGTAGGGGGAGGTTCCCTCACTCTTGCCTTGACCCTAGCAGCTCCTTTGTTATGAGATGAAAGAGCACCATCCTTTTACACCATAAAGTCAGCTATGCAAAGATTTGGACATTGAGATGAATCTCGACGTAACCGTGAACCAATAAAGAGACTTTGTATGGATGCCTTTGTAGAGTTTAATCTGTCTGCCTTAAATTCAGCTAGTAATTATAAAAGCCAGAACAAAGACCAGAAAGCAATCCCCTTCCAAGGAACTGGTTCTGCTTCTTGAGTTTAAATTAATGAATTTAAATATTTTGTCCATTTAACAGGAAGCAACTGTCAAAGGAATTCCAAGTACAGTGGGGAAAAAATGGAACTGGGATTATATATAAAGAAGACCAAAATCACGAGAAGAAGTGAGCATATTGATAAGGAGGAACTAAAGAGCAGAAGGATAGTTTCTGCCTTTTAGGGTCAGCCATCAAAGTAAAGGAACAACAGTCAAGAAATGCAATGCAGGTGAACAATGGTTAGAACAGCCATGATGGACTTGGAGCAGATATTCAGATGCCAAAAGGTATCTATGTCTACAAAAACCCCAGAACCATGAAGAAATGGTATTCCTTCTGACACTCTATGAACGTGAATGTTGGTCTTTGAAAGAGCAGGTTAGGAACAATATTGATGATTTAGAACATTGATGTTGGAGAAGACCTCTGAACATTCCAGGAATAGCCACGAAAACAAACATGTGGATCAGTTTTCAACCCAGACTTGATGCACAAACAACCAGGCTGAAGAGCGTATAATTGGCCCTGATATTGCTATTGCAAAGATTCAGCTATGAAGTGATATGAAAGATATTTGCCTGTAATTCTGAGAACTGTAGCTATTAAGAACAGAAAATACTGGATGGAATAACTAATTAGCTTTATCTGTAACTTCCTGTCTTCCTAACCTTAATCCTGAATGTGCCTTATAGTTATGAATATTCAGTGCTGTTTGACATATGTGTTCTCACAGCTTCGGTTCTCACCATTTTTCCTAACTCTTTGTTGGCTTGTGGTTGTGTGTGTGTGTGTGTGCCTGTGCGTGCATGCAATACTGCTAAAAGGGAAATGAAAGCAATTCATTATGGGTTCCATTAGGAAGGTTTTGGATGCTTCATCCTACCAAATTTCCCAGTGGCACGAATTCTAGCATCCAACGCTCATTATTCCCAGATCAAGAGGCTCTCCTCCCCAAAAAGATCTGAAAAGAAGCTATGCTATTGATATAAACAATTGTACAATTGTTTTTTAAAGTTTATATTTATGAATGTTGAATATGGGAAATTGTCAAAATATAAAAGCGAGAGGATGTGTATTTTTTTTCTGTTGCATTCTTTGGGCAAGAAGATGCAAATCCTCTAAATGTTGTAATATAGGCAGTAGCAATTTTAAAGTATGGTTTCTATACATTTCCAGAAAAAATAGTAGACTTAAAGTATTGCATATTAATACTTACAATAGGTAGTTAATTAGTATCTATGGGAATCAAGCTGACTCATGTTGACCTTATAGACAATTTCCTCTTTCTTGACCCATCCTGAGTTCCTTCAGAATGGCTATTCTACTGATCTTCATCCTCCCACCTACTAATTTTATCTATTGACTTCCACTCCTTCCACTTCCTCACCCTTGCCAATCATAGTCTATCTTTTCTAGTCTATCTCCATGCAGAGCATGTCCAAAACGTATGACTGGATGCTTGCTAATCATCTCCTTAAGGAGCCTGGTTCTCCAGAACTGATTGGTTGTTTCTTCTCCCACTTGAGTTCCATTAGTTACTGTTTTGAAAGCTATAATTCAAAAGCATCCATCTTCCTACTTTCACTTTTTCTAAATACCCAGGTGACACACCATACATTAGACCTGGAAAGACCATTGCTTGCACTGCTCTGACTTACCACAAACTGACAGGAAGAGTCAAAACAGACTTCTATGTACACGTAGCACATAGTCACAAGCCTCTCCTAATTACTATGAAAAATTCATCTTTCTTCTTGATTTCATAGATCCAAACCAGTGTTTTCCTTAAGCCTTGAGATCTTTACATTGAGATAGAAATCCTTTAGAACAAGGCACTTTTGGAGGCTTTGCTCCAGGATCAAATGATATAGGAAAAAATAATAAAAGTTCATTTTGTGTTTTTCCCTCAGCAATGCTTTTATAAAATTCTATGTGGTATTTTTTCTTTCAAGTAAGAAGAGGATGAGTTTCAGCACATTCTCATGGGGTTCTTGAACTTTAGTTCTCAGGTGGTCAAGGCACTGAAGGCACAGTTTTTGAGGAACATGATGGTTTGGAGCAGGAACACAGAGAAGAATCCTAGGGCAACCCTATGTATGCACTGAGTAAAGGGAGGAAGAAGGGGAGGAGGAGGTGGGGAGGAAGAGAAGAAAAAGGAAGGAGGAGGAGGAGGAGGAGGAAGAAGAAGAACAAGAAGAAGAGGAGGAGGAAGAGGAGGATGAAGTTGTTTCATAGCTGAAAAAGATGCAATAGGGAGCTTATTAAACTCATTTCTACAGATTTGATACTACTTTATTTGCCTTCATATGTGACCTGTCCTCAGTACTGGAAGGTTTCAAAAATGACTAGGGTTTTATGTGTGTGTGTGGGGGCCGGGTTGGTTGGTAGAAACAAGAGGGTCTTTTGTACTAAAATGTATTCTTATATTTTCAACCTATTTTTCTTTGGCTGGATAGAAATGAAATTCCTTCTGAACATTTTGATGAAATTCTCCTGGATGGCTTGCCTGCCTCGTGTTTACTTTTGTTACAAGATGGCTGAGAAATGTTTCTGGGTACTACCTCCCCAGGGGTGGGCAGGCTCATTGGCTTCCCACACTTCAATAAAATCACAAGGGGAGACATTCCAAAATGATTTCTTTTCCACCGGAAGCTGAAAGCATTTCTTGATCCATCAAACTGAATGACAATAATGTACATAAAACAGACATTTCTTTTTAGAGCTGACATGCATTATATATTGCTTCTAAGGCATGTTCAAAACCAGCAAGGACAGAATCTTCTCAGGCTAGTGGCTGAATGTCATAGCCTGTCGTGACCCCTTCCAAAATGGCTCCCTCACTATCTCTGTTCTCAGAAGAAGAAGAAAGGGCATTATGCTCACACCAACGAATGATCAAATTATGGCCACTCTTAAGGTCACTGAAAACACAGCCAGTGAGTGTAACATATATCAACAGCATGGGTGGTCTTTTCAGTATGCAACTGTGTAATCCTCTCATATATTCTGTGTGTGTGTGTGTGTGTGTGTGTGTGTGTTGGGGGTAGCTGAGTGAATCTCCTTTCAGAGAAGTACAGATTTAAAGAAGGATTGTTGCTAGGGTTAATGCTTTCCCCCCTTAACCTTCCAACGATATTCCCTTTGAAAGTTTCCACTTGCTTTTTTCTGGCATTTGTCCGTTGACTTTCAGATGCACTTAAAATTCTCCCATTATTATTATTTTTTAGCCTCTAAGGGGGAACTACTAGTGGCAATGTGCCAGACAAAAATCTTTCTCAATGTGACAATCATGTCAGCTTTCTTTGATAACATCTTTCCTTGGATGATACCCCAGATGTTTTGGTGCTCACCTCTTCTTCATAGGCTGTGAAAATTGAAGTATCTGGATTATTTTCTTTCTAGAGTCTATTGTTATTGGACTCCACAGCTGTGAAGGAAGAGAAACCTTCACACAAAGACACATGCCAACACATACCACATACTTACATTTGTGAATGGTCCAGAAATAATATGAACATCACCCAATCTTGTGATAGAACTTTCTCAAAAAAAAAAAAGTAATTCATAGAAGGAAGGATAGAGCCATCAGACAATGAACTCTTGTTAGGAGATCTATTTCTTCACATCCATTTCCTCAAATATAATTTTTAAAAATTCATATTTATATCCCGCCCTTCTCCAGAGACTCAGGGAGGCTTACAATTTTTGGAGCGCAACCCAATGTGCTCAGCAATAGCCTTCCTTCCATTGTATATGCCTGCTTATTACTAAGCGGCATTTTTACAAAGTCAGCTTATTGCCCCCAACAATCTTGGGTCCTCAGTTTACCTACCCCGAGAGGATGGAAGGCTGAGTCAACCTTGAGCCTGGTGGGATTCGAGCCTGCAATAATTACAGGCAACTGGAACTAAGTGCTATTAACTATTAACAGCCTGCACCACCAGGGCCCTTAATTAATGAGGGTGACCAACAAATGTAACTACTTACCCACCATGCAAAGGAGATCAGACTGGAGACCAACTATTGTCAACCATGAGTTTCCAAGTGAAAAAAAGAGTGTTAAGAGTTTGTCCTTTTAGGTATGAACATTAGGAGATCCGTCTGGGAGATCCGTCTGGGAGATCAGCTATTGCCAACAATGAGTTTCCAAGTGAAAAAGAATGTTAAAAGTTCCTTTTAGGTATGAACATTAGAAAATCAGGCTGAGAGTTCAGGCTGGAAGATCAGCTATTGCCAACCTTGAAATTCCAAGTGAAAAAGAATGTTAAAAGTTCCTTTTAGGTATGAACATTAGGGATGAAGATCTTTTGTGAGTTATCTGGGATTCTTTGGTTTCAGTGAATGTGATCAATAGTGGGAATGATGCTATTCAGGGTAAAGCTCAGCTATTGCTAATCATAAGGGGAAGGCATTCTGAACTGTAATATGGTCTGCTTGATTTTTGCTTGCATGTGTTAACTAAGCATAGCCAATTGTGACTTATTTAATAAACAATGCTTTAAAAAATGTGACTTACCATATTGGGTGAATCCTGCCTATTTTTAAAAACACTAAAGTCATAAATAAAAGCCAGAGTAATTTAAAAATAGCATTTCTATGTTGATGGACAACATACTGTGGTTACAAGAACCAGACTTCAGAGGCAAGCAACTCGTAAGCTTCTCCTGATATCTTCTGCTCCAGGCCAAAAATTCAGCTGCGTTGAATCTAATCTGAAAGAAGAGTACAATAAAATAAAATTATACAGCAAGATTTGGATTTATTGAATAAAGAATATTATTCTTTCCATCTGAGCTGTAAAGATGTACCTTTTGACAGCAGGCTTAACTGTTGTGTAATGCTTTATATATTACATCCAAACATATTTCTGCCCCCCAAACAATCAATTACAGATAAAGAATTTGCTTCTGCCTGAAAGGGATAACATTTCAATTCTTTCAAATAATCCTTTACAAAAGTGCCCTTTGGAAAACATGGAATGGATAATGTAGGTTGCAATGAGGAAAATGCACAGAGACACAAACAGATCATTACTTTAGTTAATTAAAAGCAGTTGTTCAAGCAAAGATGAGCCCATGATAAAAATGATGAACTAGAATAAATGTATTCTGCAGTAGAATCACCTTCCTAAAGGGGAAATGTAATGTTTCTAACATATTCCTATCATTTCTTGCTTTTTAGAATGTAGAAGCATATGTTTCAATGGAGCGCATATGACATTTTCCTGACTCAATCATTATATCAAATGGACTCAAATGTGGAGGTTGGACATCGGAGCTGTCCCATCCCATCCTGTCCCATTCTATCCCACCTAGTTCCATTCCATTCCATTCCATTCCATTCCATTCCATTCCAAGGTGTCTAAAAACTATTGTTTCTTTTATCAAGAATGTGATGAGGAATTCAGTGCATGGATTGGGAAGTCAGAAATAATAACAATGGTCTCCAAATAGATGTTCAACTCCCAAAGATAGATCTGAATTTGATGAACATTGTAAAGTATGGTCGTGAAAAGGAGCTACAAGTCAACTGATTCTGTTATGTATGTAGGTTTGAATGTTATTGGTTTATTTGAACTGTTCTTGTAAAATGTCAAATGGTATTGGTTTAAATAGTGCGGGAAGAAACCCTGCACTCCCATTGGCTGGCAGCTACGGCTGCAGGCTATAAGAAGCAGCCGTAGCCAAGCCAGGACGGGTCTATTCGAGCTGTAGTCACTTAATAAACTCTTTGCTGGAACTCCTCGCGTCTGACTCTTCATGCAAACTTAACAGATTCAATCAATCGCTTTCATATAACCTCCCCTCTCACAGTAAACTGACTTGTTTACTATGTGGCTTTACTCAATGTAGGTTTGAAACTCCACAATGTAAAGCAAGGGAAATATGATATATTTTCAAGCTGAGAGCTGAAAATGTGTGTGCCAGGGACTACAGCCCTCGTAATAGATAAAATCAGGACCAATAAGTGAGTAAATCTAGGACTTGATTTGATTTCAGGATAATCTAGATTAGGTACAGTTAATATGACTCCCTGTCAGATTAACTGTACCTAATCTAGATTATCCTGAAATCAAATTGGAAATCAATGTTCCATTTATTGTTTTAAAAAGTAGAATTGGGTGACCAGTTTTAAAGGGGCTTTGGAATTCCTGCAGCCTTAGATGATGCGTTCCTGACAAAGGTTAGCCAGCCAGGTTGGTGCAGTGGGGTGAATCTGGGAGACTTGAGCTATAGGTCAATCCTGGGCCTAAAACCAACTGGGTGACCTTGGGCTAGTTATCCTTTCTCAGCACTAGGAAAAAGCAGTGGCAAACCATTTCTGAAATTGTTTCCAAGAAATTGTACGGACTTGTCCATACAGATGCTTAAAAGTAAGCTTATATATACTATATTGTTATGTATGCAGGTTTAAAGTCATTAGTTTAGTTTGAACTGTTCTTGTAAAATGTAAGAAATGATTGGTTTAAAAAGTGCGGGAAAACCCTGCACTCTGATTGGCTGGCAACTGCGGCTGCTGGCTATAAGTAGCAGCCGCAGCCCAGCCAAAGTGGGTTTGTTCTGAGCTGTAGTCACTAATAAACAAAGAGCTTGAAGCAATCCGCGTCTGTCTCTTCATGCAAGCTTAACACTGGCGCAAGGTGGGATCTCCCTGAAGAAGAAGGCAACGCGGAACAGAAGGAGAGCGAGATGGCTGCGCTGAACACCCCCAGCCCCTCGATCCGACGGCAGAAGACTGGGAGACGATGCAGATCGTTTCCAAATGTATCTGGAAGGAAACGATCTTGCCGACATTTCCGAGAAGCGGAAGAGGAGGTCTTTCTCACGACTGCGGTCCGGCAGTTTTCAAGATGGCGAAGGCATTGGCGGGAGCTGCAGACGTGAAGGTAATGGAATGGCCTGACTTAGAAAAGTTGTTAAGAGCCCATTACGCCCCACAAGTATCGTGCCTCATTAAGAGACACAAGTTTTACCGTCGGGATCAAGGGGAAAGAAACGTAAACGACTTCGTGGCAAGTTTAAGAGACATTGGGGTGCATGTGAATTTAACAATTTAGAAGAGGCCATGCACAATCGATTTGTTCTGGGCCTTAAAGACAAGGTGCTTCAGAGCAAGTTATTACTAAGACCTAAGATCACGCTGAAGGAAGCAATAGAAGAGGCCTCTTCAGCAGAAGCTACCAAGTCCTCAGCAGCAGCCATGAAGAAAATTAACAAGGCCACAAGCCATCCTGATGTGGAAAAGTCCACAACAACTCATTGTGAGCAAATAGATTCTGAGTCAGACTGTAGTGAGGTGGAGGAAGGAATTTATAGACTCAGAATGGAGTGGAAAAGAAAGACCTGGGAAGAAAGAGGCAAGATTTCTACTGCAGAGGTTGTGGGGAAGCCACCCCGCACTGAATGCAAGTTCCTAGATACCATCTGCCTCCGTTGTGAAAAAAGAGGACACCTAGCAAGAGTCTGCAAATCATCCAGAACTCCACCCAACAGAAGGAAGTTTCCTGACAAAGAATTCAAGCCCAACAACCTCAGTGAGAAAATGGGGCAGCACAGAAGCAAAGGGAAGAATGAAACTCATCAGACAGTAACTATTGGTCATTCTTCTTCTATCAATAACAGAAAAGTGCATGTCAAGGTACTAATTGAAGGAAGGCCTTGCCAAATGGAAGTGGACTCAGGCTCATATTTATCTATGGTGTCATGGGACACTATTCACAGACTACTCCCAAACATTCAGAAGAAGCATTTCAAGAAGCAAGCACTGACTCTTAAAGACTACCAAGGGAACAAGATTCCAGTAGTTGGAACAAGAGAATTGGGGTGAAGTATCATCAATATGCAGATGATACCGAGTTGTATATCTCCACCCCAGACCAGATCAGTGATGCTCTCTTGATGATGTCCCGGTGCCTGGAGGCGGTGCAGGCCTGGATGGGGAGTAACAGACTCAGACTCAACCCGGCCAAGACTGAGTGGCTGTTCTTACCGGCATCTCGGTGTTCAGTGGATGGACCATCTTTGGTCATGGGGGGGGAGGTGTTACCCCCTGTGGATAGGGCAAGGAATCTGGGCGTACTCCTGGATGCACAGCTCAATTTGGAGGAGCAAGTGGGAGCTGTGGCCAGGGGGGCTTTCGCCCAGGTTTGGCTGGTTCGCCAGCTCTGCCCTTACCTGAACCGAGATGCCCTTCGAACGGTCACCCATGCACTCGTCACTTCCAGAATCGACTACTGCAATGCTCTCTACATGGGGCTACCCTTGCGGATTACTCAGAGGTTGCAGCTGGTGCAGAATGCAGCTGGCTGTGATGGGGGTATCCCGATACTCCCATGTTACACCCCTCCTGCACGACTTGCTTTGGCTGCCAGTTGCCTCCCGGGTCTCATTCAAGGTGTTAGTAATAACTTATAAAGCCCTAAATGGCTTGGGTCCAGGGTACTTGGAACGCCTCCTGCCTGCATCACATTCGACGCCATAGGCTCCCACAGGAGGGGCCTCCTGGGAATACCGTCGGTCAGGCATTGTCGGCTGGCAGTTCCCAGGGCTAGGGCCTTTTCTGTGGGAGCGCCCGCCCTATGGAATCAGCTTCATTTGGCCCCTGATCTCCACTCCTTTCGTTGAGACCTGAAGACTTGGCTATTTCAGCAGGCCGGCCTTGATTGACCATGGGGGCGGGTTGTTTTAACAGCATTCTTTATTATTGTATTTTTAACTGTTTTTCAATGTTTCTTGTAATTTACACTTGTCTTTATTTAATATCTTTTTATTGTATATATGTTCTTTTTATGTGTTCGCGCCTTGAGTCCTTGGAGAAGGCATACAAGTCTAATAAAATAATAAATAAATAATAATAATTCAACGTGAAGTTCAAAGGCCACACCAAACGCTTGCCCCTGACCATCGTGGACAAGGATCGCCCAAGCTTGCTGGGACTTGAGTGGTTCAATCCACTAGGCATCAAGGTGACTGGCATCAATCACGTGAGCAACACTGAATGGGAGGAGGTCTTGAAGTCTGAGTTTCCAGAGGTCTTCAGCGACGGAAAGTGGGTTCATTCTGAGCTGTAGTCACTAATAAACAAAGAGCTTGAAGCACTCCGCATCTGTCTCTTCATGCAAACTTAACATATATGACATGAATTGATTAGATAATTATTTTGTACTTGTAGACAGACTTCCTAAAAATATTATACCTCATTAATTATTTAGCTAAATGTATTGCACATAGAAGCTCAAAACGTAGACGAGTAATACTACCTTTATGCAGTGTAGTTAGCCTAATTCTTTCATAGCCCAAATCTCTTTTTTCCCACCTTTATATATTGGTATTTTGAAGACTTTCTCGTTGTCTGATGCCTATACATTTAAATTTCTTTAGCTCAACTGATTGTGTAGTTTGGTCATGTCCAATAGCCACAGATCGGCTGGTTATTATATTTGATTTATATGATATTGTTATAGGCTGGTGACCAACATTGTTGAGTTGCTTTCTTTCAAGCACTCATACATGATATGTTTTCATTCAACTAAGAAATGTAGTGTGAGATAACATGTCGCATAATACTCAGGCCTCAACCACTGTCCTGGTTTTCTTATGGAGACAATGTTTATGTGTGCATAAGTCATTTCAATACTAGGCTGTAGTTTACATCCATTAGCTGATAAAGCATACTGCTGAACTTTGCAGATAAGCTTTATGTCCAGAACTTTAAAAAAGAATAAGCAAACAGCTCCCAAAAGCTGTTTTATAACATTAGGAGTAAGCGGGAGGGGAAAACCAGAACCTTGTAATGGGAACTTTTGACAAGATGCAAATCATTATATAATACCATTTTCTTTTTTTTAAAGTGAATTGATGGCTTCCCTTTGTTAAAATACCAAATTAACAACCACAAGGCAAGTAAAGTAATTGCTTAGGCTTCAGTCAGACTTGTTAGTTATCTTTTCATATCAGTGTCCAGAGGTAAATATTTGATTAGCAGATGTCTGAATGAAGAAACTTGTGTATTCACATCAGCTCTTGTCTAGCAAGAAGAAGAATGCCTGTTCCATGATTATGGTTACCATTGTTTCCAGACAGAAATCCTCTAGGACCAGGGGTGGGATTCAAATTCTTTAACAACTGGTTCTGTGGGTGTGGCTTAGTTGGTGGATGTGGCTTGGTGGTCATGTTATTGACTGGGTGTGGCCAACTCAATATCACTCACATCGAGGCACACATCTCCTCGCCTGGCCTCTCAAGACTGTGGGGATGCTGCAACAGTTCTAAGTGTGAAAAACGGTCATAAGTCGCTTTTTTCAGTGCCATTGAAACTTTAAATGGTCACTCCACACAAACAAAGTACCAGTAAAGGAAGGAAAAAAATCTCCAGAGAAGATTCCCGAGACAGGAAGTCTAGTCCTGCCAAAAATGTAATAAGTGTTAATGGAGAGGCAGTTTTTGTAAGCAACACCAGAATGTTTCCTTCCTGTCTTCCTTACAGGATTAGGCCAGTAATTTCTTCTAACAACCAGTTCTTTGAACTGGTTAGAATGTTAACAACTGGTTCTAGCGAATAGGTGCGAACTGGTAGAATCCCACCCCTGTCTAGGACCAATGCTATAAATTATTCTTTTGTTGTCTCAGAAGCATAATAGTTGAGGTGAGGGACTATCAAAAGCTGATGGATCATGCTTGCAAGCTTTCACCACGATGGTGCTGAAGTTGATCGATCTTCTTTTGGAATTGTCCTCATGATCAAAAAACATACACAGCAATTCACAAATGTGTTCAGGGTGACTGAGATGGAAACACTTCAGAGAAAGTAAAATACTCTGGGAACCTCGATAAGGAATATATTCACACTATAGGTAGTTCTCAATTTAGTGATTGTTTGAAGTTACAACCAAAAAAGGTACCTTATGACCCAGATTTGAGGTTCCAATGGCCAGCCCTCCATCCTACATGGTCACATAATGCCATTTTGGGAGTTAGGCAACTAGCTCACATTTATACCATCCTGTGGTCACATGACAATGATTTATTCATGGAATTGCCATTGCTTCCTTCCTGCAGAGAGGGAGGGTGACTGGTATAAGGCCATACAGCTGGTTTTGTGGCCAGGGTGGAACTAGGTCTCCTGGACTCTATATTTCTAGCCCAGTGCCTTTAACCACTGCACCAAAGTGGCTCATATAAAAATGATGTGAAAAAATTGCTGTATCCTTTGTCCCATCTGATGACAAATGTTATAGATGGAAGAAAGCCGATAGGCCCTAGGTGAAGTTCCATAGCACGTGACTGCTATAGATGCCATATTGCTTTGCCAAACATTTTGGGAAGGATTCCTCTACTCTCTATTTAGATTTTATTGTATTAATTATCAGCAGATTGCTTCCATCATAAACATAATTACTTGATTGTTATTAGAAGATCATGTTTTCTCACCACCAAAAATAAGCAAGACTGGAACAAGAATGGGCAACAGTAGAAAGCAAGCAAGGAATGTTTCTATGTGTCTGACTCAGAACACTACAAGTTAAACAGATTCCACTGTCCATTGATGTTGCAGGACAAGACCCCTTGGGCGTCTACTCCTCTATTTTCTTTAATAAAAATCTTTATTTGCATCATGTTACAAAAACAAATGGTCTCCTGAAGCAGCTAACAGGCTACTCGAGGGTGTCCACAACAGGAGGCCTTTGAGAAGAGCCACCCCAAAATTCAGGAGACCTGAGACCTGCCCAGCTTTGAAACCAAAGATTCTTGAGAACACTATACATTTCCCCTCTGGAACTCTGTCCTGCTTCTCCTAAATGAACCAAAACAACACCATGTGGATCTGTGCGAGTCGAAAAATGGTCCGAAAACCTGGTCTACGTTAAGAAGCAAATTCCAGCCTTGCATGTGTCAGGGAGATCCCCAGGGCTATTGTGAATGTAGAGTAGCCATACCACAAGGCAACCCACCTTTATGTTTGAAAGGACATGTAAACAATGAGGCAGAGCTTAAGAGAATGTTGTCTGTTCCTTCTCTGGGGCTCTCATTTCAGTAAGACCACATACATGAAACAATGGGAATTCTTTCTTGCTCTTCAGATCTCCCTCTTTCTTTTGCTACCTCCCCCTCCCCCTCCCATTTTCCTTTCCACTATCTCCTGTCTTCTCCATTTTTCTTTCCTCTTTCCCATTCTTTCTTTGGCTTTCTCTGCTTTCTCCTTCCTTCCTTCCTTCCTTCCTTCCTTCCTTCCTTCCTTCCTTCCTTCCTTCCTTCCTTCCTTTTCTTCTCTTCTTTGTTGGTTACTCTTTTTTTACGATAGATTTGATGAGAACCTTGATACTTTAGAGGTGGGAGTTGAAGAAAAGAAGGAAACTGCAGGTTGATTAAGAGATCATAAACTCTTCATGAAAATATGTCAGGTTTAGTTCCTTGTCTGGACTCCTGTCCATCAATAACAGAGTTCATTTATCAAGCCAAGTCACAACATCCTTTATTTATCTTTGCCATATTCCCCCCACTGTGATTAATAAACCATGCCTTTTTGGTTTAGTAATATGGCTTAATGCAGCCATTGTAGCAAGTTCAAACAAATTAGCTGTAGACCCAGGTGAAAGACTATTGTTAATTTCCATCTGAAGTGATAGGTGTAGTTTATTGTTGGTTTCGAGTAAAACTGTGATTTATATTGTAAATGGTATAAGCAATATTATAATCTCACTTACCCATGCTTCGCAAAACTATGTGATTGGGCTTAATTTTGGGGGAGGAAAATAAGGGGGAAAAATGTGCCTCTGCCTACCAGCATCTATCCGTATACATCTGGCTAGCGTCCTGTCAGTGTGTGAGAGAGATGAGGACTGCTTGGAAACTGAAGCAGTATTTGCTGTGTGAGCAAGGAGACAGCAAGGAGTCTGGGCATGGCTTAGCTCAGCTGTTCTGTACTAAAGCTGCTTGGTGCTGTGAAACTAAAACTGAAACTGAAACTCTTCTCCTCTGCTTGTGTTTTGCATTTGGAACAGATTTTTTTTCAGGTGGGGAGGGGGAGTAAAACTCCTTAGCATCAGAGCATGTTAATAATAATATACCAAATACTAATGCTCTGATGGTCATTTCGAAAACTCCTTTCTTAGTGAGCACCTAGAAGCCAAGAGGAACACATGTGCCAAATTTCACGTTTGTAGGCTTTACTGTTCTGGAGATTTTGTGATGATGTATGAGTGGTATTTCGCTTTTATATATATAGATTATATCTGTAAAACCGAATGTTCAATAAACCTCCTTCTCATTCTCAGCATTTCACTTACTGGAGCTATAACGTTCTTACCTGTAAGATATAAACAATGCATTGAAACACACAGATGCATATTCACACCCACACACCTTGGCTAAGTAGGTGATTGAGCAATGAAACTGGCCTCTAACTACCTTTGCCCATTGAGATGGTTATCAAGTACTGCGAAGTCACATTGTGCTTTGGAAAGTAATGGGGTGGCCTATGAAAGAAAAGTTGAGGGAATTCTAAAGAATGGTCAAGATGCCTCCGCAGTTCTATCAGACTCTTGTTTGTTGAGATGCTGGCCTTTTCCCCCTGCTCTTCTTTTGTGGCCTGCTGAAAATATCCAAACATTTCAAACCATGTTTGGAAAGGGCAATAGGAGCCTTTCCCCCCTCTTTTTCCAGTGGGACCATATGCATACCATGTGGGATCTTGCTGGTAATTACTGACTTGAAGTAATTTGGCTGTATGTTTTGGAAGAAATTCTTATGAACCTATAATGAGCCAAAAGGTTGTTCAAGTTCACATTGAATTAAATAATCCATCACTGCTCATCCATCCATTTAAGAAACTTAATCTACTTAGACAATTGGTATTTTGGTCCAATTCTTTAAGATCCAGTCAATACCAATCTGCAACAATACTGAGCTGACGGAGGCATGTTCCATATTATTTACTTGTTATTTAAATTAATTTGTCTTTTCTTTCCACAGCTATGTATCCAAATCAGCTAAAATAAGAATGTAAAAAGTACAAAAAATAATGAAATACAGTTGAGAGATTACCCCTGCATTTCAAGCAGTTGACTTGGAATCATCTCCCACCACCCAACTCCAGAAGAAATCAATCTATTGCTTACAAAAGACCATTTTTGTTTAGGAAAGGAAATTCAAGGTGAAATCAATGAAAACTTGCTTCATTGTTAATAAATATATTTCTAACACTGGTAAAATGAGAGAAGGCCCTGCTTTGATGGTTTTAATACCACCTAGAGACATGTTTCCCCCAGATTGATGTTTAAACTAGATCTCTTTCATAAAAAAATTCAAGGATATGGGTCTTGATAAGCTAACTTTATTACATTAGAAAAGCTCTTAATAAAGAAATCTAGCAATAAGTGTATGTATGTATGTATGTATGTATGTATGTATGTATGTAAAGGTTCCCCTCACACATATGTGCTAGTTGTTTCCGGCTCTAGGGGGCAGTGTTCATCTCTGTTACAAAGCCAAAGAGCCCACACTGTCTGAAGAGGTCTCCATGGTCATGTGGCCGGCATGACTAAACGGCGAAGGTGCACGAAACTCTGTTACCTTCCCATCAAAGGTGGTTCCTATTTTTCTACTTGCATTTTTATGTGCTTTCGAACTGCTAGGTTGGCAGAAGCTGGGACAAGTAATGGGAGCTCACTCCATTATGTGGTGCTAGGGATTCGAACCACTGAACTGCTGACCTTTCTGATCAACAAGCTTTGTGTCTTAGCCACTGAGCCACGCGTCCCTTTAATATATATATATTAATATATATATCATTCTTATGGTAATGGACCAGTCTGATCTTTGCCTCTTTGAATCTGACTTTATGTGATCGAGTCATCATACTTACTTTGGTTTGTATTGGAGAAAGCACTTTCATTCTTCCATGGGCTACTTCACTTCATCAGGGACTTGCCTAAAAACAAGGAAACTTGTCTGTCGTAAAACGATTACTCCACAAGTATCCTAGCAGATAGTTCTCAAGGCAACAGGTCTAGTGAGGTATTACCCAACCTAAAATCTTTCTCAAGGAGTGGAAGTAGGAGTAAGATGGCCAACAGATGCTTTTTAAGGGACATTTTTAAAATTCATCATCTTCCCCAATGACATTGGTCAGAACTATTTTGTAATTTTGAGTTAGCCAGAAAGGATGCAGACTTAAAATGGAATTTGGAATTTGTTTTTTAAAGAGTGAACCATCTTTGTTTTTGTTTCTTCTCAAAACAAACTTCTGGACTCTATTTATAATGGAGACTGGGAATGAGGTGAACTTGGACCTTGAAAGAACCATTTAAGAGCCATACTGGTGCTGTGGTTAGAATGCAGTATTGCAGGCTGACTCTGCTCCCTGCCAGCAATTGAATCCTGACTGACTCAAGGTTGATTCATCCATCCATCCTTCTGAGGTCAGTAAAATGAGGACCCAGATTGTTGGCGGCAAAATGCTGACATTTATCAACCATTCAGAGAGTGCTATAGAGCATGGTGGAGCAGTATATAAGTCTAAGTGCTACAGCTAAGTGCTATTGTTATGTTGTTTTCTGTTCACAACTGGAATACAAATAAGCTAGATCTTTATTCAGATCATGGTTAGTTCTTGTTCCAAGCTATTTGGGGTTTGATAGGTTAATGTCAGAATTTTTACGCAGGGCTAAAAGGTACAACTTTTTGCTTCATGGAAATAAAATAGGTGCTTTTTCAGTATAATTAGAATGACATTCTCATGCAAATATCAAGCTTTAGTTTGAATAAACAAGGAGCAGGATGACCTGTATGAATAGCGTTATTCTTTTCTTTTATGTGTAAACTAGTGTTCAAACAAACGTGTCCCCTCCTCCCCAGGGATGGATCAGAGTTGATAGATTCTGTCATCCCTATCAGAAATAAAGCACCATCAATAGTATTTGTTTTTAAAAAAATAATGCAATATGATTCCAATAAATAAACATGATTCTAATGTTGTTAACGAAGATGGATATTTAATGCCAACAGTGTGAGAATAAACCTTCTGAACTGAATTGTGATTGTCAGTGTTCATCAAAGAGTTGTCAGACATTTCCAAAACCGATCGAGGATTGCTGTAATTTCTGGGTGAACATAGATGTCTCTCTATATGTGTGCACCCATTGAAACCAATGGGACTGAAATACAATTAGTAACTCAAAATGGGACAAGAACTGTTGTCCAAAGCATCTCACCAGCCTCTTCGATTGAAGTGCTAATGATGAAGTACTTGATACATTTATATTTAGTCTCTGTAAGAAAATGATGGGTGGGAAAAAAATATTGCAAAAAAGCTCTGAATCAGCAAAAGCTCTCCCCCCCCTTCTCAAACAAACCTTGCCCTAAATGCATTGTTTATTTAAATGTCAACAGTAGACGTCTCTTTTATGTATTTGGCAAAAGGTTACTGTTTTCTAAAATTCATTTTGACTTGATTAATTAGACCGCAATGAAGACATTGGAAGGAGTAGAGCTACACCGGTGGCTTGTCTCTCTTTTGTTTGAAAAATAAACATGCTCTTTGAGACCGCCACATTCTTCTATGTGAGCACAAAAGATTACATTTTCATGGGCTTTGATTTTTAAAAAAATAATGCTAAAGGGAGGTAAAATTCAATATGGTTCTGATTAACTTTCTAGGTTAGGATTTTCTTTTCATTAACCTATATTTTTAAATCATCACTTCTTTTCAAAGGGATCCAGGATACGAGGGATGGTGCAGAGGTGAAAGGAGAAGTAAGTGCTTCTCCTCCTTCTCTGTATGTATAGGTGCCAGTTGAGAAGGCAATTGAATTTTACTTCAACCATCTCCTCCACCAGGCCAGAGGGGGAAACCAGTGATTCACAATCTTTTGGGATTAAAGACTGGATTTGAACTTTGAGTAATGCACCAGGGGACACACTCCCCCAAGTGGGCAAAGCTAAGTAAAAGAAAGGGAGAGAAAAGATCAAAACTGCATTTCATTGAAGATAAATAAATTAAATCCAGTTGTAATAATAATATGGGCTGACAGATGCTAGGCAAGTGCCGTTATAATGTCTAAAACCCTTTTTCCCATTCAAAACTTAAGTGCTGTACATAAGCCCATATTTTTATTTTCCATATATTTCATGGTTTTATTTCTGATATGAAGCTATTTTTAAAAGCAAGTTTTAGAGTGTCTCTAGAGTTCACATCCCTGACTTTAGTGGGCTACATGAGACTCTAGTCTTCATTTTCTATAGGGGGAGGACAAAGTTAAGTCATTATCTACCTCACCACTGTTATTTACCTCCGTGATCTTCTTCACTTTTCTCACTGGCTGACCTTATCTGAGCTCAGAAGTTAAGGAGGATCTGACTTAGTATAGGTGTAGAAGGCTGCCATGAAATACTAGGGCTTCAAAATTGTGAGAAATAGCCTGGAAACCATGAAGAACTGAAACAGAAAAGCCTGGGATTGCCATGAAGTTATGAAGAACTGGTATTTGTTTGTAGGACGGTCTTCAGAAAATAGTATGGGTGTTGGCTAGATTAGAAGATCAAAAAATGTCGTCTATATGCTTCTTGTGATGAAATCACAGACATATTTTTAGACCCAACCTTTACACATCACATCTGACAAAATCATTTTTGCAATCTACATTAGCTGTAGCTTTATTGTACCAAAGATCACCACGCCACCTAAACCTCAAATTGTGTTCTTCTGACCACAAAAACCTTCTATTTCTCTGTACCACCTTCTCTTTCATCCAAACTGAACAGCAAGCTGCAAAATATAACCTCAAATCAAATAAATCCAAATCTCTTCTTTCTTTGGCATCTTCTGACACCTTGTATACATGTGACACATTTGACTTGTGATTCCCACCACCACCACATTCATTTAGATACGTCTTTCTCCTGTTTTTTAATTGGTACATCAGATATCAAACTGATATTCTCAGAAGCAAAATTAACATTCCAGGCAAAATATTTGTCTAATTCACAGAATAATCTCCCCACCAATGACATCAGACAATCTCTGAAAAAGATGTTACTTGCTGTGACAAGCATATACAGAAGGAGTCAACATTGTCAAAATGGTGAATCCAAGGAGTGAAATTATTCCCCACCCATTTTATTTGCATGCATATGGTGGATGTTATAAAGTGATGGAGTGCTTCCATCACTCATTTGCACCTGCTATTTGAAACTGTTGAGGATCTCCCTTTCCCTTACCTAGTTCTGAAGACTGTTGGGATTTTTTTTCTCAAATTTTACCTTGGAACATAAGATTAAAAGAAAAAGCTTTGTGTCTAAAGGAAAAAGCAAAGAGAATTCAGACAATTATTTCTCGATACTCTAAAATAAATCCAAGTTAGTTGATTTTGAAAAAGATCAGCAGGATTTGAATCTGATTAGCATCTGAAAGAAGGGATAACTAGGAAAACCTGAGTGGAAAGAAAGAAAGAAAGAAAGAAAGAAAGAAAGAAAGAAGGAAAGGAAGGAAGGAGCAACAAATCATTTCCATGAAATCACTAGCAGTCAAGCTCAGTTTGAGAATGTAGTTACCATTTTAAGTTTTAAATCTATTAGCCCAGTTTTTTTAACAAATAATTAAAAGCTCTTAAAGCATCTTTTTAAAGACAAAAACTTATTAAGCTCTCAGATAGTCCAGTAGTTAATTATATCAACTGTATGTTTGAGAAAATAAATCTAAGCAGGAAGTTTCATGAAGAAGTGCTAAACTGTCTTTCTTCTTGTTGTTTTTCTTTCTTAATTCTTAATTTGTCATGCGGACAGAGTTCCTTCATTATTCTGGCAACAAATGATAGTAAGAGTCTTTCTTTGTCTTGGAGATTTGCCAGCTTCGTAAAGTACATCTCTCATTTGCCCAGACAGTTTGAGACTCTCTTAATCTTAAATTGCAAACTGTAGCAACCTATTGCAAATCACTATTGCATAAGGGCAAAAATTAAATAAATAAAAATAACAAGAGGGTTTCTGAGATTTATGATAGATTGCTGAACAAATTTGATGTGAAAGGATGTCACTGATAATTCTTTTTTAGACTGAAGACCTTTGCCAATTATTGATAGTCTTGCCTTGGAAAACTGCAGATTTTTCCCTCCATTCACCTAGTTGTCACTCTTTCTTATTTTATTTTCATCTTTTCCACAATTTTTTTGGTTCATTGGTTGTTCTATCTGAAATTAAGAAAGAGGAATATTGTTTGTTTTTCCAGAAGGCTTCTCTTTTAATGTGTAGAGTTAAACATGCATTGGTTGCTAGATATCCTACATTAGTGATTATGGTCAGACCAGAGGGTCCACATAACTGCAAATATTGTCAATAGATTATATTATGGCAAACTTGCAGACTTCCTCAACTCTCTAGAAAATAGACTTCCAAATTATATTCATTGTAATATCTCCTTAAGGTTGAACATCTTCTATAAAACTTTACTGTACAGTTTAATAAGACCTTGTGGAACTTTCATATTGTATCAACTATCTGAAATTAGCTTTAACATTATAATGGTTTAGGTTTTGTAGACAAGTATACAATTAAGTTGAAGATACTTATGTGAGTACAACACATCTTTTGCTATAGTGCTGACATCTCTTTTAACTTAAACTCAATTTCTTTGCAAAGAAATTAAATCAATTGTAACAGATGCTTCTATTTTATTAGGGAGGCTAAGTATGCTTATCATGCTGTCTAGTTCTTATGACATCATGTATGCTGCATGTTATTTCATTCATTGTGTAATAGTTTAATTATGTAATTCAATATGTATTCAATATGTATTCAATAGTGTAATTATGTAATTAATTATATAATTGAGATTCAAGGTTTTGGTATTGACATTCAAAGTCCTACAAGACATGGGTCCGGGCTATTTAAGGGAGCGTCTACTGCTGGTATCGAATACCAACCGCCCTGTAGGAGCACACAGGCAGGGACTCCTTGGCGTGCCGTCTGCGACCCAGTGTCGTTTGGCGGTATCACAGGGGAGAGTCTACTCTGTGGCGGCTCCCGCTCTATGGAACCAACTACCTCTGGGGCTCCGCCTGGCCCCTGACCTCCGCACCTTCCGCCACGATTTAAAACCTGGTTGTTTGAACAGGCTGGGCTGTGCCGACTCCTCGGGGGGGTTGATTTTATCACATAAATTATAAATGGGTTTTTAGCTTAATTTGGCTTGGTTAATTTAATTCTATTTTAGATAATTAATTTATTGTGTTGGTTTTAGTTGTGAGCTGCCCCAAGTCCTTTTTGGAGAGGGGGTGGCATACAAGTCAAATAAATAAATAATAAATAAATAATTAAATAATTTTACTATGCTGCAGTCAAGCTGATTTACTTTCATTCAGTCTTCCACCTTTTAAGAAGAAAAGGGCATCCATAAGAATAAAAACAGCTTTCAGTTTCATCTACTTCATGTTTAACTTTTAATAATGAAAAGCAATGTTTTTCTAGAATAGCAAAACAGTATTTTTCTTAACAAAATTGATTGTGATTGCGAATTATTTTTCTCTTTTTGCCTGAAGAGAAAATATAGAAAAGATCAGCCTTCCTTCCTGATTTGGGGACCATTGCTTAAATGATCCCACACTGGAGGAAAAATGAATCTAGCCATAAATAGCAATAATAATAGCACTTAGACTTATATACCACTTTACAGTGCTTTATTGCCCTCTCTAAGCAGTGTACAGAGTCAGCTTATTGCCCTCAGCAATCTGGGTCCTCATTTTACCCACCTCAGAAGGATGGAAGGCTGAGTCAGCTTTGAGCCTGGTGAGATTTGAACTGCCAAATTGCAGGCAGCAGAAGAAGAAGCCTATAGTACTGCACTCTAATCACTGTGCCACCATGGCTCACCTAATCCATATAGTTTTGGCCTGGTCCTCCTTTATAGTCCAACTACCCAGTCAGGTAGACAAATGCACTTGAAGTTCCTGAACCAAACTGAAATTCTATTTCCCCAGTATTTTGTCAATTCACACCAGCAGAGGACATAGACTTCATTGCTCCAGGCAAAAAAGGCTGAGAGAAATCTAAGCTCCAGATGCCTTTGTAACACAATATCTAGGACTGCTACACACATCTTAGCTGAAAAGTGATGAAACTATGATTGCACTGTCTTAAAAATATGTTAGGGATGTGTGTCTCTGTATGAGTTTTTTTTCCCCATGGAATCTTCATTCCTCAAATTATTTTGTACTTCTCAGCATATTAAAACTGGGTGATGGTGAAGTTTATGAGCAAAATAAAGACTTTCTTATTTATTTATGTGACTTACAAAAATAAATAAATAACTAAAACCTGTGCTGGATGCCACCTTCTTAAATGTTGGGGTCTTTAGAGCTTATTGTCCTGAAGGAATCAAGTCTTCACACAGTCTGTACTGTACTATTGAGTGAAGTTCAGGATTTCATGGCCATCATAGCAGTAACAATAATTTTACAGGGGTTATAGAATAAAATGGAAGTGCTGTAACCTGTCAGTTCCTGTATCCTTAGATGTTATCATTAGCTATCTGATCCATGGGGATAAGAAGTAGAGAAGATTTTTATTGCAAGACAGTGAAAAAATTTATAACTAAGCTATTCTCTAATTCTTGTCAGAAAGTAAATGATAAATGCAAAATGTACCTGTGGGAGCTAAACATTGTTTTATAAATGCTGAATTTGCCTTAGTTGTCCTCATGGAAATCTCAGACATGCATTTGATCTGGTGCTATATTCTGAAAAAAAGGAATCTAGGAATAACTTCCATGAGAGTTATACCTGCCTCAACAGATTTTTGTGGAAGGATTAGCAAGAAGTTAATTTTTTAGTTGTATTTATTTACTCGTTTATCTTTCAAGCCCATGTTGTGAAATCTTCAGATAAATTATTTCTTGTAGCAGTGTCCAAGCAATGAATGTGGTAGGAATTTGGGTCGAGTGGACGGAATCGGGTGGGTAGACAAGCTTTCAGATTTCAAACATCTTTCAGTGAAGCTTGAGAAAGATGTACAACCATAAGGCATGACGGAGGTCTCCAGACTCCATAACTCAAGTAATAGAATCTGATATAAAACTGGCAGGCATCCAAAGTCAAGGCAGGTGTTTCATTTGGCAACAGTTCAAGTGGCCTCCAGCCACCAAGAAAGCTTTCAGGTAAAACCAGGAAGCTGCTCACCTCACTCTGCCCTCCTCTGGTTCTATTTCAGGTACATGCAAAGGGTTCCCAGATGGCTGGCTCCTATCCAGGCTAAGATGTTTTCATATCGCATCATCTTCATGTAAGGAAAAAAAATGTATCTAGGAAAAAGAAATACTTTTCATACCACTCGATTACCTTTTCTGAGTCTATAGAATGGTAGAATTCACACGATCAGTAATATTGATGTCTCCCAGTGTTGGATGCTGAGATCTGGGGGTAAGAAAGGAAAATATGGAATCATTGTGGGTTATAGATGGCTGATAACAGGAAGAGATAGGGTGGGCGAGTGGAGGTAGATTTTGGTCTTTGATTTTGCTTCACATAATTCAATCACATTTTCAAGCCAGGCAAGGGGTCTAAAGTAAATGTAACATGGATTATTTTTGCAAACTACTTTCCTTGATACAATTCATTTTTATGTGTATTTTTTCATATTGAAAAGACTTCAGTTAGTAGTATAAGAATTTGGATGCAGGTAACTAATTGTCAAATTTCCATCTTGCTCATTTCTCTGCATTATTTCTAATTTTTCATATTAGAACTATTTGTTTATTTATTAAATATGTTTGCCGCTCATCTCGCTGCTATGTCACTGTTTTGAATTTAGCCCTACCCATACTACATTGGCAGTGGCATCATGTTTTTATTGTTTTAAACCAGATGTTTAAAGGAAGTGAAGGAGCAGTTACAGTTAAGTACTATAACTTGCATAATACAGCTAGCTGCACTTTCAGTAGTGCTATCCTTTAGTTATCCAAACTAAACTGCAGTGAAATATACAATTTTACATTGTAATGCATCGTGTCTGTTTCTAATTTTCAATTCTTGATTTCTCAATTAACCACATTGTTTTCCCTGTTTGGAAATAAAATTCTTGGTATGCCACAAAACTGACAATTGAGTCTACTGTATACAATTCCAGGGTAAAACATTTTGCCATGCTGAAGATGTTCTAGTTATTTTATAAACCATTGTTTTTAGAGGCTGCTGCAACAGCACTTATTTAATTTCTTATTGTGTCTGCATTCGGTGGAATGTGTTTGGGTTTGCATACCTCAACAACTGGGAGATTTGAAGTTTCACAAGAGCCAAAATTCAATCAGGAAATGAAATTATGTTCCTGTTCTGAAAATGGCTGATTCTTCCAATGCAGGGATCAACATCAGTTTTCCAGCTGCATTCAATAGTATTACAACCAAGATTTGCAAATAGGATTTAAAATGCATCTGTAAACAGTTACGTTATCCTCTATGGAATAATATATATATATTATTGTAAAGAAGAAGAAGAAGGTTGCATATGGTTCCTCCTCTCCCTCAACTGTCATTTACTGTCAACATTTCCATCTTGCTGCAATCATGGGAGAAATGACTAGCAGAGTTCATTGTCTAATAGAGGAGAACATCTGTAGTTCAGGGCTGAATGATGGAGTCCTTAGTGTTCTCCAAGCCTGGTTGTTTGCTTGCAGAAGTAACATCATCAGTACATTGTGGGGATTCTATTCGAAAAATACTGTACAGTAAAGAAAATGCATACTTAGTTATTCATATATTAACTGCTGCTAGAATTGTATTTGCACAAAGCTGGAAGAGTGAAGAGATACCCACAAATGAGAATGTGATTAGGAAAATATTAGAATGTGCAGAAATGAATAGACTAACGCTTGCAATTAAAGAGAAAGAGCAAATCGAATATTATATGATATGGGGTTTATTTTATCAATGGTTAAACAACCAAAATGAAAGTTAGAAATAGGGTAACAAAATAAAGAAGATATAAGCAAATAAAAGAGATAAGCAAATATTATAATTAGTATGTTGAATATTATTACTTTAATATTGTAGAATTAATACCAATGTAATGAATGATGTTGATTATTGTTTAACAAAGATATTTGTACCCAGACAACACACTGTTCAACTGAAGATGGAATTATTATATTACAAATTTAAAAAAATTATACTCCCATGATTATCATCAATGAAGAAAGTCTATACAGTGGTGGGATTCAAATTTTTTTACTACTGGTTCTGTGGATGTGGCTTGATGGGCATGGTGTGCCTTGGTGGATGTGGCTTAGTGGGTGTGGCAGGATAAGGATACTGTAAAATCCCCATTCCTTCCCCACTCCAGGGGAAAGGTCACTGCAAAATCCCTATTCCCTTCCCACCCCACTAACCTGCTTTTCAGCTCTGTTCTCCTGTGCAGGGCAACAAAAGAAGACCCAGCCAATCAGCTAGGACTCGGGAGGCAGAGTAGAGATGGGGGTGGTGGGGCCAGTCAGAGGTGGTATTTGCCGGTTCTCCGAACTACTCAAAATTTCTGCTACCGGTTCTCCAGTAGAACTGGTTGGAACCTGCTGAATACCACTTCTACTACAGTAATCATTTTGTGTGGAATGAAGGAGGCTAAGGGGAGACACCATCAAGCTATTTGCATCATGCACGGCATCGATAGCAGAAAGGTGTTCTCCCTGTCTCACAAATTCTGGTCTCTAAATTGAAAGTCAGTCATTGAACCTCAATGCAGAAAGATTCAGGAGCAGCTGAAGGAAGGAAATTCTTTTTCCATGTAGGAAATGCACAATTCGATCCCAACAGCTGTACTGATGAAAGTCAGCTAGAATGGCTTTTAAATGTTTTAAATTTACGTGGATTTAAATGGTTTTTAAAGCCCTGGCTGGTTGTCATAGATGGGAGTTATATTTGAAATCATCCAGAACAGAGGTTGCCAACCAGTGGGCCGGGGACCACTGGTGGACTATGAGAAAATGTTGGTGGTCCGCAGAGAAATGTCACCCCCAAAGTACTCCCCAAAGCAATTAATCCAGGCTGTGTGGGAACACAAGGCTGCGCTGCCCACATGGCCCATGGGAACACAAGGCTTGGGTTGCTTGCATTGTGAACAACAAGAGGTAGTGAGGGGAGGGGGGAAAGTGTGTGTGGGGACTTGCCCCACCTCGCCTGGCCACTGGGCTGTTTCTTTCCATTTCTTTCTTATGCTTTTGGCTGCACAAGGAAAGTAGCAAAAGTCTTTCTTTCTCTCCCCCAAACTCCACCAGAAATGAGTCTTTGGGACCCTGCAAGGCATCCTGCTCCAAGAGGCTGCACTTGCAAAGACTCACAAAGACTCATTTCTGGCAGAGTCTGGGGGAGAGAAAGAAAGACTTCTGCTGTTTCTGCTGCTTTCCTTGCATGAAGCCAAAAGTCTCTCTTCCCCCTCCCAAGAACGGAGCTAGAGGCAGTATCCTGCGATCACAAATAAAGAACGATCAGTTGGTAGGAAAACGGGGTGGGGAATTTTTCTGCAGACTTTTGGGGGGATTTTCCCAGGGTTTCTGATTTGTGGGATTTAAAATTATGAGTTTGGTGGTCCCCGAGGTTCAAAAGGTTGGCGACCCCTGATCCAGAAGACATCAAGAGATTATAACCGCATGCATCAAATATCACCATACAGGTGTGCTGTTCAATCCCATCAGAAATAAAAGCCTTTTGCATGTCAGAAATGGCTGCCCCACAATATATCTTAGCTACTCTAAATACTTCTTCAGCTTAAAAAGAGGATTTAAAAATTAAAAAAGGTCCAACAATAACACCTTGTATTTATTCGTTTGTTGATTCCAGAAGTCTTAATTGGAAAACCATGGACATTTCTGTATAGAAGTCAAGTTCTGATCTCTGATCACAATTTGAGGTGCGTGAATCTTTTTTTTTAAGAGAGAGTGAAATAAAGGTGGTTTTTACAAATTCAGAGTTATCTTTAAAAAAAATCCTGGGCAAGCTTCCAAAAACACTTATAAAATATAACCCTTTAAAAATATAAATTTGACCACCCACTGTCAAACTCCCTTCCCCACATTTATCTGCTAAATAATGGGAATTTTATCATGATACTCATCATCATTAATTTTTCTGTTGTGGACAAAAGGCAGAGGTCTGTCACAGCCTTTTTCTTACTCATTTTTCTGGTGCACGATAACAGAAGATCATGGTGTTTGGAAGCGGTCCAGAAAAAAATGTATGTTATTTGTGCATTTTAAAGGTATTCTGCTTTGGTTTCCGTACTTGGAATTCCCCTTTTTTCTTTTTCAATGTCTTTAATGCCTTATTGGTGATGCTAGGGGAAAAAAAGGTCTGTTAATCTTTTTTTTTCCAAATCCAAGCATTAGTTTTTAGCAAAGACAGATTGAAAATGTTTTCAAGACACAGAATTACGGGTTCTAAAGCACTCAGCATGAAAATGCAGCATTTGTTTCTGTCTTGAAAACTAGATAAGGCAAGTACAATGCAATACAATGCAGTCCAGTAGAATACCATACAATAAAAATATTGTGATGTGGTGGAAACTCCAGTTAGATTGAAGGAAAACGTTAAGAACAGTTCGAGCTTCTAGTCCTTGCACTGCAGAAAGCAGGAACCTCTTGTCCACTCCCAGAATCTCTGAAGCCTTATATGATTATTCCCAAAGGGAATGCAGTCAATTTGTGAGATTCTTGTAACATAACAGATAACAGATAATCAGAGTTGGAAGGAACCTTATAGGTCATCTAGTCCAAACTCCTGCCCAAGCGGGAGACCCTACACTATTTCTGATGCATGGCAGTCCAATCTCTTCTTGAAAGTCTCAAGTGATGCACTCCCACAACTTCCAAGGGCAAGGTGTTCCATTGGTTGATTATTCTCACTTTCAGAAAGTTTCTCCTTATTTCCAGGTTGAATCTCTCCTTTGTTCAGTTTCCATCCATTATACCTTGCTAGTCTACAGGCGCTTTAGAAAATAGCTTGACCCCTTCCTCCCTGTGGCAGCCCCTCAAATATTGGAAGACTGCTATCCTGTCTCCCCTGGTCCTTCTCTTCACTAGACTAGCCAGTTCCTGTAACCGTTCTTCATATGTTTTAGCCTCCAGTCCCCTAATCATCCTAGTTGCTCTTCTCTGTACTTTTTCTAGAGTCTCAACATCTTTTTTATAGTGTGGTGACCAAAACTGGATGCATAAGTGTCTAGCAATAAAGCTTCTGTTTGAGACTACTCCCAAGAATAATGGATGGAAACTTAACAGGGAGAGATTTAACCTGGAAATAAGGAGAAACTTTCTGAAAGTGAGAATAATCAACCAATGGAACACCTTGCCCTCGGAAATTGTGGGAGTGCCATCACTTGAGACTTTCAAGAAGAGATTGGACTGCCATTTGTCAGAAATGGTGTAGGGTCTCCCGCTTGGGCGGAGAGTTGGACTAGATGACCTACAAAGTCCCTTCCAACTCTGATTATCTGTTATCTGTTAAATGATTCCGGCTGCTTGTGGTTGACAGGAATCTCAGCAGGAACTTCATTTGTGGTACCCCAGAAAGAGGATATTCAACAATAACCAGAGAATAAATCTAATCAAATTAGAATGGCTTTGTAAAATCATATAAGCAGAAAATTGTTATTTAAATATCAGTAATCAAAAGCATCTCTTGGATCAGACAAGTTGGATCAGTTAGAAAGGAGAGGTCTGGTGCCTTCTGATTTTGCTGGAGGTTTTTTTTTTTGCTGGGAAACCGATTTTCAGTTTGGGAGCCTTTTGTTACATCATGATTAGACAGGTTTGCAAAAATGAATGAAACCACATTTTTTTCCATTAATATCTACTGTCATAATACTATGGCAAACAGGTTGGGAAAAAACAGTTCTACTGAGATCCTCCATAATTGCTTGGCACTTGCCAGCAATTTACGGATTTTGGTAATGTGTAAATATTAATAGTCTTCAGAGAAAACATCTCCATTTCCATTATAAATATTTTGATGCTTCTCGGAATGTAGACTTTACTCCTGAGACTGGGGAGAAGTTTTATGTTAGCAGTTTTCCTGACTTAGAAAAAGCAAAAATAAACATTCAGGGCTTTAATCTCTCTTTCCTATGTAATAGGAATATTTCTATCAGTGGTGGCACAGTGGTTAGAATGCAGTATTGCAGGCTATTTCCTCTGACTGCCAGGGGTTTGATCCACACAGGCTCAAGATTGACTCAGCCTTCTCTCCTTCTGAGGTTGGTAAATTTCAGTGAGGACCCAGATTGTTGAAGGCAATATGCTGACTCTGTAAACTTCTTAGAGGGGACTGTAAAGTTCGGTGAAGCGGTATATAAGTCTAAATGCTATTGCTATTCACCTTCCTAATTCTCTGCACCAATGTATCATTTAGATCTCCCATGATTAGGAAGAATCACCTCCTATCTTATTATTATTACTCTGTTGCTTTCCATGTACATTGAGAATTTTGGTACCGGAGACAAATTCCTTGTGTGTTTAATCACACTTGACCAAATAAAATAATTCTTCTATATAGGTCTGAAGGCATGAATCCAGCATTTGCAAACTCTTGTTCTAAGTTCCAGTCCATTTCTTTCAAAGAACAGAATAGTGAAATTCTCACAAGTAGATCATGGTCCTCTTACATTTCTGTAGTTCTTAAGTGGTCCAAGGAATATTTTTAAAGAATGTCCTTATCTTTTAAAACACAATATTCTTTCTGTAACACATTTCCATTCAATCCCTAAGTAAGATATGAAGAGGAAATTCCTCCCAAGGCCCTTTTTTCAATACAAGCAACCTGGGAGGCTTCAGAATTATTGGAAAATATATATAAAGGGAGGAATAAAAATAACCTGGATTGTGCAGCTGTCTGGATTCAAGGGGAAAAAACTGATTTGGAACATGTGTGGGTGTGTAGATTTTACCTGTCAGCACCTCCTTAAATCAAAGTTGTATTTTCCTGGGATTGTGCTGCTGTTGCTGTGCTTTGCATCACATTTTCCCTTTCTAATATAGCCCTAGAAATAGACCAGGAAGTGCCACCTCCAGCATCTCCAATAAGGAAGTAAGCAAAAAACATATCCATGAGTGATTTCTAATTTTAATGAGCACCATCTCTTCTAAGCTAAAGTTTCTACTCAGGCCACTAAAACGCAGTGGTAAAATGGGAATATTTTGATGACCATCATTTAACATCCTTTCCTTTCCTTTCCTTTCCTTTCCTTTCCTTTCCTTTCCTTTCCTTTCCTTTCCTTTCCTTTCCTTTCCTTTCCTTCCCTTCCTTATCCTCTCCCCATCTCTCCCATCCCCTTCCTTTCCCTTCCCTTCCCTTTCCCCCTTCCCTTCCCCCTCCTTCCTTCCCTCCCTTCCTCCTTCCTCCCTGTCATGAGTCCTAGCAACTGCCTACACTAAGTGCCTGCAGTTGTCTTCACTGAGAGAGAAGGACGGGCTCAAGGTCACCCATCAGGCGTCTTTTCTTTCTGCCCAAGATGAAAGTAGAACTCAAGGTCTCCCAGTGCCTTAACCACTACAACAAACCGACTCCCCTAATTAATCTTAAATCAGATACATCTTAATGTAACTTTGGTGCATTGAGCTCAATGAACAGGCAATACACTCAAAAGCTGAATAATTTGTCCTAATCAGTGCCGATGATATTACTGCTGTAGGCCCCTTGTGGTGGTCTGTGGGTTAAAATTATAACAGAAACCAAGAAAAAGATCAAAATTACCCATCACTTTTCCCCTCCATCCTGGTTTGTTTTTTTGGTAGTTGTTTCTCCCACAGTATTTGATCTTAGTCTGCTATTTCTCACTGGCATGTCATCAGATGAAGTTGCAGCTCCTGAACAATAAACATACATGTGTAAACTCAGCCTTTGATTCACTTTATATAGGCTAACAAAAACGGGCATCCGTCAAAGCTGTATATTAGACACAAACAGAGAATAGGTATAATTTTATGGCAGGTCTCTTAACAACCTGTGATAGATATGGAAGAATTTCTGTCTCCTGATTTTGTTGTAATAACAGCAGTAGCTTCCTAATACCATAAATTATATTGCTAAGATGAAGCAGGCTGTGATCTCCATTCATTTAAAGTAGTCCATTAAATGAATGGAGATACGAAGTACTTTCCCGAATTCAGAATTATCAGCTCTAACTTTTGAATCAGGCCCTGATTGAAGGATATTGGAGTTGTCTTAAAAGGCAATTCAACCCCCAAAATGCTGGAATCTGCCCTGTTTTGTTTACAGTAATGAATCTAAATAAAAGTTAATATGGTCAAATCTAGATGCTAGATCTCCAACTTTAAGCATCAAGTCTTACCAAGTAACAGGTAAAGATGAACGAGGATGCCTAATAGATATTGGTGCAGGTGACTCTGGTTAAAGTGATAAGACCCACAACCTTAGCCCATAAAAATTTGGTTTTACGAAATGTTTTTATGGGGAAGAATAGTCATGGTCTTGTATGGGCAAGCATGCTCATGAAAATCAAGTAATCATATAAGCAGATATTTAGACAGAAGATGTGCTTATTTTGATATTTGTCAGTCCAGCCAAAATTCATATGGAAGTGGCTTATGGGGAAAAAAATCAGGAAGAGTCTGGAATGAAAGTGAAGTTAATTTCTTCTTTGCCTAAGTACCATATTTATTTGATGCTTAGGTTCAGAGTCCCTAAATTAAATCACAAATAGAATAAAAGAGATCAAACCTGTTGGGAATTTGCAAAAACTGTAAATTTTTATCCTGTTTTGCTGATATATTTGCTTCCCTCTCCCCTTCCCTCCCTCCCTCACACAAACACACACAAACGCGCGCATACACAAACACAACATAAACACCCCCTACCTGGCCATTTTATCTCAAACAGATCTCTTCTGAAGGATCTACAAAGAGAAATGACTTTTCCCCAAACAAAAATTTACTAAATGTTTATGGTCAGGAAACAGGGTAGACTGACTAAATTCGCTTGATTTGTGTCTGCAATTTCCCACTGTAAACCAATTTCAGATAAACTGCAAACGGGCATTGTTTTTGACTCCATGAGGTTTTTCTCCCTCCACATCTATGCAGAGTTGCTGGCAATTGGCTCACCTCCACCCTCTGCCTTAACCTTCTAGTGAGTGGAAGAGTCTATGTCCACCGTTGCCAAATTTTCCAACCTTTTTCTATGCCAAAATAATTAGATAAAGGATGTTACCCTTGAAAATTCCAAATGCAAGCTATACACCACATAAAGGATAACTGAACTTTCCTAAAGTCAGCCAAAAAAAGGAGACTCAGCAAAGGTTTGAACTATTTACAGTCAAACATTATCAGATGCATTTCACAGATGGATCCATCCATCCGTTCATCCATCCATCCATCCATCCATCCATCCATCCATCCATCCATCCAGGAAAGATTTTGGCAATATTCATTCATTTCCACATGAAGCAGATGATGTGAGCTCTGCTAGGAGGAACTTTAGGATACACAGTAAGAACAGTTTAAAAACAGGATCTGGAACAATTGGATGTGGGGAGGGGAGGCTAGTGGTGTTCCAGCAGAAGCTGGAGAGATAATTGTTTGGGGGGCTTATGGACAGAGCACCTCCTTACAGTCTTTCCCCATTATGAGAAGATGTTGCTGAATACACATACCATCCTAAGCCATCCTGAGATTTGTTATGCTGTGTGAATCTACCCATTGTGGTTTCTGGAACTGCAGAAAAAACCTACCTGCCTACCTACCTGCCTTCAGTCGAGAACCTGTATAATGCTCAAGTCAAAAAGAGGGCTGTGAAAATATTTACGGACCCCTCACATCCTGGACATAAACTGTTTCAACTCCTACCCTCAAAATGACACTGCAGGGCACTGCACATCAGAACAACTAGACACAAGGAGAGTTTTTCCCACAACCCATCACTGCTAAACAAATAATTCCCTTAACACTGTCAAACTATTTACTAAGTCTGCACTACTATTACTATTCATCTTCTCATCGCTCCTTAACACCCATCCCCTCCCACTTGTGACTATATGACTGCAACCTTGTCTCTTGTATCCTTATGACTTTTTAAATTGACTGTTTACTAGTATAATTTGATTTGATTTGATTGCTTATTATTATGTTTCCTAGTATGATTTGCTTATTTGTACCCTTTGACTACTATTAAGTGTTATACTTATGATTCTTGATAAATGTATTTTTTCTTTTTATGTACACTGAGAACATTTGCATCAAGACAAATTCCTTGTGTGTCCAATCACACTTGCCAATAAAGAATTCTATTCTATTCTATTCTATTCTATTCTATTCTATTCTATTCTATTCTATTCTATTCTATTTTATCCTATCCTATCCTATCCTATCCTATCCTGTCCTATCCTATTCTCCATTCCATTCTCTATTCTATTCTATTCTATTCTATTCTATTCTATTCTATACCATCATTTATGGATTAGCATAGTGGACAACTGTAACTGTGTAAACTCATTCATGTTTGGACTTCATTTTAAATCTAAGTAATCATTTCTAGATTTGTACCTGCATAAATACCTGCAAATTTAAGAGGAATATTATAGGATGACCTGTTTTCTTATTTCTGGTGATTACTGATTGTCAGGAAACAAAAAGTTTTTGGAGATGTCTGTGTGCACCTGCTCATTTTTCTTGTGTAAGGAAGATTTAAGTTTTAAAAAATATTAATCATTTACCTGTTATCTGTTTTTTTTATGTTTTATTTATCAGGGTGATTCTCTATAGTAAATAAACTTGGATTGAAAATGTTCTTTCTTTATTGACTCTAGAAGTAGAGCATCTGCAAGTTCTCCAAGCATGGCAATGGCTGAGATACATTGTTTAGCACCTCGGTGAGAATTAGGCTCACCTCAGTGGTAATGCTGACAAGGACTTCTCATATTTATGAGAAGCACAAAACACTTTTTGACAGCAGGATCAAAGCGACATTTTCTAGCAAGGAGGATGAACCTTAATAGAATAGAATACAATAGAATTCTTTATTGGCCAAGTGTGATTGGACACACAAGGAATTTGTCTTTTGTGCTTATGCTCTCAGTGTACATAAAAAAAGATACATTTGTCAAGAGTCAAGAATAATAAGGTACAACATTTAATAATAGTCATAGGGTACAATAAGCATACAAGCAACAAAGTTACAGTCATACAGTCATAAGTGGGAGGAGATGGATGAAAGAAAGGATGGAAGGATTAATAGTAATAGTTATGCAGACTTAGGAAATAGTTTGACAGTATTGAGGGAATTATTTGTTTAGCAGAGTGATGGGGTTCAGAAAAAAACCCTGCTCTTGTGTCTAGTTGTTCTGGTGTGCAGTGCTCTAAAGCATCGTTTTGAGGGTAGGAGATGAAACAGTTTATGTCCAGGATGTGAGGGGTCTGTAGATACTTTCACAGCCCTCTTTTTGACTTGTGCAGTATACAGTTCCTCAATGGAAGGGTTAAAAGATTATAGAAGGCCTTGTTCCAAACTGACATCTCTGTTGGGAAGCAATTGGCATGCTGGTCTAGAATTGTATTTCAGACAAACTGGATCTGTGGTTCACAGGCGAATGCAAAGATGGCCACAGGCTAAAACTAGCTTGTGCCTCAATTTCTTCACATGGGCATCACTCCATTTAGATGCCTGATGCAAACACCTCTGAGGCCACATTTCTAATTTTTTTCCCCTTTGAACAAGCATGGCCCTGGGTGAAATTGAGAAGAGAAACAAACTAGTGGGAAAGGACAGAGGACTGTTTGCATAGCAGGAGGGAATAAAATAATTGGAGAATGTGCTTGGTTCACCTATGATTAAGCCAGTGTTTTTTTTTTTTAAAAGAATCATTATTTGTCAAAGAAGGACTGGCCCGGTTTCTATACATACAAACTGCAAGGTGGTTAATTTGATTTTGTCTTAGATTTATGACTTTGGGTCCTGTGTGACCCTGCCCATTCTGTTTTTACAATAAACCAAGGTCAGGTTATGATTTATGCCCAAGAGGAGCTTCTATTGCATGGGAGGATTGTAATCTGGGGATTCCACTTATAATGCAGCATCATAAATATTGTATCATTGCTTTATATTGTTTATTTTAATTTGGTTTTGTCCCACGTTTACTGTTTTAAAAATAACTAATACCTAATACTCCCTCCTCCTCCTATTTTCCCCACAACAACCCCGTTAGGTGGTTTGGGCTGAGACAGTGATTGGGCCAAAGTCACCCTGTTGGCTTTCATGGCAGGTCCAGAACTCATAGTCTCTTGGTTTCTTAACCACTAGGCCAGGGCTCTTCAAACTTGACAGCTTTAAGACTTGTGGATTTCAACTCCCAGAATTCCTGCTCCAATCATGTTAGCTGAAGAATTCTGGGAGTTGAAGTCCACAAGTCTTAAACTTGCCAAGTTTGAAGACCCTTCCACTAGGCCAAACTGAGCCATGTTTTGACCCACTGAAGAAAATGACAACAGATTTGGGAAAAGGAGTTCATATCTTCTTTACTTGGTTTATCTCCAAGCCTAATATCAGTAAAAGGAGCTTTCTCTCTCTCTTCTGCTTTTCTCTTTAAGATTTAGCTTAGGGTAGACCATTGTTAGAGCCAATTACAGGTAGTCCTCAATTTATGACCACAATTGAGCTCAAAATTTCTGTTGCTAAGTGAGACATGTGTTAAGTGAATTTTGTCTCATTTTATGACCTTTCTTGCCACAGTTGCTGTTAAGTGAACCTAAAAGGGGCTTCACCTGTTTTCTGTGACTGTGTTTGTTTTGTATTCCACCCTGGGTCATCACTCTATCTATCTATCTATCTATCTATCTATCTATCTATCTATCTATCTAATCTATCTGTATCATTTATCTACCTACCTACCTACCTACCTGCCTACCTGTTCTGCTTCGGATACCATGGAGCCTCCTCCCAGAAAGGCAACAAGGAAACAGTATCAGTGAAATGGGATTTCTGCTCGTACCATTTCATTCTCGGTCTGTCTTGAACGAAAAAGCCTCAGCTAAAGAAAAAAGGAAAAACGCCCGAGAGATGCTCTCGGAGTTAACTGACTTCGCCTCGATCCCGGATTGTCCACCTGGGAGCTCGCGCTCTTTTGCCACCAGGACCGCTTCCTTTCCATCGCACCTTTCCATCGCATCGCACCTGCTGCCCCCCCCGGTGGATTGGCTGGGGCGACTCTTGGATTGCCTGAGGCGGGGGAGGGGAGGAAGGAGCTCTGCGGACAGGTCTGGACGGGCTAGCTAGAGGGCAGAAAACAGTCGGTTTTACTGGCCGGCGGAAAGCGCTCGAATTGCGCCCTTTCGCCAGACCTGAGGGAAAGAAAGCGTCCATCTCTTTCGCGCGCGCGCGCGCGCAGTTGCTGATTGGCGACTCCGCGGTTCCCCCCCATCAGCCCGCGCCCTTCTCCTTCCTTCCTCTCCCCTCTCCGCCCCTCCCCAGTCGTGTCGCCCTCCCGCTCCCCCACTCAGCGCGCAGCGCAGCCAGCGAGCCAGCCGGGCAGCTGCGCCTAGCCTTCCCTCCTGCGCCTTTCCACCGGGCGGTGCGCGCGCTGGGCCGGGGTGGGGGGGGGAGGCGGAGGCGGGGATGGGATGGGCTGCCCCGCGCCGATGCCCACCGCTGGGGGCGGTGCAGCGGGGGGATGCCAAGGCAGGCTGCCCCCGGCGCTGTAAACATGCGGTGGGGACTGGAGCGCCCGCCGCACGGCTCGGCTGCTGCTGCTGCTGCTGGTGCTGCTGGTGCTGCTGCCGGTGGCGGCGGCGGCGGTGGTGACGGAGGCGGCGGCAGGTAGAGCCGTCCTCCTCCGCCCCTCCGCACTCCACCCCGATGTCCCGCGGAGACACCCAGGCGTTGCTTCCAGCTGTCCCCCGTCGGTTTTGCCCGTGGCGGTTGGCAAGAGCCCCTCCATGCACGCGCTCACCCTCCTGTGGCTGGGCAGCGTTGCGGAGGTAAGCGGGGGCTCTCCGCTGCCAGGTTGGGGGGGCGGGGGAAAACCAGTGTCTCCCAGTTGTCCCAGGCGAGTAGAGCAAACCCATCTCGCAGTTTTCTCTTTCTTTCTTTTTTCTTTCTGCCTGGGGGGGGTTGTGTTTCCCCCTTTCATTCCTTCTTCCCCTTTCTCCCTCTCTCTCTCTTTGCAGATTCTCCAGTTGTGCTGCCTCTGTTGCGGCGTCGTGGCGGCAACGTTACCCGGTGACAGCGGTGGCCTCGGAGCCTTCAACCAGGGTTGGTATTTTCCTTGAGCTTCCCACGTTTCGAACCGGGCATCCTCCTTCTCGTCTTTGGGGGGAGGGAAGGCAGGGAGAATGGCAGGCGAGCCAGATTTGGCTCGGAAGCCTTTAATTTTCAGATGCATTGGTGGTTCTATTGGAAATCGATAGGGGGACAGAATGACAGAGTTGGAAGGGACCTTGGAGGTCTTCTAGTCGGACATGTGTCCCCCGACTAAGTTTCAACCTGGCATGATTGAGCCAAGTGGGTCTTGGACAGTATAGCTCATCTTAAAAAAAATAATGGGGTTTTTCCAATGCCTTGACGTGCTGAAATGGAGAAGATCCACTTCTAAAAGTACACAGGCTAAACTTTGCAGACCAGGTGTGTTAAAATGTTGCAGTAGTGGCTAGATCTTTGGTGTATTGTTGGATTATGGAGTGTTCCTACCTCAAGTTATATCAAATGCTGAGATGTAGCCAGGGTTGGGAGGCTGGTCTGGTCTGCTGGCACAATCCCTTAATCCCCCTGTCTTTCCTTCCTGAAACAAAATCTAAAGACATGTAAATGAAAGGACAATGTACTCAAGTCTTTACCCCTGCTTGTGTTTCCTTCCTCTGTTGTAAGCTCCCTGGGGTGTAAATTCTCCTCTTTATCCTGTCAATTGGAAGAGCACTCATAATACACTTTGAGTAATGCCCCAAAGGTGCTTTTTGTCTTGGAAAGTCTGCTTGCCTTTTACGGGGAAAAAAAAGCACATTTGGGACAACAATAAACTGGATGACTGAGAATCTCTATAGATGCTCTGTGTAATGGGCATTATTCTTCCTGGGAACCTTTGACAGAGAGCTGCTTAGAAGCCGAGGTGTTTGGTCCGGCTCTCTAGATTAGAAATGCAGCTGCTATACATTTAATCCTAATGGGGAAATAGCCATGAGAACTGCAAACTTCCACCCACACTGCAGACTTACTTTATGTAGCTGTGAACGAAAGTTAGGTAAACTGATGTGTGAGAAAGCCCTCGGGAGACACGAGGAAGAACCTCAGACTGGACAACTCTCAAGTAAAATATAGCTGAGCTCACCAAAGACTGGGAAGCAGCTAGTTTTCCAGAGAGTAAAAGGAGAAGAAGGGAGAAATACTTTTAGGCTTGCAAGATTGTGTTAATTAATCTTAGAGTAAACAAAGAGTTAGCACTCATAGCTGTGCTTCCTGTCTGGACTACCTTGAACAGATCCATTTGTTTCCACCCTGAGTTTGAAAGATCTGTTTGAAACAAGTGTACTTAATTCTTGATCAATTTTATTCCTGGAGCTTAAGGGGATGGACACAACATTCCCCCCCCCCACTTTTTTGGTGTTTCCTCAACAACAAGCCTGCGAGGTAAATTGGGCTAAGAGAAGACACTGGGCTACTTCTCTAAGTAGATTTGAACCCAGGTTTCCCTAGTTGTAATCTAAGATTGCAACTGTCCTATGCTCTTGTATGGAGCAGGGGTTTGGGGTTTATATTCCGCTGGAGTTCCAGTTGGCTCCCGATCTCCGCACCTTCCGCCACGAGTTAAAAACCTGGCTGTTTTTACAATCTGGGCTAGGTTGACTCCTGGGGTTTTGTTTTAATATGGGGGCTTTTAAATTGCTTATTCGGCTTATAACCTGTTTAATATAGTTTTAAGTAATTTATTGTTGTATTGTATTTTAGTGTGAGCCGCCCCGAGTCCCTTGGGAGAGGGGGCGGCATATAAGTCGAATTAATAAATAAATAAAATAAATAAATATTCAACTTCTTACAGGAATTATTCAGAAAAATGTACTTCCATAGGAACAAGAGGCAGGGGAAAATAATTACAGATCAATACTAGGGCCAGTTCTTTCTCAGTCCACCCTCATAACACGAATGTGAAGAAAGAAGTACAGAGGAATAACTTCAAAAAAGGAGGGAGAAAGAAAAAGGTTAATCTCACTAAAAAAGCACCAAAGAGAATTACTTGAAAATCCAGCATTTCTAACCCTTTGCGCAGGGAATGTGGAGGGGGATGGAAAGCTAGTAAGAAGTCGCACTCTAGGAAAACATGTGTGAACAGGCAAAGAAGGATTCCTAGATTTCAAAGAGAGCTGGAGACGGAGAGGCATCATTGATTGAAAGTTCATCTCACATTAAAGAAAGAAAGAAAGAAAAACAGGGCAGAGGCTTCCAAGCATTTCCACAGAGTGCTAGTTACATTCCAGTGCAGGCTGCAAGGAAGAATGTTTAAACCAGTAGCATTAGGTGCTGCTTAAAGAGATCCTTGCAGGGCTGTGGATATCCCGGGCAGCTCAGGAAGCAGTAGGGTATCTTCACTAGGCATGCTAATGAGCCTAGTTTTGTGGCGGAAAAAGCATGCATGCTTGTGTGCAGAGTGTTTGCTCTGGAGTGTTGGAGCCTTTGCTCACCGGGGGAATTCCCTTCTCATGCAGCTGCTTGTATTTTTGGCTACCAGCCTTGCTTAGCATCCTGAAATTCTGATTTTAGTGCTGCTGGTGAAAAGTGAGATTCTCTTGACAGAACATTTTCCCTCTCTCTACGGGAGCAAGCAACGATGCCTCCATTTGCAAGCTTGTGAAGATGAGGAGATAATAAAAACTCATCAAAAATACCTTTGTTTCTCCATGCAAGGGGTAGGGTGGAAGGAAAGAGTAGCTTTTCTTCCCAAGCTTATGAAACGCAGCATAGCTTGCTTGCTTGCTTTCATTGGTTTCTTGGATTTCTTTTCCAAGGTTAATAATAATAATAATAAAAGTCCCACATGAGGAGGAATTTAAAATCTATTATTAATAAATGTCAATGAAGGATAGATGGATAGTTTATTAGCTTTATGAGCATATCAAATGAAAAAAATGAAAACTCCAAAGTATCTGATAATGGCCCTCTAAAAATAGCTGACTTAAACCCTTAAGAAGCTTACAAACTTAAAATGCAAGCTGTTATCAAAGATCAGAAAACTGTAGGAGTTCAGCCGAGTGCTTCAGTTAGAGGTACTGTACTTTGAAGCTGGAATCTAGAATTTAAAAGATGTGGCACCCTGCCTATCTCCTTTGTGAGCAGGGGGCTGGACTAGAAGACCTCCAAGGTCCCTTCCAACTCTGTTATTCTGTTAGCTTATTTGCTTTGGACATTGCTTCACAAATGCTATTGTTGTGATGACACACAACTAATGTATCTATGGCACTTTCCAAGTCCTCATGGCCAGAGTTTTATGGAATAGCAGAGGGATGAAGAAATGGAAACAACATAGGGTGTAGTCAGAGTAAATTTATTTATTGAACAAATTTATATGGATGCCCAGCACATACATCAGTGACTCTGAGTGGTTTACAACATTAAAACGCCACATCATAAAAACTCATAAAACCTCACCTCACTCCTTAAGTGTACTTTTTTAAAAAATTACATTTATATGCCGCCCTTCTCCGAAGACTCAGGGCGGCTTACAATTTTTGGGACACAACCCAATGCGCTTAGCAATAGCCTTCATTCCATTGTATATGTCTGCTTATTACTAGGGCTTTTGGCCCCCCCAAGCAGCATTTTTACCAAGTCATCTTATTGCCCCCAACAATCTTGGGTCCTCAATTTACCTACCCCAAGAGGATGGAAGGCTGAGTCAACCTTGAGCCTGGTGGGATTCGAGCCTGCACTAATTGCAGGCAGCTGGAACTAAGTGCTAGGCATTTAACAGCCTGCACCACCAAGGCTCTTGGCACTTGCTATCCTATAATCTGCATAAGTTGATCCTCTTTGAGATTTTTCCATACCAATGATTTTCAGTAGGAGTCCTTCTGCAATGAATCCAGAACTAGAAACAGCTCTTGGTATCCTTGCCTATTTACTCAGGGAAACCCTACCCTGCCCTTTCTTTATTCTACCTATCACAATACAGGTGGATCTGCCATCTTGTAACTTCCCACAATGCTCTTGATTGGAATAATGGGGGGGGGGTTTGGAAAATGAAAGAGAAGAGAGGAACAACTCTCTGTCGCTTGACATACTTATATGACAGTGGATGAAGTTTTTATAACCTGATGGCAGAACAGAAGAGCCAGCAAAGGACTCTGCAATCAGAAACCTTGAAGCCCAAAGTAATCTTATTATCATCATCATCTTCTTTTAATGAGCCCATAATCACTTGCGAAGTGGAGTCTGGGCAACTGAATAGAACTAGCAGAGTGTTTTAATGGCCGGATGCGTTTCCTGTCGCCCATACAGAGCTTGTTCAGCAGATATATTCCCAGTGTGCCCAGAGAGAGAAATATCTGCCTCTACCTAGCCGTAATCTTATTATGAGTTTCATTGTTTATTAGATTTCTTGCAGGAGCTCAACAGGGCATAATGTTGATGTACTCAAGCATTTCCCATTAGACCCCATTGGGTGGGGGGAGGGCTAAGCTAAGAAGACTGTCTAGTTGAGTTATATCATTGGTTTCCAATAAAGGTAATCTTTGCTGTCAAATAAATGACGAATGATTCGAGAATGACCAGGGAAGTTTGCAGCTGCAGTATGCTGCAGTATTCAGGTGTTGTGGTTAGCCGGCAGCAGGTGTGGACGGCTGAGGAGAGTGAGGACTCAGATGAGGGACCAGGGCCATTAGGGAGTGGGCTGCTGCCTTCAGGGATTGTGGGGGCTGGCAGCAGCGATGAGGAGGTTCCTGAGGAGCCTGTGCCAAGTGCATGTGCGAGCAGGACTGCTCGCAGGAAAGAGCAGCTGCAGCAGCATGGGCAACTGCAAGGTAATGGCCCTCCTTCAAGAAGATAAAAGCCAGCTGTGAATCGGACATTCTTTGTAGGAAGCAAAAACATTTTGAAATTCCAGCATCATGGACATTGCAGTATCTTAAGTTGGTATTTGAAGACTCTTGTGTTGTAAAATATTTCTTATCTGTTATTCCTGGCAGCCTCGCACAGTTTTGGTGAGGCTTGTGCTTTATCAAAGTTAATTAGTTTTCAGCAGCCTTTTAACTGGAGATTCATAAGAATCATTAAAAGGTTTCTGTTCCCTTTGGTTTGTGTTTGTTTTATTGGAAAAGGGTTTGGGTCAGAACATCAGGACTGTTCCGAGAGTAGGGAAGGAATAAACCAGATTTTATAATTTTTTGCAATTGCCCTGGGAAGGAATGGGAGTGCGGGGGAGTGGGGAGCTTGGTCCCAAACTTTATTTATTTTACTGTCTTCAGTTATAAGCTGCTCTAAATCAAACATGACTGTGACTTATAAGGTCATACAAACGCAATATCATATTAAAACCAATTGCAACCTAAAAGGACTGTGCTCCCAGGAATGGCCAGCAGCCTCCAAGTTCATGTTTCAGAAGAATTTGGGCATTTGTGGCTGAATTGATAAGTGAAAAACTCCCGTTTTGAGCTCAATGAATGGTAGTGGCTTCCTTGTTCCTCTAATAGTCTGGTTCCATTGATTCATCTCAGGAAAGTTAACTTTCAGAGTGTGGGAAGCCCCTCCACTCCTAGAAGAATGAAATATTTTGAGAAATATTAAAAAGGCCGAATATTATATTTCCCTAAATGCGAAATAAAGAAACATGCTCTTAAAAGGCAGGAAGCAGACTCCATCTCCCTCCCCCCAAGAAACTGAGGAGGCCACGTTTTAAAAATGCAGATTTGGTAATAATCCATTCAAGACAGGATTAAAACCCCAAGGAAGCCAGCAGCTAGGATTAATTATATTTGCTAAAGATTTTTAATCTTTAGACTCGTTGCTGGCCTTTGCGAGACAAACTAATTAAATTCAAATAACAAAAATGCACAAAGCAAGCCTCTAAATTACAAAATGCTTGTAGAACAAACCGTATACAGATCCATGTACTCATCAAACCAATTGGTCAGCTGATCCAAGATTACTGGTGGTTCTGCTCCATCACTAAACCGTCTTTCCAATCAGCCTCCATGTTTCCAGTGTCTTTCTTCCCTGCTTGGAACAGAACCAGATGGATATTTCTTCCAACAAGGAATCCATAAGACCAAGAAAGACACCCCCCCCCCCAAAAAAAAATGCCTGTGGGGAGATGAAGGCTGGTGGCTAACCCCGTTCTCAACCTTCTTCCAGATTACACCTTTGTCGTTCCAGTCGAGGTGGACTCCAGCGGAGCCTATCTCTCGCATGACATTTTGCACAGCGCGAGGAGAAAGAGATCCACACGGAGCTTGAAAGCTTCTTTGCACTACAGGTTTTCAGCATTTGGACAGGAACTGCATCTTGAGCTGAAGCCCTCGGACTTTCTGAGCCAGAACGTGACTATCCAGGTGCTTGGGAAAGATGGCATTGAAGATTCTCAGGTTCGTGATATTGAACAGTGTTTCTATCAGGGATTTATAAGGAACTACAGTTCTTCTTCCGTTGCCATATCCACGTGCACAGGTTTGGTAAGTGTTACGTGTTGTTGCTTGGTTTTCAGACTGTTCCCCTTATGCTACGCTTGTTCTCTCCTGTTGGCTTAAGGCTGATTTAAAGTTGCCTGCAACTGCCCACCACTGTTGCTTCATACCTATGCTGCTAAGTCCTAAAGATGTTTTTCCAAAAGGCAACTGGATTTTTTTGCCTTTGAAAATGTTTCTCTACTCATGCAAGAAGCTTCTTCAGTTCTAATTCAAAGAAAACAAACAAACAAACAAATGAGAAAGTCCAAGGAGTTTGGAAAAGCACCTTTGGGGCAACCATGACCTGGATAATTGACAATATCCATAAGAGAGAGGGGTTGATGGGTATGTGCAGAAGATGGGCTGACACAAAAAACCCCTAGAGCCCATCTGGAGTGCACATCCTGAATGATGATTGCTTGATCTGACTTCTGTGCTTTGCTGTTTAAGTGGCCTCTAGCCAAAACGTTAAAATCCGCAGACGTATGGATGCAGAAAAGGAATTCTATGCAACCGTCCATGGATGACAGATGCATATGTTCCCTCATGCACAGTGCCAGAGAAGTCTGCTTGACCCCTTAGCAGGGTCCTTCCTTCAGGGCTCTATGATGAGTTATTTTGGGGGGCAACTCTATATAATCTTGTTCAGAAGCCAATCAAGTTCTATCTTGTGACATGAAGGCCTTCAGTCTGAGATTGTGCATCATGCTAAATCATCATGTGGTTGACACATGATGTCATCTTGCTTTAGCAAGATGGGTGAATCCTTCTGTGGTGTTCATAAGCCATGCTTTTTATGGCTCGGAGGATTTTTGTAAACTCGACAAATGGCGATTCATTGGTAGGCTACATTTAAGCAAACCATTGCTTAGTGCAATGTGGGAAGCCAAACCACTGTCAAAATTCTCCAAACAACTGCTACTTATGAGATCTTCTTTTTGGCACATTTATCAAAATCTCGCAACATTTGCCTCCACCCGACCTCACCCTTAATTTCTCAGCATTCAGCAAGAGTTTTAGATAGAGATGATATCACTGCATGAGAAACAGATTCTCCAAATGGATTTTTGAGCAGTGGGAACACTTGGAGGGCAGATGTTCATCTACGGGAATTCCTTTTCTGCATCAAATATATTGGATGTATGTTTGACACAGTGATGGGCAACATTTTACTAAAATGTCAGGCTTACGCACTGTAGATATTACCTTCTCAGTTTTACTACTCATTTGCCTACACCTGCGGAGTGAATTCCAAATATTGTAGTAAAAAAAAAGACTTCCAAAGGCTATCCTCAGATTCAGAGGGCTGGACCTCTGTTCCATAGAAAAGCCCATCATGTATTTTTTTTAATTCATATTTATATCCTGCCCTTCTCCAGAGACTCAGGGCGGCTTACAATTTTTGGGATACAACCCAGTGTGCTCAGCAATAGCCTTCCTTCCATTGTATATGCCTGCTTATTACTAAGCGGCATTTTTACAAAGTCAGCTTATTGCCCCCAACAATCTTGGGTCCTCAATTTACCTACCCCGAGAGGATGGAAGGCTGAGTCAACCTTGAGCCTGGTGGGATTCGAGCCTACAGTAATTGTAGGCAGCTGGAACTTAAATGCAGGCATTTAACAGCCTGAGCCACCAAGGCCCTATTTTGTTATGCATTCTTTGAAATCTGGGCATGGTGGAATTTCACTGATGTATTTTCACTTGCTGTACAAGGGAAATGTAGGGATGCATAGATGTAAGTATGTATACATGATCATACAACTTTTCTTTTAGTTGAGGGTAGCAGTGGGACATGTTGGAAGGGGCATGCTTCAAAAAGTGACAAAAAGCAACAAAAGTTGACCAAATTAAATCTAAACATAATTCAGTCTGATGAAGGTGTGTATATTTAATATTTCATTTTTAAAATTTCTGTTAAATTAAATCCTGCAACTCAGTGGCATTTTTGGAGAGTTTCTGTAACTGCATTCCAAGCTTTAGGTTGGCGCATGATACACCAATCCACAATCTAGTCCATTTTAGCTGATTGTTAAAAATTAGGATTGGAACTGATTAGTTCGTAGATAGGGATGACCAGGCAATCTCAGGACCATAGATTGAAAAATTGGGGAAAAAATCAGAACAAAGTGATGGAATAATGTGGTCTGGAGTCACAGGAAGGAGAGGCTCCTTCCTAGAGAGCAAAGAGACAGTGAATCTTGGAATATCTGGTGAGCAGGAAGAGAGCAAAGATGTATCCTCCCTAGCAATTCACCGAGTTTATCTATAATTTTGCAGATCACTGCTTTAGTCTGGCAAGACTCTGTATGTAGGTAAACAACAATAAAGAGACTACTCAGATGCCATTCTTGGTTCTTTGGACCTGACAAATACTTTCGTATTGTTGCCAAGAAAATGTCATAATTTGTTTGCAGGAAATCATCAGAAACTAACTTTGGTTTAAGGGAGGATTTATCTTTATCCTTCAGAGATTTCCTCTTTAAGGAAAGTCTACAGTTGATTGGGTTAAACTATAAGTTCACCTTGAAATACTTGCAGTGGAATAAGGGTATCCACTGTGCTAGAGGAAATCTCTTTGAACTCCACCACCATCAGGCTGTAAAAAGCTCTTTGGGTATTGAATTGCTATTGTAGTTGTTCCAATAAAATTCCAATGAAGTGACAACAGCAGAAAATATAAGTGGCAAGGTAAAGCAATGTAATAAAGTACTCAGAAGTACCAGTATGAATGCTCTAAGGAGGCTTTCAACGTGGGCTAAAAATAGATGACCACTAGGTGGCAACAAAGGATTTCAATCCCACTTTGCTGCCCTCTATTGGCATTGGAGAGCAGATTGGTGTAGTAATTAAGGCACCAGGCTAGAAATCAGAAATCGATGAGTTCTAGTTCTGCTTTAGATACAAAGCCACCTTGAGCCAGTCACTTTCTCTCAGTGGAGGCAAGGAGGCAATAATAAACCACTTCTCTAAAATCTGCCAAGAAAACCTTAGGGTCTTGCCTAGGCAGTCTCTGCTAATTGGACACGATTGAATGGAAAGAAAAGAAATATGGTGGCTTAGATTTTTTGGTGCATACCTGGTGATCGTTGCTGCAAAATATTGTCAATGATTCTTGGATGAGGAAACCAGCTTAGTTTTGTGGTAGATAACATCTTTGCACTTAGGTCTTGGGTTCAATTTTTGAACATCGGTAGGTGCAAGGTTTTTGACTTGTATGCATCCAGTCAGTCGTTGCTTACTAACCAAATGAACTGTATCTTGATGTGATGTGTGAAGCCAACTCTGGTATCAATGTGATGCTTGTAAACACCACTATCGGTACCTCCTCCCTTTTCCACAATTAGGTTACCCTTCTTCTATTCATTTTAGTCCTGGCAATTAAACGAACAGTTGCATTGCTTTACATGGTTGGTGGCGCTAATCATCCCATTGTTCCTTTCATTAGCAGGAGCTTCCCCACAATGCAAATGCAGTGGCCTATTCTTTCAAACCCGAAGCATCACATTGGGATTTGGAAGCCATGGCATTTTAATGGATGGCAGGGATCCTTTGATCTTGCTTGCTTTGGAGTGCATGTGTGAGCAGTTCAGAAAAACCTGGCTCTCAGCTGCTGCTTTGCTGCTCTTGCCTATGTAGAAAATTTATTGGGAGAGACCAAAGACAAAACACATCGATTATCACTAGAAATGAAGAATTAAGGAATTGCAGCTTTCTTGAAATCCTACTTATGAGGCTAAGGATACAACATCTGTTTAGGACAGAGTTGTATTTAACCAACAGACAAAAGTTCAGAGGTCAACTCAAAAAGATTTTAAGGGAACAGCTAGGCAATGAGCTTAATATGCTTCTGAAGTTGACATTTTTTAAATCTGGAATTGGCATCAGAGGAGCTTTTGCATCCTGTCCCTAGACAGTTGTGGGTCATAAGTTGCCAAAATACGGTTCTGTAGATCCCCAGTGAGAGAAAGAGATCATTCTTGCTAGAGAATTGTTTGCTTTCCATTAGGAATGTAAGACTTAGGACCAAAGGTTGCCTTCTTTTACTATAGACATTGGTCAACTGGTTACTAATCCATGGAGCAAAATTAGTCATATTTTATCTTGGGTCTTTCCAGTGGCCAATCATGATGATACAATGGTGGCTCTGGCTGATCTTTTTAACCTAGATCTTGGGAATTGAGGGTATCTTAAGGAAAAACCAACCTCAATTTTAAGTTCTTGAAATATTTCACACGTTTATGATACCTGTTTTACTTTACCACTGCCTCCAATTCTCTAAAATACTCATTAACCCCCTTCCCCACCACTCCATTTAAGAGTTCTGATCCCACTCATGAAATGAGCCCAGTAATGAAGGGCTTAATGGCTTAAAGAATCTCAAGTTTTCACATTCTGCATTAGAGGGACACAACAGTGCTGGGCTGTTTACTGGCTGAATTCCCCATAAATCGTGAAAAACTTAGTGTTTGATTATATGACAGGAGGTCTCTATGAAACAGAATCTTATGCATTTTACAATACATCATTGTATGATAGCCCAATAAAACTGCAACTAGATGCATCAGCTGGTTTCATTGATGTTGTTCATCTGTGATACTGTACTAAGCTCTAGTTTCACTGCAGATAGCACTTTCATGCTGTTGCACACATGGCACGTCTCCTGCCAGCATCGATGTCCCATCGCCCTGTACGTTCCACAGGAAGGGCCTCCAGTGTCGGCTGGCGGTGCCCAGAGGCAGGGCCTTCTCTGTGGTAGCACCCACCCCATGGAACCAGCTCCCTGTGGGGCTCCAATTGGCCCCAGACCTTTGTTCCTTCCGCAACCTGAAGACCTGTTTTTTTCAGCAAGCCAGCCTGGACTGAAGGGAAAGGGGATGGGTTTTAACTGTATTTTAGATTAGTTTTACTGGTTTTAAAGTTTTTTGGGCTTGGGGTTTAATAATGTTTTAATTAATTTAATTTTGTATTGTGTTTTTAATGTGAGCCGCCCTGAGTCCCTTGGGAGAAGGGCAGCATACAAGTCCAATAAATTCAATTCAATTCAATTCAATTCATCCATCATGTGTAGTATAGTTGTTTTATCTTTTCCTGTTTCAACTATGCAGTGGTCCTGGTTGGCTTCAATTATGCAGGGAATGTCTTGGAACTTCCAAACTAAGTTCAAATTTATTACCAGGTGGACTTCCTAAAGAAGAGCATATCTTTCATTTGGGATTGCTCTTAAGGGATGAGATGGATTTTTTGAGAAGGTCAGAATAGCTTCCAGAACTGCAATTAAGGAAATATTAAGTAAAGCCTTCAATAGTAAACCAACAACCCTTTAAATAATACATGCAAAAATAAAATATATATTTATTTGCTTTACGCATGTACATATATACCGCACACACACACACACACTTATTTGCCAATCAAAGATATTTGTCTGGTCCTGGGATCATTATCTCTTAGCTGCCTGGGTGAATAGGGATATCTTCAGTTATTACCTAAAAGCAAATGTTACGAGTGGCCATTGGTTATACCTTCAAAAGAAAATTCCTATTGCCATCAAGAAAGACCACATAATAAAGATGACAATACAGCCACTGGAAAATATGGTCTTGGGATACTTCAAGAGTTTAGGCTGAGAAATCTGCATTTATTTAATTGGTCAGCAATATCTTAGCTTCTCTTTTGGGGGGAGTTTTGTTGCCTCATTACTCCCCTGCTACAGATCTAGTCCAAGGCTGCTGTGTCAACATAATGAAAGTCCTTGGTTAACTAGCAGCCTGGTGTGTGTGCAAATGAAGTAACAATTGTACAGATATGACCTAGTTAGAGAATTCTTGGGTAAGAAATTTGCTGATTATATTATTGTCTGCCTTTCAGTGTGGAAAAGGGGCCTTGCTTCTTTCTTGCCAAATTCTTCTTTGGCAGGCCTACTGTAGGTTTGAAGGGCACTGCAGATAATCCTGACCTTGGTTTGACTAGCTCTGCTCAGGACTGCTGAAAGGAAAATTATTTTGGGCTTTAAACAGTAGGGTATGTCTTTTAAGTCATAGATATGCTGCAGGTGTAGATGGAAGTCACATGGGTGTAGAACTAGTCAAATGGGAATTGCATTTGAGGTTTCAGCTGATAACAACAGATCTCGGGCTTTCACTGATGGCATGGGGGCGATATATTTTCTGCCCTTATGTGACTTGTCTAGGTGATATCAGTGCTAAATATCGCTACCATTTGACAGAACTAACCTGTCTTATGTTTATTAACTTGCAAAGGATTTTGACAAGTGCTCAAAATTGCTATGAATTCCTGGAGCTCAATAGGATATCAGTGCTAAAAATCAATGCCTTTAGACAGCACTTGCCTGTCTTAACTTCATCATCTTGAAAAGGATTTTGTCGAGTGCTCAAAAATGCCATGAATTCTTGGAGCTCAGTATGATTTCCTTGAAATCCACCTGCATTCTAAAGTGTCAGTTGTCCCAAAGGTGCTTTTCCAAAAGGCAACTGGATTTTTTGTTTATTTTTTCCTTGAAAACATTTCGCTTCTCATCCAAGTAGCTTCTTCAGAGTCCCTGCACAACATCATGGTGTAAGATGTGTGGCTTGTTATATAATGATATATGGAAGGGTGAAAAGTTTGTTGTGCATCTTTGAACACATGTTTGAAACAGTGGAGCTTTCTTCCGTAATGCCCCACATGGACATCTCTGGTTGTATAGCCATGTTTGCAATTTCTGCACTTTTCCCCACTTTTAAAGAAGACAGCTGTATGGAATGTTATTTCCCATGGCATATGCTTTCAATTAGCCTAGTCCAAATAGCAGGAACTGTTTAAAGTTAATATTGTAATTGAAAATGTTTCTGGAAGGTAGGATTTTTTTTTTAATATCACAATTAGGGGGGAAGTCTGCCAGTAGTTGGGAGCTGTAACTGATGAGAAGGCTGGGAAAGATTCCTTGATTAAGAAGGCAAGTTCAGAAGTTTAGCACCTGTTACACTCAAGGAATTTCTTTTTGAGAGCTTATACAGGAGGAAAAGCAGGTTTTCTCCAACTAACCAATACTGCGCTTAAATGGATAAATGACCTTGATATTCATATATAGAAAATTTATTCCATTCTCATGAACCAATATATTGTACAATATAATCTATAACTTATATACAGAAGAGATAAATCGATAGATAGGTAGGTAGGTAAGTAGATAGATGGTAGAGATAGATAGATGATAGATAGATATAGATAGATATAGATATATAGAATACCTACATAACTTCTTGAATTCATAATATCTTACAAAATTGACTACATATTTCCATCATACGTGAGCCATAGTATTATGTGCTCTTTTTACTATTATCCATGTACTCTATGCCATACATTACATAACTAAATGAATACATTTCTTTTGGTGGAAAGTTGAAGATAACAGGGCAAAACAGGACACAAAATAGTTGGCGCAGTATAAGTAGAATTTTTTTAAATAGAGAATGGAAGATGTAGGGAGATATCTTCCTGGGCCGTTGCGTTAGGAAGTTGGACAATTTAATATCTTGCCTTTCAATCCTGCTGCATTGGAACTATTTAAAATTGAACTATGACTTATAAAACAGTTCCTGCGATTTATGGTGTGAATCTCCCAGCTGAAGCCTAAATGTTTGTATATCATTTCGCAGAGGTCAGAAATACAACATTTGCAGCTGAGCTACCCAACTTTGTGTAACACTTCGACATGTTGACTGTGGTGGAATCTTTAAATGAACTTCATAAAAGTTACATTATATTTTGTTGCCCTTGACTGATATATTGCAAAGCTTTGATGCGTTCATCAAGATGTAGATGTGTTTAGTTACTTGTTACATGTCCAATGTGAATAAAAGTTGCTATTCTCTCCCTCTCCCTCCCTCTCCCTTCTCCCCTCTCATCTCCCATCTCCAAACTGGTGAAATGATGTAATTTCAGATGCCCTTAAAAGGCATATTTTCTACTGCCAAAATAAATAATAATTAAGGAAGTGTGAAGTGTGAACGCTATCTAAACTATCACAAGATCCAACTGATGGGAGCAATCTTGGAAGGTCAAGGAGCTGGATTGATTGTGTTTGAAATGATTCTTTTTGATATATCATTACAGCAGCTTGTATGTCTGGGATAAGTGCTGGTACTTTTCACCAATGGTTTTTAGAAAATGGTTCTTAGCCTATGAACGGAGATTTACTAGAGTCCCTCCAGTACAAATGTAGCCATTAACTCTTTATCTGTCCTGATGAAATGACCTTTGTACTACAGTGAATGTCCCATGTTACTACTCGAAAGAGAGGACAACCTGAATTAGGAAATTCTTGTATTCGGGTGGAGTAAATCCTGCTGAAGAATAAATGTCATCAGATCTAAGCAAATAGAGGCATGCATTTCAAACTTCCCACTAGATTCTATTGAATAAATATTGTGGGACTATTCCCTTGATTAGCTACATTGGGGGACATGACCTTGGGTCAAATGATGGGTCTTCCATGAGAGTATGAGCCTTGTTTTCACCCATTTACTTTTTAGCATTGCTATGAGACTTTGGGGGCTCAAGAACATGGTTGCTATTAAAAAGATGCTACAAGTGGATCCTTGAATTAATTATCTGCTGTGGAAGAGCAGAAGCCTGGATCATATCAGCTGCTAGTTTGATCCAGTGAAGTCATTCTTATGTAATAATAATAATACAAACCTTACTGAACATAGATTTCTAATGTGCCTTTATGCATCAGTTGAGGTCTGTATTAAGCCATGGATTCAGTTACAAATAGGGAGCAGCTAGAGTAGACAAAATAATTTCATGACCATTTGGCATTAACGTCATTTGCAAGAAATATAGAATATAGGTGGAATGTCAGACCAACATACCCAAACAACCAGCTGTTGCACACATGGCACACCCATCTGATGTTTTCAGTCTGATGTCTTCCTTTCTTGAAGGAATTGACTGATTTTGCTACTAGTTTATAATAATATAAAATAATAATATAATGTAAAAGAAATAACTAGAGTGCAGGCCATTCTTATTGCTGAATTGTTAGATAAGAAAACAGTGTGGCCTTTGACCAAAGGATGCACTAGGCAGTGAAGTTCTTTGGTATCTTCTCTAGGTGTTTTGACATCTTATTGTTTAAAATCTTTGCAGACTTTCAAAATACAACATATCGCTCCATATAATAAACGTTTGGACATGTGGACATAATTCCAACATAGAGAAGAAAAGTTGGTCTAATAAGCAAGGAGACAACTGTCTGTCTAAATGTGTGGAGAATGGGGAGAGAAAAGAGTGGGCTACCTCATTTTCTTCTGCAGGCTATTTCTTTGGATCAGGAGAATATAAATAAACCCTGGGATCAGTGTGTGGCTCATTCCCCCAAAAGATTGCCATATAGGCCAAATAGATTCCAAGATACTAGAAGCTTATACTTCATGAGTGTCTGTTTATCTATCTATCTAGACCTGTGGGGCAATGAGCCTGGTACTTAACAACAGACAATTCTGGGAGCATATTTATACTTCTGTTTTCTCTGCTTCGCTCAGTGTGAAACCCTACATTTATTCAACTGAATATTTGAAGAGAATTTACAATTCTTGACACACAGTCTTGGCTTAATTATTTTGGTGACCTCTTTTAGGAGGTGGGAGGATTAGCGTGTTGCCATCTATAACTATGCATTAAATCCAGATAAAACATTGAAAGGATGAATACTGTAAAAAAGATATGAACTTTTTTTAAAGCTACAAACATTGTAATTCACGTTAACATAGTTACGTGTTTTCTTGTATTGCAGTTCTCATTGCTTTAGGCTTTCTCCATGCAAAATCTGAAGGATTTATATAACTAATGCTGTGCAGCTTATAATTAAGTAAAACTTCGTTTCTTTGCCCAGATATGAAGATAGGATGTTTTCTGATAATAAGGCTCAGACTGAAGAATTTCCTTTCCCTGGGGTGCCACTTGTTTAACTTCCACACAGTGTTGCTTATTGCAGAGAATTCCATGCTGTGACATACTCGTTCAACCAGATGTGTTCAAATCTGCCAGATCATGGTCTGAGAAAAATCTGTGGCTCTTCAGATGTTGTAGAACCTGAACTCCCAACAGTCATAGTCATAATGATCAAGTGTGAAGGCTATTTGGTTGTACTTTAACAGTATCTAGAAGACCACAGGTTAAGTGCCTCTTTTTAGTTTTTACAATCAGAAACACGTTTAATGTTTTAGTTCGGAGTGTCCTGTCTCCTTTTGATATTCTCCATTTGCCTGGTCAAAGTCTGATTTAAAACTAAGTAATTGTAAGGAGTGAGAATAGGGCATAGGAAGATAGCTTAGTTATTCTAATTACTGAATTCTTTCCAAATGTGTATCGAATGCCTATAAATAAGCAAATGTGCATTTCATACAGATCTGTGTTCTGTTTTTGTGCAGCTTAATGGTGGTGCACAAATATTTCTTCCACATTAGCTTCAAGTCCATATATTTATCTATCCTAAATTTGGCGTGGATTCCCCTCTCTCTATTTTTGATTTATAGTATTTGTGTTTTACTGTATGTCTGAATTGCATAAAATGACAGTAGTGTGTGTCTCAGATATATCTTGTTGACCACTCCTTGTCCCAGAACACTGGACTAAGTTAACTTTTGACCTCATGCTTCATTATTCATATAAATTCTATTCCCATGCAGTACATCCCGTATTCTTAGGTATCTTTGCATATCCTCATCATAGTTGAAGATATGATTAAGAATTTAAGACAGAATTCTGCTTCGCCAGTGACCAAAACTAAGAAGCAGTTTGCCATTGGAGCCAAAGTGGTCCCACTCCTTACAATTCAGAGCTATAATTTATAGCTTAAATCTGTCATGAATTTAAATTGATAAATTGGAAAAATACTCAGATCATCCTTAAGTGACTCTTTTTGATGCCATGATCTTTTCTAGGCTAATCAAAGAGCATGACAGTTTATTGGTGGTCTTTGAGACCATCTTTTGGGAACATGCTGTTCTAGGCAGCAAACTTTGGACATCTTCCATTCTGCGAAGGTTTTCATCAAGAAATGATATTTATAAGCTTGAAACCAAACAAGCAAAATCTAATACATGCCTGCCATATGGCATGAAAATGTGAACAATCTTAGTTCTCTTTGCCTTTTCTTTGACTTCCCAGCCCAGACTTGTTTATAAACATCTGAAAAAAAAGTATTTGGGGGTGGGGATGGGGTAGAGATGGGACTGCTTCCTAGTTCCCATGTAACTCTTTTAATTTCCTCTATGACTGCAGTCTTTAACTTTCTGCCAGGCAGCCAATATTGGATCTGTTTTGCAGATGACAAATGATCTCCATACAGTGAGCAGTTTGCATGACAGCCTGCCTCAACCAGATGCATGCGCCTGAAAAGTCACAGCATGTAGCTGATTTTGTAGGGGATGCTGGAATTGGAAGCACATCACGTGCATTGCTGAAGGGAGCAATTAAAAAAAAAAAGAGGCTGTGATGCTTAAAGAAGGTGCAGTCAAATGATGGAAAAGCTCATTCTTATTTATTGTCAGCACCAGATAGAAGTGCCCAGGAACAGGTGGAGAATGTATTTTCTTCAACACTGGGTTCTCACAAGAGATTTTACCCCATATGGAATTGAGAGAAAGCTTTTGCAAGTGGTAGAGCCACAGATGCTATGTCAAGCTTGAAGAATCAAGACCATGCATTAAGTTGCAGTTAAGAAGATTTATTGTTCAGGCCTATAAACAAGACTCTAGTCAATTAACGATTAGCACTAAATTGACCAGCATAAAACTGGTGCTAAATAAGAGTCAACAAAATTCAAGGGAGGCTATACTTGGAACATTTGTGGACAGTAATGATTCTAGACTGAGTCCTCTCTTGACTCCACCCTCAGGCTCTACCTGTTCTTCTAAATCTCTCACATTTTGTTTTTATAACTTGAGATAATTCATGAGGTTGGAGGAAGTACTTTTATAATCTTTCAAATTTATTTGTGTAGAATACCCTAGTATTTCTGCTATCAGCCATTTTTCAAAAGGCTTTGGATTCTCCTTGATTTGTTGACACAGACATCAATCAGGGTTTTTTTTATGAATACCATAGACTTCTCAATGTATGTCATGTCCCTGTCGGAATCTGATTCGGAGCGGGAGGCTGAACAGCTGACAGGGAGTGGGGTGTGGCTCCGTTGACTGTGGAAGAAACTGGGGAAGGGCACAGTCTGGCTGGGCAGAGCAGGGGAGAGATAGAACAAGGGAGAGGGAATTCAGAGGAAGAACCAGGCCCACCCCCTCTTCATCCTAGGGCACACAGGGAGGAATGGAGAAGGGAGCAACATGAGTTGTATCACTAACTGGGGAGGAAAGTGCACTGATTCCCTTCATTAGCTGCAGCTGGGAACACAGTGTTTAAAAAGGGAAGCTGTGCACAGTAAGTTGTTGGGAGCAAATCGTGAATTTATCTGGTATCGTTGTGGCTTATCTGTGTTCCTGGCGTCTTCCCAACTGTGTGAGTATTGCCGTGCTTTCAAGTCTGAAAGTCTTTCTCCTTCCCTGTCAAATTAATTACTGCAGCTTGGTTTGTTTGGATTTTTGGTTACAGTCTGTATGTACCTTGTTTTGGACTGAATTTTCTCCAGTTAAAGGCTGTTCCTGGGAAAGTTTTCTCCAGCTGAAGGTAACCTGGACATTGGGGGCAAAGTTGGAAATAATAAAGGGACTCTTTTTGCTTATTTGACTGTGTTGCCTTTGTGCCACTTATGGATAAAAGAGAAACCTTAATGTTTAGGAGCCGATACGATGGTTCCGCCCCAGGCGCCTGAAGGACCTGGAGAGGTTTCAGACGGCCCTGGGGTTCTTGCCCACCTCCCTCAGCCACAGCCCGGCCGAGACCTTGGCGGCCGCTTGGCAACAGGCCGCCTCAGCAGTGCTCGACCGGGTTGTCCCCTTGCGGCCTCTTCCTCGCCGAGACCTCGTTTGGCTCCTTGGTTCTCGGAGGAGCTTCAGGGGATGAAGCGGCGGAGGAGATGCCTGGAGAGCAGGTGGAGGACTAGTCGTTCCGAGTCTGACTGTGTCCAGCTAAGAGCCTATATTAGGACTTATCTGGAAGCGATTAGAGCGGCAAGATGTGTTTATTTCTCTGCTCTAATCGCATCCACAGGGCCCTGCAGCCCTGTTCAGAGTCACTCGCTCCCTCTTGCATTTAGAGGAGAGGGGGGACCCTTTGCGGGGCAGAGCAGAGGAATTTAGTCTACATCTGGCGGATAAGATTGCTCAGATTCAGGCCGGCTTGGACTCTGACTGGCAGGGTTTAGATGATGGAGTGGCGATAAGTCTTGTGGATCCTATCTGGATTTAGTTTGACCCTGTCTCCCTGGATGAAGTGGACAGGATCATGCGGAGGCTGTCTTCCTCCATGTGTTTATTGGACCCGTGTCCTTCCTGGTTGGTTTATGCCTCCAGGGAGGTTACACGTGGTTGGCTCCAGGCAGTTGTCAACGCTTCTTTGAGTGAGGGGTTTTTTCCCACCACCTTGAAAGAGGTGGTGGTGAGACCCCTCCTCAAGAAGCCTGCTCTGGACCCAACCGTTTTGAATAACTATCGTCCTGTCTCCAACCTTCGCTTTTTAGCGAAGGTTGTTGAGAGCGTGGTGGTTCAGCAGTTTCCGCTGTTCCTGGAGGAAACTGATTATCTCGACCTGTACCAATCGGGTTTCAGGCCCGGGCACAGCACCGAGACAGCATTGGTCGCACTGATGGATGATCTCTGGAGGGCTCGGGACAGGGGTTTTTCCTCTGTCCTGGTCCTTTTAGATCTCTCAGCGGCTTTCGATACCATCGACCATGTATTCTTCTGGCTCGGGGTGGGAGTGGGGGCACCGTTTTACGGTGGTTCTCCTCTTACCTTTCGAACCGCTCACAGTTGGTGTTGGCAGGAGAGCAGAGATCGTCCCCGAGGCCCCTCACTTGTGGGGTGCCCCAGGGGTAGGTCTCTCACCTCTCCTGTTTAATATCTACATGAAACCGCTGGGCGAGATCATCCGTGGTTTTGGGGTGAGGTATCATCAATATGCAGATGATACCAGCTTTATATCTCCACCCCAGACCGGATCAGTGATGCTCTCTCGGTGATGTCCCGGTGCCTGGAGGCAGTGCAGGCCTGGATGGGGAATAACAGGCTCCAGCTCAATCCGGCCAAGACCGAGTGGCTGTTCTGGCATCTCGTGTTCAGTGGAAGTGCCATCTTTGGTCATGGGGGAGGTGTTACCCCCCGTGGATACGGCGAGGAACCTGGGTGTCCTCCTGGATGCACAGCTCAATCTGGAGGAGCAAGTGGGGCTGTGGCCAGGGGCTTTTGCCCAGGATCGGCTGGTTCGCCAGCTCCGCCCTTACCTGAACCAAGATGCCCTTCGAACGGTCACTCATGCACTCGTCACTTCCAGAATTGACTACTGCAACGCTCTCTACATGGGGCTACCCTTGCGGATTACTCGGAGGTTGCAGCTGGTGCAGAATGCGGCTGCACGGGCAGTGATGGGGGTATCCCGATACTTCCATGTTACACCCCTCCTGCACGACTTGCATTGGTTGTCGGTTGCCTTCCGGGTCTCCTTCAAGGTGTTAGTAACAACTTATAAAGCCCTAAATGGCTTGGGTCCAGGGTACTTGCGGGAACGCCTCCTGCCAGCATCACACTCTGATCGCCCCGTGCACTCCCACAGGAGGGGCCTCCTGGGAATACAGTCGGTCAGACATTGTCGTCTGGCGGTTCCCAGGGCTAGGGCCTTTTCTGTGGGAGCCCACTATGGAATCAGCTCCTCGGATCTTTGTTTGGCCCCTGATCTCTGCTCCTTTTGTCGAGACCTGAAGACTTGGCTGTTTCAGCAGGCCGGCCTGGATTGACCTTGGGGTGGGTTGTTTTATTGTACTGTTTTTATCGTAATTTTAATTGTTTTCAATGTTTTTAGTAATTTTAGACTTGTTTTTGTTTAATATTGTTTTATTGTAAATATTTCTCTTTTCATATGTTCGCTGCCCTGAGTCCTTGGGGAGAAGGGCGGCATACAAGTCTAAATAATTAAATAAATAAATAAATAAATAAATTAATAATAATAATAATACAGCTCTTTTGGAATTCATAGTTTACAAAACTTGAATTGTAGCCAAGGAGGGATTAAATTCAATACTTTATCATTTATATTTATTTATGGGATTCAGATGGGCCCAAGAATTTCTTAAATGGGTTGCTGTTGTTAGTTGTGAAGTCATGTCCAATCCATCACAACCCCATGGACAACATTTCTCCAGGCCTTCCTGTCCTCTACCATCCTCCAGAGTCCATTTAAGCTCACGCCGACTGCTTCAGTGATTCCATTCAGCCACCTCATTCTCTGTCGTCCCCTTCTTCTATTGCCCTCAATCTTTCCCAGCATTAGGCTCTTCTCTAGTGAGTCCTTCCTTCTCATTAGGTAGCCAGTGTCAGCTATGGAATCATGATTCATCGCTGCCACATAGCTGGATAAAGCGGGGGGAGGGGTTTGATGTTAACTGAGTAGCTCTTAGTAGACAAAATATAATTCTTTTGATAGTTCAAGGTTAAAGAGTGTGGCGCAGAAAGAATTGGAACTTACCAATTGGAATTGGTTCATGTGATGTGATGATGAGTAAAAGGGGATGGGTTGTAGGTTGGGACATTGTGGGGAAGCCGGGAAACTTTTAGTTTTGGAATTCCACAGATGTGCCAGGTGCTATTCTAATAAAAGTACTTTTGAGATTATACTTGTCTTGAAGTTACCGACAGGAATGGATGTTCCCTGGAACGTTGACAGCCAGAGTATTTTGAGTTTCAACCTCAGGATCTGGTCTTCTAAAGAGCAGTCAGGGTTGATCTCCTCTAGGACTGACTGGTTTGATCACCTTGCAGTCCAAGGCACTCTCAGGAGTCTTCTTCAGCACCGTAGTTCAAAGGCCTCCATTCTTTGGTGCTCAGCCTTTCTTATGGTCCAACTTTCACAGCCATACATTGCAACTGGGAAAACTTTAAATGGGTAGTTAATGGTAAAGGATGACATTTCCTATCTCTTCCTCTGCTGACTCCCACAAACATGCCAGATAGATTTACTTTCAAAGAATTGGATGAAGGTGAAGAAGAGATGCTATAAATGTCTCCACTTAAAAATGCAATAAATAGTTTGGGGGAATTATAATTTATTTTTTATTTTTATTTTATTTGAACTTATATGCCGCCCCATCTCCGAAGACTCGGGCTTACAACTAAAACATGAAACAATAAATACTTAAAAAACAATTAAATTAGATTATAAGTCCAAATATAAACACTATAAAACCTTAAAACCATCCCTCCCCAGAGGGGGTCACAGCCCGGGTTGGTCTTTAACTCACGGCGAAAGGTGCGGAGGTCAGGGGCCAGGCGGAGCTCCAAAGGCAGTTGATTCCAGAGGTCAGGGGCCGCGACAGAAAAGGCTCGTCATCGGGGAACCGCCAGCCGGCATTGACCTGCCGACGGGACCCCGAGGAGTCCTTGCCTATGGGCTCGCACAGGGCGACCGGTATAATGTTATAAGGGACAACAGAGATCGCCATTTGTCTATGAAACCATGGGACAACAGATTTAAGAATATCAATGACCTTTGCTTCTGATCTGCTGCTGTTGATCTGAAGATCTGAGTAGTAAAGATCAAAGGTGGATGAAACAGTGGTGACCGTGGAGTTCACCATTTCCATCATTTGCATGGCATGATTAAAAAGAGAAGAGAAATTGCTCTTTATGGTAAAATTGAGACTGGATAGAATTGTGTCATTCTGCCCATGTTGTATAAGACCTTAGTGTCTGATTTGATAGTTTCCTTGGTAGGTTCTCAGAACTTGGTATTTCATGACTAATCCCATTCTTAATGTATGGGAAATTCAGTTCCTTGAATGCTCTGAACTGCATTGAAGGAACTGACTTTGTGTTTATTGTTTCTTTTGCTGATGAGGTTAATTTTCTTGAGCACTACCCTTTCTGTTTTCTGTTTACCTTTGTGTGTGTGTGTTTGAGAGAGAGAGAGAGAGAGGGAAAGAGAAAGAAAAGAAAGAAAGAAAGAAAGAAAGAAAGAGAGAAAGAAAGAGAGAAAGAAAGAAAAAAGAAAGAAAGGAGGAAGAAGATAGGTCTCTGCAAACTGTAATTTCCCCAAGCAATTTCTCTTATTACTCAACAGACTAAGTAGATCTATGTCTATCAGCCTTACCACCTGTCTTCATTGTTTGAGGAAATAATATTACTGATTAAAGAGATTTCCTGCTATTTGCACTAACTTCACATTTATTTTGCAAATGACTTGATTAGCCATTTGATTTTCTTATGTGTGACTACCTTTCTCCCACTTCTGACAAAGCTTTCCTATCACTCACCTATATTTTAACATTTCATCAGCTACTTGTTGGTGCATGAGTTGCAATTCAAACAGTGCTGCCTTCTTTCACGGTAAAACAAGCGAAGCATTAGGGAATTCCTCCCCTAATCCTGTGGCTTCCCGTTTGCTTTGCAATGCTGGGTGGAACTGTCACTGTGAATAAAGTATTTAGACTGTTATCCTGAACTTGCAGAAATCTTGCTTGACTTGGAACATAGATTTGATGGCCCGATGCAGAAAGATATATGTTATTTGGGAAAAAATCATTGTTATTCCAGTGGTCATAAAAACAGCTAGAGACACCATTTCTGGTTAGAAGTCAGTGAAGGTGACATTTCTTCTGAACTGAACTAGACTGGACTCCATCAAACTTTGGAAATATTCCAGTACTTTTCTTTGGAATAGAAGTGAACTGAAATTGCTATCTTTTTTCTGGATTGTTTTTTTTGTACTTCATAGTCTAATTTACAGCTCTGCAATTTTTTGGTGCTATCCTCTCAAATGCTCACCAGACTCAACTCTACTTAGCTTTGTTAGAACAGCCTACATGGAAAGGGTGGCTATAGTTAACTGTGCTGTTGGTAAGTCTATAGTATGGAGAAGATGGGCAAGGGGTTCTGAAACTATTTTAAAAGGAGGGGATAATATTATATGGGGAGAAACATGCATTCTTTATTTCTGCATTTTACGTTAGAAAGAGATCTCGTGAAATGGTGCATATCAATGACATAGTTAAACATATACAAAACCAATGGAAACAACATATGTTTTAACCAAAATTAGAAAAAAAATCCAGGTAATGAATGAAACAACTTGGACTATTGTCTGGAACTTTTAGAGGAACAAACAGTCTTACATAATGAATTTCGATGGGGGAAGTCTTTCAACCTTCTGAATGTAAACCTTCTGAAGAATGATTTTCATTTTCTTGACCTAGACCCTTGACACTTTTCATTGACTATGGCAGCAAGTCTCACACCTGACCTGCCAAAATCCAGACCATTAAATGCCAGCAAATCTGGTTGTCCAGTTTTTTGAAACCCCCAAACCTAAAGACACTGCCCCATAAAAGGTCAGAATTCGAGGGCTTGCTTTTCAGCTCAGAACTATTGACAGGTCTTGTCAGAGGTGGTGAGCAATTGTTGGATTTGCTCTGCTCAAGACAATTGAATGAGATGATAATGAGGATTTCAAAAGTTGCTTCTGTTTTTGACAGCTTAATATGTAGGAAGTAGGAAAATAATCAGGCAGAGACTGAATACTTCCTTCCCTTTGATGATGTTCATACTTTCATTCTTGCAGTTTAAATTACACTTTCCCCTCCAAAGAATGCAAGTCTTTTAATAAAACTAAGCTTTGTTGTCAGCTAAAGATGCCTCTTAACTACAAAATTCATGTATAAGTTGAACATTTTGCAATCATATATAAATACCGTTGGGTTCAATTCCCATAGTCTAGCTATGCATAAGTTTTCAGTTCTGCCCTATATAGCTATTAATATCTTATTAATCAGTTTGCCATTAGTGACCTTCCTTCCAAAGCAAATTTTAAAGCCAGCATTAAATCTTTGGAATATAAAAGTTCCTTTGAGCCTACATAGCACATAAGAGATGTACTCCTTGGGCACATGACTTTTTAACCTTCTATAGTTACTGTTAATCCCTACCCACTGAGAAGAAACTCAATAGCAGCATTTAGAAGAAGCAATTTGAATGGGACACTGATGGAACTCTGGTTTCACCCATGCAACATCCTTGATCCAGCTTGTCTCTTCGGAGCTGCTTTGAAAAATAAAGGCAACATCAGGATAGATCTGATTATACAACTCGCACATGTTTTCTGGTTTTGTTATTGGTCTCCCTTAAGTTGGCATTTAATGCAGTTTAGGGTATATTCATTGCTAGAACTCAGAGCTAATTATCCTGATTTGTTTAGTCTAGAGCCCACACCATTGGTCTGATTGTCTTCTTCTATCCTAAGTGTTATGTATGTAGGTTTGAATGTCATTGGTTTAGTTTGAATTGTTCTTGTAAAATGTCAGATAGAATTGGTTTAAAAAGTGCGGGAAAACCCTGCACTCTGATTGGCTGGCAACTATGGCTGCTGGCTATAAGTAGCAGCCGTAGCCCAGCCAAGTCGGGTCCATTCGAGCTGTAGTCACTAATAAACTCTTCACTGAAGCTCTTCGCGTCTGACTCTTCATGCAAACTTAACACTGGCGACGAAGGTGGGATTCCCCTGAAGAAGAGACGACGCGGAAGACAAGCAGAAGAGCGAGATGGCTGCGCTGAACACCCCCAGCCCGTTCGATCCGGCGCAGAAGACTGGGAATCGTATGCGGATCGCTTCCAAATGTATTTGGAAGGAAACGACTTCGCCGACATCTCCGAGAAGCGGAAGAGGGCGGTCTTTCTCACGCACTGCGGTCTGGCAGTCTTCAAGATGGTGAAGGCATTGGTGGGAGCTGCAGACATGAAGGTAATGGAATGGCCTGATTTAGAAAAGCTTTTAAGAGCCCACGCCCCACAAGTATCGTGCCTCATTAAGAGACACGAGTTTTACCGTCGAGATCAAGGGGAAAGCGAAAATGTTAACGACTTCGTGGCAAGTTTAAGGGACATTGGGGGTGCATGCGAGTTTAACAGCTTGGAGGAGGCCATGCGCGATCGGTTTGTTCTAGGCCTCAAAGACAAGGTGCTTCAGAGCAAATTGTTATTAAAACCTAAGATCACGTTGAAGGAGGCCATAGAAAAGGCCTCCTCAGCAGAAGCCACTAAGTCCTCAGCGGCAGCCATGAAGAAAATTAACAAGGCCTCAAGCCATTCTGATGTGGAAAAGTCCACAACAACCCATTGCGAGCAAATAGATTCTGATTCAGACTGTAGTGAGGTGGAGGAAGGAATTTATAGACTCAGAATGGAGAAGAAAAGGAAAGACCTTGGAAGAAAGAGGCAAGACTTTTATTGCAGAGGTGGTGGTGGGGGCCACCCCCGCACTGAATGCAAGTTTTTAGACACCATCTGCCTACGTTGTGAGAAAAGAGGTCACCTAGCAAGAGTCTGCAAATCATCCAGAACTCCACCTAGTAGGAAGAAATTTCCTGAGAAAGAATTCAAGCCCAACAACTTCAGTGAGAAAATGGGGCGCAACTCAGAAGCAAATGGGAAGAATGAAACTCATCAAACAGTCACCATTGGTCATTCTTCAACCTTGAGAAGCAGAAAAGTACATGTGAAGGTACTCATTGAAGGAAGGCCTTGCCAAATGGAAGTGGACTCAGGCTCCTATTTATCTATGGTGTCATGGGACACTATTCACAGGCTACTTCCCAACATTCAGAAGAAACATTTCCAGAAGCAAGCACTGACTCTTAAAGACTACCAAGGGAACAAGATTCCAGTAGTTGGAACAAGAGAATTCAATGTGAAGTTTAAAGGCCACACCAAACGTTTGCCCCTGACCATCGTGGACAAGGATCGCCCAAGTTTGCTGGGACTTGAGTGGTTCAATCCACTAGGCATCGAGGTGACTGGCATCAATCATGTGAGCAACTCTGAATGGGAGGAGGCCTTGAAGTCTGAGTTTCCAGAGGTCTTCAGTGAAGGATTGGGCAAGTATATGGGGACCCCTATCACTTTCAACCTAGATCCCAAGGTGCCCCCAATTCGTTTAAAGCCCAGAAGGGTCCCATTTGCTTTAAAGGGAAAAATTGATGCACAATTAGACAAATTAATAGCTCAAGGGGTTTTAGAGCCCACTGACCACTCCAGATGGGAGACACCCATAGTCACACCAGTCAAGACTGATGGGTCAGTAAGAATCTGTGGAGACTATAAGGGGATACTGAACCATGTGTTGCAGCAGAGCGCATACCCAGTACCAGTTGTGCATCATCTGCTACATTCCCTTGGCAGGGGTACAGTCTTTGCCAAACTGGACCTGGCCCAGGCATATCAACAATTAACAGTTGATGATGCCACTGCAGAGGCCCAAACCATTGTGACTCATAGAGGTGCCTTCAAATGTAAAAGACTACAATTTGGAGTAAGCGTGGCACCAGGCATCTTTCAAAGCCTTATGGAAAGAATGCTCCAAGGACTGCCAGGGGTAGTGCCTTATTTTGATGATGTGTTAATCTCTGCTGAAAATGACACTCAGTTGCAAGAAAGACTCAGAGAAGTCCTTACCAGATTCAGGAAAGCGGGGTTAAAAGTCAAGGAAGAAAAATGCACTCTTAAAACTGACAAGGTTGAGTTCCTGGGCTACATGATTGACAAGCATGGCATCCACCCTACAGATGCCAAGGTTAAAGCAATCAAAGCTCTTTGTCTGACTCTTCATGCAAGCTTAACACTAAGTATGGGATTTCATCTTGTTCCAAATTGTAATTCAGGATTTGCATCTGGATTGACCATTTCTGTTCAGTCCTAAATGCATTTTGATGAGCTGCTCCTCACAATTTCATTAATATATCATGAAATTAAGGTTCACAGGAATGAAATTCATGCATATTGTATAATAGGGAGAGGAGAAAATATTTTTTTTTAATGCAATGTGGGCAAGTTAGTTTTAACTAATTGAAATGTGAATTCCTCAGCTGCCTTCGAATATTACATACTCCAATAACAGACACACCCCTATTATATGCTCATGTAGGCAATTACAACACAAATAATGTTTAACATTGCAGAGAACATTTGGCCAAAGTTGTTCAATCTGATGGAAAGAAAATTTACTATCTTTCCAAAAGACAAGGGAATTTCAGTGAAACTCTCTTGTGCACTGTGCTTATAATTAGCATGTGACCAGATGGCTAAGAAGTAAGTGCATGTGGCTGTGCGTGTGTGAATGTTTTTTTCCCTTCCATAGTACAGTCCTCTTTCCAGAAGTTTGCAGTCTTCCAGATGTACTCCAGCACAAAGTCTCTTCCAAGTCCAACTGCTCAACTGCTGATGACTTGATGTACACATCCATGAAGTTTTCTTGACCAGCCTACCAAAGTGAATGGATGCTGCCTTCAAAAGTCTTCTTCCTGTTAGGCTTTTCAGATTAAGAGGGAAAATATAAAGAGTTGGGGAAGGGCAATTCATTCTTTATGTGTCCAGTCCTGCATTTAAAATACAATACCATTATCTTGATATTATTATTACATATGCAGCATTGCTTTCATGCTCAGTTATATCAGCATGCAAGCAATGACATGTCATTAAATGACTACAGGTAGTCCTTGACCGGTTCTCCAGAACTGGTCAGAACCTGCTGAATACCACCTCTTTATTCCCTACCCCCAACCTAAAGACTCTGGTCAGTGTGCAGTAAAACTAAACTTAATATGCAATTAAAACTCTGGAGGAAGAACAATCATTTGAAAACAATCAAACACACGGAACCTGCCACTCACTTTATCCTAACCCTTTGGGGAAAAGCCAAATACTTGAAAATTGCAATAACCTTCTCTATATGTTAAGACCAGAAGTGGTATTCAGCAGGTTCAGCAGGTTCTGACCAGTTCTGGAGAACCAGTAGCAGAAATTTTGAGTAGTTCGGAGAACTGGCAAATCCCACCTCTGACTGGCCCCGCCCCCTTCTCTTCTCTGCCTCCTGAGTCCCAGCTGATTGGCTGGGTCTTCTTTGGTTGCCCTGCACAGGAGAACGGAGCTGGAAAGCAAGTTAGTGGGGTGGGGAGGGAATGGGGATTTTGCAGTATCTTTCCCCTGCCACGCCCACCAAGCCACGCCCACAGAACTGGTAGTAAATTTTTTTGAATCCCACTACTGGTTAAGAAGTTTCTCCTTTTCCACAACTCAAATATCTAATTAAACTAAGCTATTGGTAATAGGTAGATTATGAATAATAGGTAAATATAAATCACCTAAACTTTTTTTAAATTGCTGGTCAGCCCTAACCAGGACAACTTTCCTAATACATTTCTGAAAATCTTTGCCTTCCAATATGACTTTGCAATAGCAAAATTACAGTTAAGGGTCCACCATGGATTGATTTTTTTAACAGGAGAGACAGGTCACTCTTTTTCATATGGTTCGAATCAATTATGAAATGAACCCTATAGGAATAATTTCAGATGTTGGAAATCCTTTAAATGACAAAATCTAAAACAGATTTACTGTATTCTTGTTTCTCTCTCTCCCCTATTCCTCATTAAGAGATAGGCAAACCAGTAAATGAGCTGTTATTGCAAAATACTGGATACCAAGATGAGATTCCCTGTAACTGTATATGATGGTGTCATATTTTCCTGATGACTTAAATCATAAATAATGATATCTATCTGCCTGTCTGCCTGTCTGTCTGTCTGTCTGTCTGTCTCTCTCTCTCTCTATCCATCTATCTATCATCTCTATCTAGCTCTGCATCTATCTATCTCTGTATCTTTGTATCTATCTATCTATCTATCTATCTATCTATCTATCTATCTATCATCTCCCTCCCTCCCTCCCTCCCTCCCTCTATGGGGATATCTTTGTCTGATTCCACTGTAAAATGCTGGTGATTCAAAGGCTACTGGTATATTCATTAGTTACTGGGAAGGGGAGCTAATTGTTCATTTGAGCGAGAAAGTTGTTGACCGTGTCACTTGAGATAATGAAATTAATATGGGATAAAAATAAATTGCGGTAGCGAGGTTTGTTTGAGTTCTTCTAAAAAAAGAACATTTTTTAAAAATTTGGATTACATTAAAGAAGTGGGTAACCTTCAGTCCGCATGCTGCTTATGGGTCTTGTTGCCTGTTTTGGTTCCTTGGTTCTCAGAGATCAATGGCCCTGACATTGAGTGGCAGAACATTCTAGTTCTGATCCTGTGATCCTTCCCAGTCTCAAATATAGATTATTAGAATGAGAAAGGAGACACTAGTACAGGATGTCCAGTCTTGGCAACTATAAAACTTGTGGCTTCAACTTGGGGACTTCGACTCCCACAATTCCTCAGCCAGCCATGGTTTTCAAGTTGTTAAGGTTGGACATTCTTGTTCTAGAAGATAAAATTCTCCCAGTTCCTAATCTTAATGCTCCTCCCCAAAACCACCCAAATGTTTTCCCTTTTGAAACTATGGTGGGCATGGGAACAGGAAGCCTCAGGAAGACCAATGCATCCATTATCACCCTTAGATATCTACCAAACCCATCCAAAAATGTACATACATAAATACGTACACACATAGATACATACATATGGCACACACACACAATGCCCATGGCTTTATCATTAGGGGTCCCTGTTAAGCTTGCCCAAGGAAATGTGTCTGTCTTTAATTTTTCCCCACAGAATTCAACAGCTGTCTGCTTCAGAGGGATGATGTTTAATTGGAAGGTTGCTAGATAACAGCAGAGTCTCTTTGAAATACAAGCTAGCAAAAATAAATGAAGGAGGACTCAGGTTAAGCATCAATAGTAGGTTCTTTCAGAGCACTGAGGTCTGGCAGTTGCCCAAGAACATTGGATGCTGATGCAAATTTTGACTATAGCTATCACATCATCACTTATTTAAAAATGTAAAGATGGCCCTTTTGATGAGATTGGGAGCCCATTTAATCCTTTATCCTATTCCAAATAGTGCTACTTGATGCTGCAGGAAAGCCCACAAGGAGGGTATTGTTGTTGGCCAAGAATCTACATCTGTATAATATCTATATAAACATACCATGCTACTTTTTACTCAATCAGACCAGTAGTTTATAGAGGCCAGTATTGTACAGTTTGACATCCTCCCTCCCTCCCTCCCTCCCTCCCTCCCCTTCCTTCCTTCCTTCCTTCCTTCCTTCCTTCCTTCCTTCCTTCCTTCCTTCCTTCCAACTGGAGATGTTTAGCACAAAACCTGGATCTTCTTCACACATCTGCTTTGAATGAAACAGCAGAATTGCAAACCACAGAAGCTGATAAGTGATTAACAGAAATTGTGCTGGTGCTGACCTTGATAAAGATCATGTCAGCTCTTTGAAGTTGAGAAAGCTGGATATACTAATATGAGTAAGGACATAGCTCTGTGTGTTTGTGTACGTGCAGACAAGAGAGGGAGGAAGAGACAGAGAGGGACACAGAGAGAGGGTACATACCAGAGAGCTTTTACTGCTGCATAATGCATTTTTTATTTTGTGAAATAGATCCTAAACAGTTCTTCTGGAACCCCCAAACTCTATATTTTTCCATAACAGAGTTGGATGGATCAGTGGTCTCCTCCATTGGCAGAGAGGAATTTCACTTTTTGCATGGAATGAGGGATTTAGAGGGCCAGTTTTTTCCTGCAGGCAGATCTATTGATGACATCTATAACTCTCAATGTTTCTTGTATTGGTAGCATTATAGGAAAGTGGAAGAGCTAATTCTACTTTCTACATTTCCCAGTTAGGTTATTTAAAACAAACTAAGAGAGCAAACTATCTCTTCAAGATGTCCAGATTTGCCAGCACAGAGAATATGTTCCTTTGTTTCTTTTGTTCCTGCCAAGAATCATCTTGGAAAACCCAACTAAGATGTGCAAATATTTATAAACACAGTCAATAAATGTTTATAGCTTTGATGAAATCTCACAGAACTGTCATTGGAATTCTTTAGAATGGGAAAGTGGAACAACCAATGATGCTTCAGAATGATGGGAAGATGTCTAACAGAAAAATTAGTTTCAATAACAGTTCAGTAGTAAAATTACACATCTCATATAACAATCATCAGTAAATTTCTCAAATTGACTGATAAACAAATGCCAAGAGAAAGAGGAAAACAATTCTCTAGCATTCCGAGAATAAATTGGAAAATCAGTAAACTTCTGTATCGGGGATAGGGTAATTGTATGGTACCCCATTAGTCATTATGGCTGTAGCATGAGTTTAATACATGGAACTGCACAAGATCAGTATCCTTCTTGTAAAATAAACAGGTCCAGAATATTTGTTTAGCTATGAGAAAAACAGCAGCAACTGTAGAGCAGAAATCAAAATATTAGCATTGAAAATTTGTGGGGCAGACTTTGGCATGCTCATTTACAAAAACTGGGACTGAGTATGTGAGCCAGTTCATTATTTTGGATTTATTTGCAGAGAGGCTAAAACCTATTAGCTTTGTTATTCCCAGACTCAAATGCAAGCATCTTCTTTAGTTCCTACGTCTCTTCTGATCGTCCTTTATGTCTTTGATGTATGGTCTAAAAGTAGACCTTTAGAAGCTAGGCCAGTGTTTTTCAACCTTGGCAACTTCAACTCCGAGAATTCCACAGTCAGTAGGATAAACCAAGAGTCCTCAGTTTTACTCCAAGAAAAGAGACTCTATTGGTTGAAGATGGCTGATAAGACTTCCTTGCCATGCTGTATGGAATGAATGGATGAGGAATTTGAAAAGGCCAGTTTGGTTGACAGTTGCCTTCATTTATGGTTTTATGCAACTGACTTTGCCTTCTAATTAAATGCACAAAAGTGGGTTTTCCTACTTAAATAAAAAAAAACAAAAGCAAAGACTTCAGGCCTCCTTTAAATGAAAGGAGGAATATGTACCATTGTTTGCATGCAACAGTTTTTAAAGTGTACAGTCTACTACTGGTAGTGGCTGTGCATTTACATGTACTAGCATGCATTAAATTATTTTAGCCTGCCTTGGTTTGGGCAGAGGTTCAAATATGGTTCCATTGATTTTCTATCCCAGGCCGTTTAGTTGAAATGCAGATGCAGAATGTAACTGAAGCATTTCATATGTATAATTAAACATTTATGTTGGTGGATGCAGTGTCTCTCAAACTGGCCTTTAGTTGTGGTTTGGCAGATGAAGGTTTGTAATAGGAACAGGGTCTTAATCAGACCTATTGGTTTGGGAGATACTTGATGGCCCCAGATGGAAGAATCTATATCTCTTGTGGTTCTGAAACAGAGGTTAAACTACCATCCATGAAGGACATAGTAACGTAGATGTGCTTCAACCATGTGCTGATGGTTTGTTCAGCTGATTGCTTCTGGCCAAAATTGTGATGGAAGGCTCCTACTAACTTTCTGTGCTGCTGGTTGAAAGGCTTTATGGTAATGTGGCTTGAAATAAACTTACAATCTGTAATGATGGTAATCAACTTGGGAGTCATCCTGTAAGTTGGTACTTCAGTGTCATCCAAAAGCTGCATTAAGGTGGCTGTAGATTCTAGATTTTAGACTGCCTTCCAGGAGTGCTTTGAAATTCCTTATTGGCACCCTAACTTGGAAGACTTCTTAGTATGTTTTTTACAGTATTTTATAGTATTTCTCCAAGAAGTCCCTCCAGTACATATTTCCTGATTTTCTGAATCTGTATGGAGTCACACGGATGTAAATTTTTTCAGCCAAGATTGCAGGAAATGTCAGAGAAAGCATTATGAAGATTGAAGTAAAACAATATGGATGCCATCTTCAGGCCTAGAAGGTAGGATTCCATTGTTGGAATCCTAGCTTTCATTGTTTGAAAGGATGCTTTGTTAGAAGCTTCATCATAATGAAGTATTTGCACCTCTCTAGAACAACGGTGGATTCAGGGTGAGTTAGGTTGAGTGAAGCAGTGGTAGATTAGGAGAATAAAGACAGAATTCCTTGTGCAAAAAGCTTTTTTTATTTCATGCACAAGACCCTTCTAGAAAGCAAGAACTTTCTAAAAGTACTTTTGATGGATGAAACTTTTCTAGATTGGGATCTGAAAAGGAGGAGGAGGAGTTGGAGAAGGAAATAAGCTTTTCTTTAAACTTATTTGCTTCTTTTGGCATTCCTTTGGTGTTTCGTTCTGAAAAATGTTGGAACCTTTCCAGATCTTCTTCCAAGAAAAGTCTTTATGATACCCACTTGTTTTGATTTTGAAGAGGCATGTGTCATTGGACTCATAGGTCCATGCCTGGGAAAGTGTTCTCACCTAGTGTAAGTTTGGGTAGCTATTGGAAAAACCTAGCACTATAAAGTTACAGACCATACATTGACACCAGTAGGGGTTTAGAGATATTAGAGGATGGTTGGATCATCCATATGGATAGATGCCTCAAAGAAGGACCTAAGCTGATCATTTATGACTGCATTTGAGAAAACCTTTTTAGTGAATCTGTTTATAACCATTACTTTCCTTTATATTTCTGTCTTTAGTCAGGTTTGATAAGGACGCAGGAGAATGACTTCCTTATATCACCATTACCTCAACACCTAGCACAGCAACTTCACTATATGCCACCTGCTGGACACCACCCTCATGTATTGTATAAACGGACAGCCGAAGAGAAAGTGCATCGGCACAAAGTAGATCCAAAACTTTACCACTTTCCCCCTGACCATCACAGCAATCTCACTGCCCACAAGTACCACATTCCAGCTAACGATTACCGCCATGGAAGGTTTCAAAAGCAGCATTTTTGTGGACGGCGCAAGAAATGTATGTAAGGACACTTTCTCTTTCTCTCTCTCTCTGTTTTCCTCTCTCTATTTGACATAACAGTCCTAAGCATATTAGCTTCTTATTGTTATACTCAAGGTTTGCAGGCTTGATTCAGATGCAGAAGTGTCCGAAGAGTCTGTCACAGAATTTTCTATCTTGGAATAGACCTTTCCAACAACTTCAGAAACGATCTAAACCTAAACCAACACGGGCCATTTGAAATGGTCTGTTTTGGGAGCCAGTCATTTTTGCTATATGCAGTATGGCCACCATAAGAACAGAATGTTCAGAATATCTTTAAGAAGAAGGATAGAGTGCTGGTGTCAACAGATACATGTGAGCATCTAAGGAGCATGTGAAGAACCAGATAATATAGTCTTTTTTTTTTAGGATGGTAATGGCTCCATACTTTCATAATAGATATTATATCAGACTTCCCATCCTGATGTTCTTTGCACATGTTGGATTACAACTCCCACCATGTTTCATCCAGAATGGCCAGAGGTGAAAGTTATAGTCCAGCTCCTATAGAAGGTTTCAAATTATAGAAGCTTATTCTAGACATATGGAGATATGTGTGCTGAAGAACACTCCAAAAGTTGCTGGTGTTATCACAACCAGTATCATAACACTTAGCTTGTTGGGCCCTATTAAATATTTTTTAAGTAGTGACTTCTGTTTCATTCTTGTAAGATTGTGCTAAATTCCTTATAACACACAAATGTTTACTATCCCTCCCCCTCATGACTTTGAGCAGTAAGTTGCAAGTTGTGTAATTTTAGTTGTGCTAAAGCATGATCTGACTGCAGATAATCAGATGTTTTCATACAGGCAATCTACAACTATAGAAGGCAGACATTTTCCCTGTAGAGATGCTTTCATACAGCAGCAGGTTATTGCTTATCATATGTTCCATATTCTATGAAATCTTTTCTTGATGAGATTTACAGTGACATTGAGAAAATATATGGTTAATGTAGATTACAGCCTAAGAATTCCTCCTGATAATACTATAATTCCTGATTATTCATGCATTCCTGTATAGAAATGAAATCTTGATTCAGGGTCATATCAGTTGGTTCTACTTCAGCTTCTGTTGGATAAAATTATATGGATAATATTTTATATACACAGTCTAGAGTGGACAAATGACAGGAATGGAGCAGACGTGGTATTCAGCAGGTTCTGACCAGTTCTGGAGAACCGGTAGTGGAAATTTTGAGTAGTTCAGAGAACCAGCAAATACCACTTCTGACTGGAGATTTTACAGTATCCTTCCCCTGCCATGCCCACCAAGCCACGCCTACAGAACCGGTAGTAAAAAAAATTGAATCCTACCACTGGTGTGGATCAAGAATATCAGATCATATGGGTTTTGGTACATATATGGGAGCCAGGGGGAGGGACAGAGATATGAAATAAGGACACCTAACATTTCCCCCTAGTTCAATCCATAAATGGAATTTCAGTGCTTGCTTTAGGATAGAGAATGTTTTTTTATTGCTGCTATGAATTCTACAGGTGGATGCTTCTAAAATGTGATTATGAAAACTAGGTTGTCAAATGTGAAATGAATTTCCCCAACCATATGGTGAAGATGGCTTTTCCTAGATGTTAAGATTCTCAGTATAAAATTTACAAAGCTTTCTTTCTTTCTTTCTTTCTTTCTTTCTTTCTTTCTTTCTTTCTTCTTTCTTTCTTTCTGTCTTTCTGTCTTTCTGTCTTTCTTCTTTCCTCTCCCTTTTCTTTCTCTCCTTCCTTCCTTCCTTCCTTCCTTCCTTCCTTCCTTCCTTCCTTCCTTCCTTCCTTCCTTCCTTCTTATAAAACAGGCAGGTATTAAGGGATACATTTAGTAATACATTGTATGCTTTGATATTACTATTTTCTCTTTTTAATTATTTCTTTTTTTCTTTTTTGCTTCTTAATAGCAAAGGCAGGTCTGATCTCAAGAGATGGTGGCCTGGAAAATTTCTTAATAAATTATTAATAAAATAATAACATAAATTGATACCTTTTCCTGATCTTATATTTCCAGCTGAAGAGAGCTTTAAGCCTATGCCTTGAAAATAAGCTGTAGTGCTTTTACTGTCTATGGCCTAACTTCAATGTTAGGGTCTGGTTTTAAAAGCTTTGAGAATATAAAGTCATCTCTATGCTGTTTCTCCATCTTTCAGCCCTCTGCTTTCTTCTGTGTCTTTCTAGAAATCTTGGAAAAAGTGTGTATGTGTATATGTTTCATTTATTCTATTTTTGTAGTTAATGTTTAAACATACAACTGTTAATGCAATTTCAACTGATGTCTGCATCTTTATATGTAGAGGAACTCCTGACTAAACAAAAAAAAATCAAAAATCTGTTTCCCAAAAGCACTTACAGGGGTAACAGTAAAGACCCAGTTATCCTATGGAAACGAAGTTTTATTGGTCCAACTCAGGAACTTGATCAGTTTTCTTTAGAAAAATACCATTTACAGGAGATTCGTTCTGCAGCGTGGATGGTTTTGATGCTAATTTTAAATAAGATGTTGGATGGAGCATTGCAAAACGTGCCTCTCGAACATGAGGTCCATTTAGATGAATGCTTTGCATGTCTATTCATTTGGCCCACATGGGTTTTATTTTGTAGCAAAAATGTTTCCAGCATTATTCTTCTAAACCTCCTAAAACTTTACTTTCTTGCAGTGTTATTTCTTATCACAATTCTCTACTATTCTTCAGTACAGTATCTCTGTTTTGGAACTGTTGCTTCTCAGGTTAGCCTGTCACCCAACTAAGAAGAAAAGGACTGGATGCATACACAGCAGTACCAACATTTGAACTGCTTTTTAGATACAGTAGAAAAATGTTTCTCAATGTCAGTTGTGTGGACTTCAATTCCCAGCATCCTGACTAGGGAATTTTGGAAGTTGAAGTCCACATATCTTAAAGTTTCTGAGATTGAAAAGCACTGCTGTAAACAAAAAGGAAGGGAATTTGTGGAGGTTGACGAATGTGTGTTTCCTGCAGACAAATTTAAAAAAATTAGGGAGAGATATTGATTTCAAGATTGTTCATCTTTCTTTGTGTTGCGGGATAACACATTCACTTCCAAAAATTGAGCAAACATATCTTGAAAAGGACTCTGGTTGGCAACTTTTGATTGGCATTTAGCATTTTTTGTAATCTGCTAGATTTATCCAGGGTTTTAGCTCCTCGACACCTTAGGACAGAACAATAACAATAACAACAACAACAACAAAATCAGTTCTGAGTCTTTTCCAAATCTCTGCTCTGTTTCATTTCAGATAGTCCTAAGCCACCCACTGAAGATACATTCATCTTATCTGATGAATATGGCAGCCAAGTGAGGTTGAAAAGATCCCCCATTAAAAATCAGAAGGGTGCAAGTTTGAATGTTGAAACCCTGGTGGTGGCAGATAGGAAAATGCTCGAGAAGCACAGCAAGGAGAACATTACCACCTATATCTTAACGGTGATGAACATGGTAAGGCAAGATGTTGGACAAATAAACCGTGGCTCTTGGAGTGGGTTCAAGGTTAAGAGGAGTAGCAGTGGTGAAGTTCAGCTTAGCATCTGGATTGCAGGGAAATGCAGTATACATGCAATGTATTTGAATTATGGCTATGCTAGTTTAAAAAAAGCACACTAAGATTGTTCAGCGTTTCAAGAGAATTTTTTTGCTTTGTGGAAGTTTCATAGGAAACACTGGTTCACATCTGTATGAAACCTTCTGCTTCTAGAAACAAAGTGGGGTGTCTGTCTTAGGGTGCTCAGGCAAAAATGCTTCATCCAGTATTACTTTCTTATTTTATAATCAGTCCCAGACTACCATGCATATCAATGTAAAGTCCAATGAAATATAGTAAAGTGATATAAGAACAACATGAAAACTTGGTACCCCACTTAATGGATCTAGTAATCGGTCCCACGCTAATTACAGAGTTCTGTAAGATACAAATGCAAATTCAGCCTTAGCTAGTGTTGTTTTAGACTCTTTGTCTAGCAAGAGAAGCTTCATGTAAAATTAATCTGGTCTTTGACAGAATGGCCTAATGAGGGGTGTTAGCAGCTTACTATGAGTATCTCTATGTGGGTCAATGATTCACTATTCCCAGACTGACAAGGGCAATTTCTTTCTCCATAAATTTTCTGGAATCGGTCCTCCATACAACTGATGGCAAAATATAAAAAGGGAATAATATGAAAGCAAGCTTTTTCAAGATACACTCAATAGATCCAACCATCCAACACTTTCAGGAACTGGAAGAGATTTCTGTTGCTGAATATTACATGATTAAAATCTCTTCCAGCTAATGAAAGTACCATTACTTTGAAGCCAAGTGCTTCAGTGAAGCAAATTGGATTGCCCCTGTGCCTCAGTCAGGAGAATGATGTCATTCTATGGCACGAAGCATCCTGCTGAGAGGAACCTCAGCTGCCTTGCACATCCCAATGTACTTGCAGTTTGAGATGTGCAGCCAGAAAATGGTTTGCAACTTGCATTTTGATTAAGTGATTCCACACATCTCTGTCCATTTGAACAGGATAGAGCCAATCTGGCTTGGCTTAATATTTATCTAGTGTAGCATTATGGTGATCAGGAATTCCCTAATGGAAACTCACAAGGAGATGTATATTCATGCATATACAAATTGCAAATGAAGATGAAACTTATCAGAGATTATGGGACTCAAGAAACTATGCACAAATAACATCAGAGCACTCAACGAAGGGATGCTGGGAATGATTATAGTTTGATAATGTTGATTATCTATCTATCTATCTATCTATCTATCTATCTATCTATCTATCTATCTATCTATCATCTAGATCTACCTACCTACCTACCTAGTATCTATCATCTACCTACCTACCTAGTATCTATCATCTACCTACCTACCTACCTAGTCTACCTATGGGTGGTAGACATAAAACAAAATACATAAAACAGAATAAAAAGTTAAAGTGGTAGTAAGCATACAGAGAAGGCATCAGATAATGATCATATAACCATCCCGAATGCTGCACTCTATAACCCAAAGCTCATTTCTGGAAGCCTAACAGGGTTGGGCCAGCTTCACCTCCGGAACAATGATGTTCATCAAGACAGAGTTTACAGCAGGAAGGTGTTCTTCCTAGAATTCTCCCGATGAAACTCCCAGGCTGACCCCTCTTCTGCTGGACCTAATGGGATGTATAGAGGTGGTCCCTCAAAAAACCTCCCATGCCATATAGATCTTTAAAAGTCATAACCAACCCCTTTAATTGGATCCAGAAGCAACCTGGGAAACAATGCAGCTGGTGAAGCAGAGGTGTAATGCTTGTCATTCTTGAAGCATACGTAACTGCTCCTGCTATTACATTTTGTGTCAGCTGAAGCTTCTGAATACTCCTCAAGAGCCGCCAACTGATAGTGTGTTACAGTGGTCCATCTGCAAGACACCTAGGACTCAAGTGCTTATGAATATTATTATTAGTCAGAATATTTATTCATCTATTGCTTCTGAATGTACTACTATTCAAGCAGGGAACACTCTTTGAAAGAGGCTTGGTTTAGTATTTGCCTGATGATCTTGCAAGTGACAAAGATAGATAAAAGTTACTGCATGGAGCTTTCATAAGCCATTTTTTTTCTGCCACAGGATTCAACTGGGTCCATGCCCAGCACTGATACAAACAAGCCACATTGTCATGTTAGATTAAATAGCACAATGCCATCAATTCTGTGGCCTTGCTTGAGTGTTTATGCTTTGCTTCAAAGTGAGGAAGGAAATGAGGTTATGAACTTGCTCCCTCTTTCCCCTCCTGACCTTTTTCCTCGCTTGTGTTAGCAGGAGTGGGAGTGCATGTTTGCTTCTTTGGCAGTAGACCCAACTACTTGAACCCTTCATTAATGAGGAGGGTGCATAGAGCCTGAAGTTCAGGACAGAGGAGATACCAAGGTATATTATTTCCTGGCAGAAGGAATTTAAAGATTTGGTCTCAGGCTATACCATGCTTGCTGACTTCTGAAGGATCATTGTCTTGTCTTATGAATTTACCTATTCAAGACCGTCTTCTGAACATTTTCTGTAGTTGATTCCTTCTTTTGCAGGTTTCCAAGTGATGAAATCCATTTAAAAAGAAAAGTACAAAGTCCTTCAAAAAAAAAATTCTTTTATTTAGGAAAGCATCAAATTGGCAAAGTCCATGGTAATTCCAGATCTGACACAACCCGGAATTACCCCACAATATTACAAGTTAGAAACAATCCCCAAAAGTCACATTCTCCAATAGAAGTAATTCAACATCACTTGATGTCATAAATCTCCACCTCAACGGGCCCCAGCAAGGACAGCTCCTTTCCCATGGGAAGAAAGATCACCTAGCCAAAACAACTCTCTTTATCTCCACTCCTCCCCCCTTAGGAATGTGTCAAGCCCAAAACCCTTCCCCCCATGACTGCCACAGAGAAAGTAAGAAAAAGAATATATATACTAAGACTAACTAAAATGGCTACACTTATGTCAATTTTGGGCTTGACAATTGCTCTATTAAGCCATGATTTGTTTAATTGTCAACCACAATTGGTTCAATAATTTATATGATAACCAAAACTCGAAAACTGGTTAGCCAAATGCAGTAGTTGGGGCATCCATAACATGTTAAATCAAAACCAAATGTGTAGTAGGAACCTGGCTAAGACAGTAATTTTAATCGACCACTCTAATTTGCAAAACTAGAGAGGAAAGGGTTTTTTTGTGTGTGTGATTCCAGATCCTTTTTCACCCATAATAGTTGTCTTCCATTGTCCATATTTGCATGGTCTGTTAGAGTTTCCATCAAAAATTAGGAATGCTAATATGTCAATCTTGATTATAGTTGATTAGATTACTATTGTTGAGATATTTTCACATTTTCTCACTTATGCCCCCACCCTACCACATGTTTACCAAAGTGTCTTCAAAATATACTGGTTTACCACACAATTTTTCCTGCATAATTTTTGATGGGGCTCAGACAAAGAGAGGATGTGTTCCTTGTGTCCCTCAAGCTTTTAGTTGTCCATTTCTGTTTTAATTTCATAGTTTTGTCAGGAGTGAATTTCATCTTCCTATCAGTTTTACTTGCCAACCAGTTGTTTCTTCTTCCTTATCTTCTTTGCCATGTAAATCTTTTCACAGGTCTCAAGTCTTTTCAAGGATGGTACAATTGGAAGTGACATCAATATCATCGTTGTAAGCCTTCTTCTTTTGGAGCAAGAACCTGTGAGTAGTTTGTCATCATTTTTGGTCAGAATGTGTTTTACATAGAGCTAGGGGTTGAGGCATTGAGGCTCACATACAAGCCTGTTACATAAGAAATTGCTCTGAAGAATTTATTTTCATGGTGATTCTCTTGAGTTTATGAACCATATGCAATAACACAATGAGTGTCAAATCCATAACAGTAACCCAGAAAAGTAGTTTCTCACAGAGTTTTGTTTAGCCAGAATTATTACAGGGAAAAAATTGCAAGGATAAGGTAATAGAATCTTGGAAACTGGATTTGTACATATTTTAGTTTATCCTTTACCAGGTGTACACTAAACTGGGCCCTTCTTAGTTCTCTTTCTAGCACTACCTTGCTTTAAGGGGAGACTTGTTTCCCTATTTAGAAATGGAAGGGAATAGCTATGTTTATTTCTTCTGTGAGTTTGCAAATGTCCTCCTTAGGCTTTGAGATGGAAGTCCATTGATTCTCAAGAGTATGTTCCCATGTGTTGTGTTGATCCTCCTTTTCTTTACCTTCAATTTCCCTTGTTTTTATTCCTCAAATGGAATATGAAAAATGTGAGTGGCGTTGTATTGTGCTAAGGATGATAGACTGATGGTCTTCCTCAAAATCAAATCAATAAAGGGCTCAGAAAGGTAAAAGCACTGAAACTGGGACTCAGTTTAACACACACACACACAGTGTCCCTCCCTCTCTCTCTCTCTCTCTCACACACACACACACATGCACACACACAAAAAACACACATTCTCTGCAGTGGTTGAACATCATGTTTCACTTAGCTTTACTCAACAATTTGCCTTTAAAGGTTACATGGCTTTAAAAAAATGGTTGCCATACTCTATTGTCTAAGGACTGCTAATGGTTTCTGCTATAATCTTATAAGGTTCTTAAACTCACACTAAAGTTACTACACATAAAAGATTTTTCATCAGAATGCTAAAGTAGCAAGCTCTTTTTCTGCTTAATGTTATACGAGAGAGATGCATGTATGTTCTTGCTGCATGCCTTGGTATTATATACATATAATTGAATTTGACTATCATAATAGGTGACAGACATAACAGTTGATAATTAATTTGGCAGCCTTTCAAGTATATTTTGAAATGGTTTTTGTTAGATAAGGAAATAAGACATGGTATAAGCTAAATATAAACAAATGAAAAAGGAAAACGTGACTGACTTATGATATTCCTACAGTATTGGTTGCCCGTTGCCCTCCGGGTAAGATTCAAGGTGCTGGTGTTAGCCTATAAAGCCCTTCATGGCCAGGGTCCAGGGTATTTGCAGGAGCGCCTCCCACCGCCATCGAGTTCCAATCGCCCAGTGCGCTCCCACCGGCAGGGCCTCCTCGGGTGCCGTCGACCAGACAATGCCGGTTGGCGGTCCCCTGGGGGAGGGCCTTCTTTGTGGAGGTGCCCACCCTGTGGAACCAGCTGCCCCTGGGGTTGCGGCTGGCTCCCGACCTTCGTTCCTTCCACTGCGATCTTAAAACTTGGCTGTTTTTACAGGCCGGCCTGGATTGAAGTTGGTTGGGGTTTTCTTTTAATTAATTAGATTTTATTGTATTTTAAGGATTTATTTGGATGGCTTTTATATTTTAATGCCTTGTATTTATGTTTTGTATTTCGATTCTTTGTGTGAGCCACTCTGAGTCCCCCCAGAGATGGGGTGGCATACAAATCCAAATAAAACAAACAAATAAATAAATAAAATTCTCCAGAGGGCAGGACATGAAATAATGGGGTAGAAGCTTGTTAAAGAGAGATCCAACCTAGAAGTAAGGTGAAGTTTCCTGACATTGAGAACAATTAATCAATGGGACAGTTTGCCTCCTGGATTTGTAGGTGCTTCATCACTGGAGGTTTCCAAGAAGAGATTGGACAGTGTGTCTGGCATTTTATAAGGTCTCCCGCCTTGTAGCAAGGGTTGAACCAGAAGAACTCTGAGATCCTTTCCAGCCATGTTTCTATGTGGCCTTCAAAACACTGAATCCTAAATGGCATTGTTCTTAACAATGAAAAGCAGATGTGTGTTTCATGTTATTCTCTATCTATTTTTTTATTGCCTCCCTAGGAATTCTCCTTTCTCTTGTTCCTGGGGATTGAGCTGAGTGATCATCTGTATTTTTTCTGTAGGGGGGACTAGTGATCAACCATCATGCAGACCAGTCACTGAACAGTTTTTGCCAATGGCAATCAGCTCTGGTTGGAAAGAATGGGAAAAGGCATGACCATGCTATCTTGCTTACTGGATTTGATATTTGCTCCTGGAAGAATGAACCTTGTGACACTTTAGGTAAGACAGAGAAACATGGGAACGTGGATGGCAAATGATCTATTGACAGAAGGGAATATGTGTAGCTCATGGTTCAACTGTGGGATCCTTAGTGCTCCCTGAGCTTGGTGGTTTTCCTGCAGATGTTTCATTACCCAACTACTACATTGATGATATTAACTAGTTTGGTAATGAAATGTCTGCAAGAAAGCCATCAAACTCAGAAATAACCAAGGACCCCAAAATAATGTGTTATAAATACTGTAACCCATTGGCTTCAGAATTCATCAGCCAAATCTTGTTTTACTAAGCACTGAAATATAACTCTAGATTAACAGAGGTTGCGGTTGAAATTAGCCAGTCCAGATAGTTTGAAGAAGGAGAAATGTGATTGGCTTAGTTGGTACTAAGGATTGTTGTTCTGGATAACTTTCTGTCCATCTGTTCTGGACAGTCCTTTAATCTATGCTCTTACAGATAGTCCCAAAATCATGTTCAAAGCTATATATGATATCAATGTTAATGTTTTTATTAATTTTAAATTTAATTTTATTGATTATTTTATTATTAACGTTAATATTAAAGTTCATCTGTTGGTATAATATTTTTAAATATTCTGAATATAGAGAGGAGAAGCAACATTAGGCTCAGGACTACATGAGATGGGAATATATGCACATGCATATACAGATATAGGAGCATGGGAAAACATTAAACTTCCCTATGCATGTCTAATCAAATCTCCAAGGCAGACCAATAGGAAAATACAGATTGTGAAAATCATATTGACCTCTTATCGTTTACTTATTCTGTCAATATTAACAGCAGGAGTGAATGACATCCCCAAAGGAGAATTATCTGGGCGAGAGAAACATCCCTTTTTAATGGCCACTGTGCTTTAGGAAGCTTCCCATTTCTGTTGTTTTAGATTTTGGAAATATCGCTAGCCAACCATTCTTAATTTCTCCTGGCTGACTTTCAGAAAAGAATTGGCATCTCTTTTTAAAACCATTTTCCCAGCTGACCTAGACTGATGTTGAGTCAGCAGAGAAAACGAGCTCATGTTAGTTTTGCAGGCCAGATGTTGCAGACAAGCTGCATTTATCTTGGATTGACCCCATTATTTCCATGTGTCTGTCTGTTCCTTTTTACACAAGGAAACAAAATATGCTGTGAATGTTCAGCCTCTAAAACATGGCCTCAATTTCCACAAAGTTAGGCAGCAGCAGAATGCAATTCTTTTCATAATTTCATTCTTTTCCTTCCTCTATGCTTCCTATTTCTTATAATTTTCTGGCAGGCTTTGCTCCAATCAGTGGAATGTGCAGCAAATACCGGAGTTGCACCATCAATGAAGATACTGGCCTTGGTTTGGCATTTACTATTGCCCATGAATCTGGACACAAGTAAGCAATTTATCATGCATTTTTATCCCTACCAAATGCATCAAAAATAAATGCTTTTAATTCATTGTAATTTTGGTATCATAATGTGGTGCTCTGAGCTATTAATGCTCAGTTTGATATAAATTTTGGGTTTGGAGATCTGGTCATAGGGTTTTATTGTCTCTTATAGTGGCATTATAAGAGGAGAAGAAGACAATATCTTTAATCACCAAAAATGGTTACAGAGAAATATGAGAGGACAGTTAAAACTCAAAATTGATGTATGAAAGTCTAGCATAATATTTAGATGGGGGCTGCCCCAAAAAGGCATTTTGCTTCCAAATATTGATATGATTTTGGGGGAGGCATCAACATTTGGAAAAATATGGGCATGCCAATATTTGAAAGAAAAGTCAGTTGGGACTCCTTTCTCACAAATGCAATGTCTTAGTATTTGCATTATGAATTTGATTCTCTAGCAACATAGAGAATGAATTTGATATGCATTCTCTTGGTTTGCCAAGCATTTGATAAGAATAAAACTGAATTATAGACTTGATTATCAGATCTGAATGATACATTTGGTTTACAGCATATATGTTTATTGAAAGATTCATTATATTATTTGGAATATTGGAACGTTTGCTTGTTTTTCTAAAAGGTTTTTCTGAATAGACCTAGGTTATTTTTTTTAAAATATCCATTGTCTTTGATGGCTGGAGTTGATGGAAACTTATTTAACAAAGATTATCAGTCTTTATCTGAAGATGATGGGTTAAATAGGTATTTCCTTGTTTCATTAAGTACATTTATCTTCCAACATTGGAAGAATTGTGTTGTAGTTCTTGCGGTCACACAGCTATTTTGAATGCATTTTATTACACATTCGCGATTTTAACATCTACTATTTTCCACTTAGCATTTATAATTAGGACCAGCAAGGGACATATTGAAACAAGAGATGGTTCTTCATACCCCTGCATTCCCATGGGTTCTGTAGCATCTAACCATGGCTTTGAGCATGGTATCAAGATTAAACCCAAATGTCCTTTTGTGAGGATACTCTATAGAAATGTCTCCCACACAGAAACTCTCCTTTGTTGGTTGACAGCTCCATTCAGTTCATTCCCTTTTTTTATCAACAGCCAAAAGCTGCAGTCTTCATATGCTAGGTGAATCCCCAATTCTGCATGAGCTGTTCCAAGCTATTCAGTCCTGACTCTGTAAACACACAGTGAAAAACTGGCTCTGACCTCATGTCTGCATGAGTGGCCCTTTGACTGATTCCTCTTCATCTGAAAGGAAATGAGGAGTTAAAAGACTAATCCTAACCCAGTGCTAATTTTTGCCAGGCGTTGTTTCAGTGGGCGGGTGGGAGGCGAACCATAAAAAATGAGTGTCGGAATTCAGTCCTTGGACCTTTTGAATTGAGATGTGCACTGTTTTGTGGGGTAGGGATAGGGGAGGGTGAGAGGCAGAACTATGGGAGGGACACACTTGTTACAACTGAGGCATGCCCACAACCTTCTTCTCAGAATCAATTTTTTTCCTGTTTCAAAAGTCTGCTTAATCACCACAGATTGATTAATCCTGTTGTGATATAATTCTACCCTTCATTTCTCAGAGTAATATTATGATAACAGTGATTGGTTAGGTCCTTTCATGGGTCTGTGGATCAGATCACCACGTAGATAAGTGGCAAAACAAACTGACAGGCCAAAACCATGAGACACAATCACAGGGTGAGGGAAAGTAAAGAGAGATGTTGATCCAGAGGCAAGGTCAGAAAAAACAGGGATTATCCAGCGATTCAGCCATGTATTTCTCTATGTATCCAATTTGTATGCTGTTAAAGGAATGACCTACTTAACAATGAGGCCAGGACATTTTTATATGTGGTTTTTCTTTAACTCATATTCCTTTATAGTTTGATTGAGATCTGGTTTTTATACACTTACATACCAGAAAGGGTAGCAATTGAATGCCTATGGACATAACATGGCTTATTTATATATAGTAACGTGCCCTAACAGAACTGATGGGAATGTTATTTTCTCCTTAGTAGTTCCTTGATTAGGCTGTTGTTTAGTTTAGTTTAGTTTAGTTTAGTTTAGTTTAATTTCCTTTACTTTACTTTACTTTATTTTACTTTACTTTACTTTACTTTATTGTCATTGCACCTCATACAAATCAAACTCCATCTTCAGTGCACATCATGACCATGAAAATAAACACAAACACACATCCTTCACATGCCACACATTGAACCGAAAACCTCCAACACCGCACTATACAGCAGAATTCAATAGAGCCCTGGGATAGAAGCTGTTTTCCAGCCTATTTGTCCTTGTTTTTATTATTCTGTACTGTCTGCCAGATGGTAATAGTTCAAAAAAGGGTTCCCAGGATGAGATGGATCTTTGAGAATGTTTTGAACTTTCTTAAGGCAGCGGGAGGTATAAAGCTCTTCCAAAGCGGGGAGAGGGCAACCAATGATCTTCTGGGCAATGACATTAACCCTCTGAAGTGCTTTCCTATCTGCCACTGTGCAATTGGCAAACCATACAGAGGTGCAGTAAGTTAAGATACTCTTTATAGTGCAGCGGGAGAAGGTCACCAGCAGTTTTTCATTCAGTTGTTGTTTTCTGAGAAGTCTCAGGTAGTATAATCTCTGCTGGGCCCTTTTGACCAGTGCTGCAATGTGAGCATCTCAGGTCAGGTCATCTTTTATGGTAACACCCAGAAACTTAAAACTGGCCACTTGCTCCACTCGGTCTCCATTGATAAGCAAGGGCTGGATGTCTGATCTGTTCCTTCTATAGTCCACTATAAGCTCCTTGGTCTTATTGGTGTTGAGGACCAAGTTATTGTCTCCACACCACAAAAGCAACTGGTCCGCCTCATCTCAGTAGGCAGACTCATTCCCCCTGGAGATGAGTCCCACCACTATTGTATCATCTGCAAATTTAGTAATAGTATTACTAGTGTGAGTGGGAATGCAGTCATACACATAAAGAGTATAGAGTAAGGGACTCAACACTCAACCCTGTGGTGTACCAGTGTTAAGAATAAGGGCTGAAGAGGTATGATTACCTAATCTGACCCTCTGTGAGCTGCCAAAAGGCAGATTGAATAAGAAAGTCCATTTGTTTACTGCTTCATTGTTTTACTGGTGTTAACCCCTGCTTATTTGGGTGTGAATTGCTGGAGAGGAAGTGTTCTGGCCTTTTTTGTTTTCTGTTTAGATTATTTGTTTTCTATTTTAATGTTATGTAAATGTTGTTTATTTCTATGTGCCTGTAGATGGTTGATTTGTCTGTACCAAGCTTCCAGGACTTCCCTAGTGTTTTTTTTATTTAGTAGGATCCTTTTAATTTGAAACTATACTTATATCTGTCCATGTTGTAAAATTAAGAAGTTGTCTTCTGACTGTTAGCTGGTTTCATGAATGTGCTCTGTTAGTCTTCTGCCTTTTAGTGCTTGTTATAGTCTTTATGTTATATGTTTTAGATAACTCCTGTTTTTTCTTCTGGGGCTACTTTGGTTTGCTTTGGGGATGTGGTTATAATAGACGATTGGTTGTTTTGAGATAGTTTTGCTGTATGGCAGTGTTAACATTTTCACAGCTTGTGATTAGTTTGCTATAATGGATTGAATGGTCAGATGCTTTTTATGAAGTTGTATGGATATCCACCTTGTTGGAAGATGTCTATGGAGATCTTCAGTCACATAGGTCATGGTTGTCTCAAAGATGCTTTTTCAAAAGGCAACTAGATTATGTTTTTTCTTTGAGGAAGAAGATGTTTAGATTCTTATCCAAGAAGCTTCATCAATTCTGACTGGATGGTGGGTGGGTGAATGAAAGGATTATATCTCTTTGCAGTCAAACTTCTTTGCAATCATATTTCTTTGCAGATGTTATATGTGTTCTGCTTCCTTTTTTTTGAGACATACTGTTAATGATTGCTTAGTTCTCACACCATCCAATTCTGTGTACAGAATGGTGATTTTTTTTTGTCCCCAACAATGAAGCATGTTGGCTTTAAAAGATTTAAAAGCTTTCTCTAACTTTTCTCCAGAAGATCTAGTCAATGTCCATTGTACACCCTTCTCCATTTTCCCCTGGGCTGGGAGAGAAGTACTGGTCCAAAATAATCCAGCAGGTGCCATTTTGACATAAGAATATTATGTTATCATCCTTCAATGCCCGTATTAAAATTAATGAGAGTTTCAGGAGACAGATGTCCTCTGTATATATAGAATGAGTTCAGTGAGAATTAAAAAGAATTATGTGATATTTTTTTTCATGATTTTGCATTATAATCTTCTGGTTAGATGAGTGCACAGTAAGCAACACTCTTTCTGGGATTTTTCTTCTCTCCTTTTCCTCCTTTTCCTAACTTTCTCTTTCATATAATTGTTGATATCCAGACAGGAAGGATTTATGAAATGTCTTTCAAAAGGAAGAAGCATCTTGGAGAAACTGAGGTTCATTCATTTGCCAATAACTGCTAGGAAATTCCCCCACCACTGTTTGTCCAAGCATGCACCTTTCCAGCTGAATAATATGGGAAATTGGCAGCAATGGTCTTCAGTTGCCTAGAGGCAGACAATCCTTTAGAAGTGCTGCCTAATGCTCCTATCAGCAGTCAGATAGTAATTATGGAGGGGAGAGAAAGTTTGAAACAATTATAGGTAGTTTTAATAGAATAGTTGTAAGTTTTAACAGAACATCCTTATTTGGAAATGAAGGATATCACCAATGAAGTTGAAGTCAATTATGGAAGACAGAGGTTTAAAAATGGAAAAACTAGAAGAGGTAACACCCCCAAATTCTCTATCCAACTTGTGCGGGTAGATAACATTGATGGAGATTCCATAATTAAAATGATTCATTCTCTTAGGAAAAGACAGAAACGGGGGCTCTCTTTGCATGAGCGAGGCCACCATCCCTTCTCTTAGATCAATGTTGTCTCAACCTCAACCATTTTAACATGCCTGGACTCTCAGGATTCTTCATCCAGCATGGTAATTTGGGGAGTTGAAGAACATATATTATAGGTGGCACTTACCACCAGTGAGGCTAGCAAAAATGTTTGAAAATATGTCAGCTAAATGTTAGAAATGTAATCGGTATGATACCAGGTTCGTATTATCATATGTGGTGGATATGCCCAAAGGCAAAAAAATATTGGACCAAAATACATACATGGTTAGAAAAAAATGATAAAGCAACATATAGACTTTAAACCAGAAATATATTTTTGTCAGGTATATTACCAGAACAGTGTAATAAGGGAAATACACGTCTAATTTTACAAGTGTTAACAGCAGCAAGAATTGTGTTTGCACAACAATGGGAAAATGAAGAGATCTACATATCTTAAAGTTGACAAAGCAGAGAAACACTTTTTTTGGTAACACTATTCCACATGCAAATAATGCATGATCTGAGATGGATGAGGCTGTCATTTTTTTCAATCGTAGACCTGTTGGCAGGGAGATTGGGACACAGTTTTGTTCAACATTTCCTCTCTTTTATTTTCATTTCTGGTGAGTCAGCATCACTGTGGATGGTCCTGGAAGAGATTCATTCAATCTCTTTCTGCTTCTTGTTCATGGGACCAAGGAATAGTAAAAGAAACAAGCATTCCTCTCCTGGCAGTTCCCATTTAACAAATACTAGCTCATTAGCCTGAACTGTGGGTTGTTGGGATTTTCTGAGCTGTTTTCTGATGATGTTACCTAGTTTGGTAATGTAATGTCTGCAAGAAAACCACCAAGCTCTCAGAGCACCAGGGCCCCCACAGATCCTTTTAAGTCACTGAACTAAGGTCTGCGAAGCAATGATCTATAGATGTAGTAACAGAAGAAGGTGCGTGATTTAAACAAAAAACTAAGTCCATTCATTTACACCACTCTTTTCAACTTTTCCATCTCTAAAACTTTGATGAGGCTGTTTGGGGGAAAGGAGAAGATATAGAATAGCACTAAATGAATGTGAGTATTGCACTAACAACAGTAGGAATCTAATGCTGTACCTGAACATAAGCCAATTGATCTATGTCTCAGATACCTTTTGCAACTATAAGGTCTTGCCCTGTTAATGGCTTTAGATGGCAAAAGATTAATGAGGGAAGCAAATCTTTTTTGAAAAGAAATGCTAAAGTCCAGATTCCATCACTGAGATGGCTGTTTTGTGTCAATAATCACCACCGGCTTTGCAAAATAACACGAGGCATTTAAAGATAAATAAATGCTTAGTCTTCAACTTATTTAGTTTCACACATCACTCTTCTTTCAAGGAATGTCACTGTGGCCTGCATTACCCCCACCACTATTTTTGGAATATCAAGAATGGTTGGGTTGAACTTCAGTTTTCCACAACATTTTCAAAGGCCTAACTAATAGATCATTCTGGTGTTTTAAAGTCAGTAAGTTAGTTCACAAATGCAATGTATGCAGAGTTTAACCTGATTGGTTGTTGAAAATATGCAGAGTTTAACCTGATTGGTTGTTGAAAGGCGGGAAATCCAAACACCATCATTGGCTACAAGCCACAGCAGCCGGCTATAAAAGCTGCCGAGACCAAGCCATTCTGGCGTAGTTCTGAGCTGTAGTCACCCTATTAAAAAGAGCTGAAGCACTTCGCGTCCTGTCTTCTTCCGAACGTAACACTGGCGACGAAGGTGGGATTGTAACAGATAAGAAGACAACGCAGAAGAAGAGACAAGATGACTGGGCTGAACACACCACCAGCCCCGTTCGACCCAAAGAACGAAGACTGGAAGTCTTATGCAGACAGATTCCAAATGTTCTTAGAAGGAAATGATCTGGCATCGATATCTGAACAACGGAAAAGAGTGGTTTTCCTAACACACTGCGGCCCCGCAGTGTTCAAGATGGCAAAGGCTCTGGTTGCACCAGCAGACGTAAAAGTGATGGCATGGGCAGACTTGGAAAGACTACTGAGGGCACACTACACACCCCAGGTATCGTGCCTGATCTGCAGACATGAATTCTACCACAGCGATCAACAAGATGACGAAAGCATCAGTGACTTTGTGGCCAGCTTACGCAACCTTGGGGGCGCCTGTGAATTCATCACGCTAGAAGAAGCCATGCATGATTGTTTTGTCTTGGGGCTCAAGGACCAGACGTTACAAAGTAAACTACTCATGAAACCAAAAATTACACTAAAAGAAGCCATCGATGAGGCAATAGCAGCAGAAGCCACGAAAACCTCCGCAGCAACAATGAGGAAGATGAACAGAATAAACACCAATCCAGAAAAAACCACAACAACGCATTTTGACGAACTAGAGTCAGAATCAGAGTACAGCGGAGAAGAAGAAGAAGAAGAAGAGATAAACAGTCTCAGAATGGAGCGGAAATGGAACGACCAGGGCCAGAAGAAGCGAGAATTCCGTTGCGCAGGATGTGGAGGGAACCACCCTCGCACAGAATGCAGGTACCTGGAAGCCATTTGCCTCCATTGTGAGAAGAGAGGACATACCGCAAGAGTCTGCAAATCATCCAGAACTCCACCAAACAGAAGGAAGTTCATCCCGAATACCAAAGACAGAGAAGTAAAAACCGGAAGCGTGGGTGAAAAAATTGGGCGCGGAAAAGAAGTGAGTGGGAAAAACAAAACTCATCAAACTGTAACGATCGGTCATTCTTCATCATGGAACAACAGAAAGGTGCATGTCAAGGTGCATATCGAGGGAAGACCATGCCAGATGGAGGTAGACTCGGGATCATACCTATCCATGGTGTCATGGGACACTATACAGAGACTCATACCAGAAATCCAAAAGAAACAATTCAAAAAGCAAGCACTAACCCTCAAAGATTACCAAGGAAACAAGATTCCTGTAATCAGAACAAGAAAATTCAATGTGAAATTCAAGAATCACACTAAACTTCTGCCATTGACCATCATAGACAAAGACCGCCCAAGTCTTTTAGGACTTGAATGGTTCAATCCCCTGGGCATCGAAGTGACCGGAATCAACCATGTAAGCAACTCAGAATGGGAAGAGTCATTGAAGAAAGAATTCCAAGAGGTCTTCAGCAACGGATTAGGCAAGTACTTGGGGACCCCTATTACTTTCAATTTAGACCCCAACGTACAACCAATCCGTTTAAAAGCCAGACGAGTACCGTTTGCACTCAAAGCAAAAATCGATGAACAGTTAGACAAACTAATAGCTCAAGGAGTACTAGAGCCCACAGACCAGTCCAGATGGGAAACACCCATAGTTACCCTTGTCAAAGCTGATGGCTCTGTAAGAATTTGCGGGGACTATAAGGGGACATTGAACCATGCACTGCAACAGAGCGCATATCTGGTTCCAGTGGTACATCATTTGTTACACTCCCTAGGTGGGGGTACTGTTTTCACCAAGTTAGACCTTGCCCAAGCATACCAGCAGTTAACAGTAGATGATACGACTGCAGAGGCACAAACTATTGTGACCCATTGGGCTGCCTTTAAATGCAAAAGGTTGCAATTCAGAGTAAGTGTGGCACCAGGCATATTTCAAAGCCTTATGGAAAGAATGTTACAAGGTTTAAAAAGGGTGGTACCTTATTTTGATGATGTATTAATCTCTGCTAAAAATGACACTCGGCTACGAGAGAGACTCAGAGAAGTACTGATCAGGTTCAAAAAAGCAGGACTAAAAGTAAAAAAAGAGAAATGTACACTAAGAACTGACAGAGTAGAATTTTTAGGTTATATGATTGACAAACACGGTATCTACCCCACAGAAGCCAAAATTCAGGCAATAAAGGAAGCCCCCAGACCTAAATGCAAAGCTGACCTCCAAGCATTTCTGAGACTTATTAATTTCTACCATATGTTTTTGCCGCAGAAACCAACCACTGCGGAACCCCTACATAGACTGTTCGATAAAAAAACTACGTGGGTCTGGGGCAAAAGAGAAGAAGCAGCTTTTAACAGTATTAAGCGACAAATCACTTCTGATTGTGTATTAATACAGTTTAGTGAAAACCTACCCGTGGTGTTAACATGCGATGTCTCCCCTTTTGGAGTGTGTGTGTGGGGGTATTGAGCCACCAGTTACCGAATGGAAGGGAAGCTCCCATTGCGTTCTATTCAAGGACATTGACAAAGGCAGAGAGAAACTATAGTCAGCTGGACAAGGAAGCGCTGGCTATAGTATCAGCTGTCAAGAAATTCCACGAATACGTTTATGGAAGAAAATTCACCATTGTCACCGATCACAAGCCTCTACTCAGAATTGTGGCCGGCGATAGACCAACTCCTATCATCCTGTCACCCCGAATGATGAGGTGGACCGAATTCCTCACTGCATACTCGTACAGACTCGTTCAACGTCCGGGAAAGGAAATAGGGCACACAGATGCCCATTGCCTATACACACTGAAGATCAAGCGCCTGAATCTTACACCTTTTTCTTAGAAACTGTTGTTCAACTACCTGTGGATGCTGCTGCAATTGCAAGAGAGACCGCTAAGGACAGTTTATTGGCACCTGTTGTGGGTTGGATAAAGAAGGGTTGGCCACAACAAGGACTAACGGATGTCTGCAAACTGTTTAAGTCCAGGCAAACCGAACTATCTGTGTTAAAAGGGTGTATTCTATGGGGAAATTGAGTGGTTATTCCTGAAAAATTGCAGAAGAAAGTATTGACAATGTTGCATGAGGGGCACCCGGGAATTGTCAGAATGAAGGGGTTGGCTAGGAGCTATGTATGGTGGCCGGGGATAGACAAAATGATTGATGGTTGCGGGCTGTAGAAATTGTCAGGAACTGAGGCCCACACCGCCTATCGCTCCTAAACAGGAATGGGAATGTCCTAGGGGTCCATGGTCCAGAATTCATATTGATTTTGCCAGCCCAACTAAAGGGCATACCTTCCTGATTGTAGTAGATGCATATTCCAGATGGCTCGAGGTTATTCCCATGTCATCCACCACGGCAGAGGCTGTTATCGAACAGCTACGGAAACTTTTTGTAACTCACGGGTTGCCCGATGTTATTGTTTCCGACAATGGCCCCCAATTTACCGCCACCCTTTTTGAATCATACTTAGCACAGCAGGGCATAAGACACACCCTTACGGCCCCCGGGCACCCCTCGACTAACGGCCGGGCTGAACGTATGGTTCGGTTTACTAAAGAGAAACTTCAACAGTTGGGTCCAGGGGATATTACTGAGAAAGTGGACAAACTGCTCAGTATCCAACACATTACCCCCAGCCCCTCCACTAATTTAAGCCCTGCCGAGCTCTTAATGGGCAGGAAACTCAGGTCAACCCTCGACCGCCTTCACCCCACTTAACGCAACCAAAACACCGATTCCAGTAGCAAAACTCGCATTTTTAATTTAGGGGACCGAGTTTATGCTAAGAACCTTGTGGGTGAGCCATTATGGATTCCTGCGGAAATTACCCATGTAACAGGGCCCAGGTCTTACAGGGTGCAAACGGAGGACGGGGTCACTTGGAAAAGGCATGTAGACCAATTGAGGTCCAGAAAGTCCCTGGAAGTCTGCCCAGGCATGTTTCAGGACTCCTTATGCACAACCCAAGCCATGGGGGAAGGGGGAGACCTTTTTAATAATGAACAAGTAATAGTCAACCCCCTTTTAAACAGAATAACATGACAAGAGCCACCCCAAGCCCTAACACAATCCCAACAACTGATAACTCCAATAGTGGACAGCACAACCTTACCTGTCCAAGTGGATGCCAATGGGCCGGGAGTGGACTGGGAGGAGAGACCAGGTTGGAGTAACAGAGCTGGATCACCCGGCCAAAGGACTCCAAATAAGGGGATTCCAACAAATAACATTCCTTCCAAACAAATGGAAGTTCCTGGAACACCTGAACCACGCAGGTCCAAACGTAACTGTAAAAGCCCCACCTATTTACAAGAGTACATTAGATAGATGGGGTTTGAGTATGGGCTGGACTAAGTGGGGAGGGGTGTAATGTATGCAGAGTTTAACCTGATTGGTTGTTGAAAATATGCAGAGTTTAACTTGATTGGTTGTTGAAAGGGCGGGAAATCCAAACACCGCCATTGGCTACAAGCCGCGGCAGCCAGCTATAAAAGCTGCTGAGACCAAGCCATTCTGGCGTAGTTCTGAGCTGTAGTCACCCTATTAAAAATTGCTGAAGCATTTCGCATCCTGTCTTCTTCCGAACGTAACAACAAGGCAGAAATCTGGTCTTAAAATATTATGATCTTAGATCACCCAGATAAGCTTTTATAAGATGGTGCCCTCCAGATGTGTTAGAGTTCAGTTCCCAGAATTCTCAGTAATGATGACCAGTAAGTATCATAAATATAGTAAAAAAAAATTATTCCAGTTATAGATTGTCTTATCTAGTGAGTGCTAGTTGCCCAGTTTTGTGCTATCATCCTTACTATACCCTGTACCATTACGTCCGAAACTTCATACAGTTTTATTTTTCTTCTGTTTTATTTTATTACATCTGTTCTTAATTATTTTTTAAGAACTGATTGTATCTGTCTTTCTATGTACATATATTACAAGTAGGCAGCAGTTCTACTATGAAATATTATATTGTATCTGGCCTTGGTGCTGTAATAAATTGATTTCTTTTGTTTTCTTTCTTTTCTTTTTTTTCCTGGCGTGCCCAGTTTTGGCATGATTCACGATGGAGAAGGAAACCCTTGTCGAAAAGCTGAAGGTAACATCATGTCACCCACTCTAATAGGCAACAATGGAGTGTTTTCATGGTCGGTGTGTAGCCGGCAGTACCTTAACAAGTTTCTCAAGTAAGTCCAAGCCTAGAGAATTGCATTTTTCCAATCTGAAATCTGCAACCAGTTTTTGTGGAAGAACAAAGCTTTTAGGTGGGTTGCTGCTCTTTTTCACAGCACTGCTCAGGCAGCTTGTCTGATAGATGAGCCCAAACAAGCTGGACAATACAAGTATCCTGATAAACTCCCAGGACAGATCTACGATGCCGATACACAATGCAAGTGGCAGTTTGGAGCAAAAGCAAAACTCTGCAACTTGAGTTTCGTGAAGGTACTTTTAAATGTGGGTTGCGTCTTTTTTTTTTAATTGCAATTTCCTGACAATGTTAGAACTTGCACCGCAGAAGAACAATGAGATCTTAGCAAGAGGTTTATGAATGAATGGAGGGGTTCCAAGCAGCTCCAGGGTCTTCATGGTTTCTAAATCTTAAAATGGTTGGGCAAAGACGTGGCTTGCTTTGAAGGTATTGCTTCCGTTGGAAGTTGACGGAGTCCACTGTAACTGCAGGAAAAGGATTGGGCTTACAGGAAGCAAATTGTAGAGAGTATACAATGACTGTATGTCTTTGTGTTGTGGAGGAAGATGAGGATTGAGGAATAGGAATGCCTCAGTTTCCCAATTCATTCATGGCATCTATTAATCATGGGAACAGAGCTCAGTTTTGAGGATATGTAGATACCGCTTGGAGGGAAGTCAATATGAAGATCTATTCAGTCCAGCTCGACTCCTGGTTTGAGCATTTGGGCAGCTTTCTTAACAAAATGACAGATGTTTGTCTCAACTCTTGGTCTAGCCAGCAAACAGTTTCTCAGGAAGTCTCCCATCCAAGGGCTAATGAGTTTTGATCCTATTTAGCTTCCGAAATCAGCCAAGGTCAGCGAGGTGCTGCCACCTGCTGAGCCATTTGGAAAAGTTATAACCTTACAACCTATTAAAAACAGAAGAATAAAACCGTAGAAACAGTTAAACGCTTTACAATATAAATGGCATGGATCATGCAGTTTCTAGAAGAATGAAACTCTTGGAATGAAAATGCTGGTTTACCTTGAATATGAAAACTAAAAGTGATAAGAGCTCTCTCTCTCTCTCTCTCTCTCTCTCTCTCTCTCTCTCTCTCTCTGTCCAAAAATATACTCAGGATATATGCAAATCACTCTGGTGCCATAAAGTTGGCCATCGATGTGAGACGAAATTTATGCCTGCTGCAGAAGGGACACTGTGTGGAATAAACATGGTAAGTTACAGAAACTGCAATAGGATGCACACCTCTTCTGGGCTGAAATGCATGTTTTTGGGGTAGTAGGTAGTTACTTGTTTTGAACATGGAATCTAACAGAATGCTATGCCCAGGATGGGTCTGGGATACTTTTAAAGAATGCATTTGCATCTCGGGATCAAAATCCAGGTTCCAGACCCTTCTTGGTGGATGTGGGAGACACATCAGATGGGACAGAAGCAAGAGGTCCCAGCATCAGTGTCGTAGCGAGTATGTTCATAGTTATGCTTACAGACAGACTCCATTCGCTTACAGAAGTAGTGAACTTCTTTGTGATGTTATGATTTAAGTATATTGGTAATGTGAAAGTGCTCATACTTAAGTATTCATGTTTAAAATCAGAGCTGATAAACAGATCCTCCTCCTCCTATCTCCTCCTCCTCCACAGTATGGGGAATGAGTAGAGATAATGAAATTCTGCACTTTACTATTTCTCTCCTCATCCTTAATTTCCACTATCTATTTTTATCACAAATCTCTTGTCTTTTCCACCCATTCCAGCCCTCACCTTCCCTTCCCCTGAAAGGTGCATTGCTTCTAACTCATGCTTTGATTCATTGATAGCCATAATCAATCACCCTAACAAAACACGTTTGCTCTATTCCTCTTTCTTTCAGTGGTGTCGAAGGGGCCAGTGTGTACCATTTGGAGACCATGGTCCCAAACCTGTGAATGGCCAGTGGTCAGCATGGACTAGGTGGTCAGATTGTTCTCGAACTTGTGGGGGAGGAGTCACATACCAAGAGAGACATTGCAACAATCCCAAGTAAGGCCTTGCTATCTTATGTTTCTGTCGTTATCTCTAATTCTGGTAGGTGACAATGGAATTCGATAGATCGATAGATCAATAGACAGAGATGTGTGTGTGTGTGTGTGTGTATGAATATATATAATATTCTTTAATATATATTAAAGAATTCCATATTCTTTAATATATATTACTTTGTGTGTGTGTGTGTGTGTGTGTGTATATATGTATACAGACACACACACATACACACATACACTGAATACAAAGAATTTTATTAAAAATTAATCATCCCTTTTAATAGCTATGTTCCTCTAAGCATAGCATTTTTAAAAATTCATTTTTAATAAACTCATTAGTGGTAGCACATTAAAAGTAATATTAATGTAATATTGTATAAATTTAAATTTGTACCTTTTCTTGGCTTTGATTTAAATTTCTTGCCTACAGTATGTTTAGATTTTACTTGAGCTCAGTCTAGTTCAACCACCTGTTTCACGCAGCAGTTCATTCATGCAAATGTTCTTGGGAAGTTCCTAAGCCATGCAGGAAACCTGTGGCTTTCATTCATATTACTTGCAGAATTTCATGTTCAATAGCATCCTGTAACCTGGATAATAGTCATTGAGCAAATCTGCCCTCCATAAATTATCTGAAAAATAACTGTGTCATCCACTGTTGCAAAAGCTAGTATGCCTTGTGGCATCTTAAAATATATATTAATCACAAAAAGGGGCCCGAGGCTACCTCAGGTCATGCTTATCATTTTCATCCACTGTGGTCAGCCAGGTGCATTTGCAAAGCTCACAGCTGTTTTTATTTCTCTCCTCTTCTCCTAGAGTTGATTTGCAAAATATGCTGGCCATGATTCAGGAGCCCTCAAAAATGAATTAAGATTTGTAGCCAATTCTGATTCTATTTCTCCTTCTTCTTGTGTGTTCTCCTTCTTCTCCAATGGGTAGCTGACACCACATTTAAAGGCAGTTAAATCTTAATCATTATCTTGCTTTAAGAGGTGTTTCCTTTTATCAGCCCTGAATCTTTCTGCATTGAATGCATTAGAAATCAGAGAATGCCCTTTTTCTAATATTTTTGTTAAGTGTATAAAATACTTCTACCATATCTTCACTTTACTTCACTGTAACTTAAACAGCCTTAAATGCTGCTTTTCTGGTAGCTACAGCCTCCTGATCACTTTGACTGTCCCTTCTTGTACATTTCTCATCTATACAGTGTCTTTTAGGACATAACCCTAACCCTAACCCTTTAATACAGAAAGATATTTTCGGGAATAATAGAGTCAACTTTCTTTGAATACTAGCTACAATTAACTTGTCCAAGAAGTTTAAGACTGGGCTATTCAGTTGAAGGTTGCTGTACTGCCAGAGAGTTCACAATTTCTATCCAAGAAGAAAATTCATTGTTTCATATCAGTTGTCTAGGGTAGAGCATATTTTCCCAAATTCTTTAGCAAAAGGAAGAAAGTTTTTTTCTCTTGAACAAAGCATTAAACTCCTGGAAACCAAGGCAACAAGTTCCATCTTGTTTTGCAGATAGATGAGTCTTAGATTGTGCAAATGGCACCTGGGTTCCTATCTTGCGTATGTTAGTAAGTTCTTTCCATGATGGATTTAACTGAATAGCATATTGTAAGATGATGGCAAGTGGTTTGTAATAGGCTTAGCTTCTAGTGATGACTAACAATATAAGGATTTAGGCATCATTTCTCAGATAAATATTATGTGTTGATCTGAACATTTCTTCATAATGTATCCGTGCAATTTTATACAAGGAAAGAAATCCTAGATCAACTCAACCAAATCTACCCCAGGGGCAACTTAATGGCATGTATATTTAGGAGTTGTGTGCAGGTGAAAAATGACGTAGCTCTAAAAACTGGACAATTCTTATTTACTGAACAAATGATCAGTGATATGGAGCCATTAACCACAAGTCAGTGTTAGTCAATCTAGAACCACTTAATAGGTCACAAGTAGAAATTCAATATAGGTAGCCCTTAAGGTTTAAGGTTTAATGGGATTTATATGCCGCCCTATCTCCCGAAGGACTCAGGGCGGCTCACAACAGTAAAAACACAGAATACCTTATTATCATTTGCCTTATTAACATTTGTTTAGTGACTGTTTGAAGTAAAAAAGTGACTTACGACTGATCCTCACACTTATGATCATCATAGAGCCTTGGTAATGCAGTGGTTAGAATGCAGTACTTCAGGCTACTTCTGCTGCCTGCCGGCTGCCTGCAATTTGGCAGTTCAGTTCTCACCAGGCTCAAGGTTGACTCAGCCTTCTATCCTTCCGAGGTGGGTAAAATGAGGACCCAAATTGTTGGGGACAGTATGCTGACTCTGTAAACCACTTTGAGAGGGCTGTAAAGCACTGTGAAGTGAAATATAAGTCTAAATGCTATAGCTAAGTGATCAAAATTAGAATGCTTGTCAACGGGCATGTATTTTCAATGGTTGCAGCATCCTGAGTCATGGGATCTCCATCTGTGACCTTTCCAGCTGGCTTCCAACAAGCAAAGGCAATGGGGGGGAGCTGGATTCCCTTAATGACCTGTGCAATTCACTTAACAAGTGTAGTGGTTTGTTTAACAAGCATAACAAAAAAAGGTCATAAAATTGTGTGTGACTTACTTAACTACCTTGCTTAACAATCAAAATTCTGGTTCCAATTGTGGTTGCAAGTTGGGTCTACCTGTAACTAAGTAAGCCTATATATATCTCAAAACTGTAGTGAAGAATCAGATTTTACAATTCTTTGTAAAAAATGAAAAGTCATACAAGATAGCAATAGCACTTAGAGTTATATACTGCTTCACAATGCTTTACAGCCCACTCTAAGTGGTTTACAGAGTCAGCCTGTTGCCCCCAACAATCTGAGTCCTCATTTTACTGACCTTGGAAGGAAGGAAGGCTGAGTCAACCTGGAGCCGGTCAGAATCGAACTGCTGGCAGTTGGCAGAATTAGCCTGCAATACTGCATTCTAATCACAAGGAAGGAAGGAAGGAAGGAAGGAAGGAAGGAATAGCACTTGTTCTTATATTACCACTTTACAGCCCTCTCTAAGCAGTTTTACAGGGTTCTTACCCCCAACAATCTGGGTCCTCATTTTACCCACCTCAGAAGGATGGAAGGCTGAGTCAACCTTGAGCCTGGTGGGATTCGATCTGCCAAATTGCAGGTAGCCGGCAGTCAGCAGAAGTAGCCTGCAGTACTGCACTCTAACCACTGCACTACCGTGCACTACCGTCCCCTTTCCTAAACAGGTTGATGTGTATATATAGAAGCAAAATGTGTCCCCAGTTGATTTTTTTGGCTTAAATTAAGAGTGCGACCCTGGAGATTCTCCAGGCTAGTGTATTACATCAAAAAATTCTCCCCCCTTGTAAAAGTTTATTGTGCTGGAAGAGAAGTCACTTCTGAAATTTATTTCAAAGAGGAAAAGAAATTCCCTGAAATGCTTATGGGTGGAGTGTGTTTCTTCCCCCCACCACATTTTCACCAGTAGGTAGCCAAGAGGCACGGGGGACCATCCTGTGCATTATTATATTAGTCATATCTCTATTAGTCTACATTCTTCTTGATTCAACAACAAATCAAGAGATGATATCAGAAAGGAGATTCCCCCATGGGGCCTTTTCTGATTTGGAAATCTAAGCACCCAAGAAGGTTTCAGCATGGCAAGACTATACCTGTAGGAGATTCCATCATTTCCATTAATAAAAATAGCAAAAAGATGAATTCAGAAGCAGTCACTGAGAACCCTGACAATAAGTAGAAAAACATCCTAGGGGACAAAAAATATCTGAAAAAAAGAATCTAAAGCAATTCTGGCACAGCCATACTCCAGATATTGCTACAGGATGACTCTGGAATTGTGAAAGAAGTTAGGAACAGTTTCTCCTGCTGAACTAAACTATATCCCAGTTAAAAGCATTATTTTTCCACAACAGGCCGAAGACATGATGTTCTACCTAGTAAGACAGCTTTGAGGAGTTTTTGATGGAAGACATGAGAGGCCAGGACCTCAGTTTAAGCCCTGGTCAAATGGAGACCTCCCACCCAGTGATACTTTTAAGTTAAAAGGAAAGGGAAGGGAAGGAAAGAAGAGAGAGATCAAGAGACCTGAGGCTGGTTTAGCAAATTTTGATTTGATTCATATGCTTGTGTGCATTCAATGGTCCCTTTGTATTGCAGACACAGAAGATAAGATAAATTAGCCCAGTGTATACATGCCTGATAAATGAGAATTTTTCTGGTTGATCAGCAATTTTATTCAGCAATCAAGTATTGAATAGCAGATTGTTCTTATTTTTGGCTGAACTTAAAACTCTATACTAGATTCATTGTTTAGGCAAATGAAACAAAACCTGCAATTTCATGCAGGTCATCATAGATTTAAATTATTTGGGTTTTTAAAAAACTTTTTAACTTTATATTTATATTAAATAATAGAAACTGGTATGATGCTAATGCATCCAGCAGTTAATTATTTATTCTATATTTGTTATTGCAAACAGATTTTCTTTTTCTTTGCAGACCCCAGCACGGTGGCAAGTTTTGCCAAGGCTCAAGTCGCATTTATCAGCTTTGCAACACTCAGCTCTGTGCATCGAACAGTCCAGACTTCCGAGCCCAGCAGTGTGCTGAGTATAATAGCAAACCTTTCCGTGGATGGTACTACAAATGGAAACCCTACACCAAAGTAGAAGGTGAATCAGATGCAATAAGGATCAATTTTGGTGAAGAATAGGCTTGACTCGACTAGACCTTGGAAGTCTTTTAGTCCCCTGCTTAGGCATTTCAGATAAATGGTTGTCCAATTTCTTCTTAAAAACTTGGTATTGGAGTGTTCACAACTTCTGGAGACAAGTCATTCCACTGGTTAATTGTTCTAACTTGTAGGAAATTTCTCCTTAGTTCTAAGTTGCTTCTCTCCTTGATTACTTTCCACCCATTGCTTCTACTCCTGTCTTCTAGTGCTTTGTAGAATAAGTTGTCTCCCTCTTCTTGATGGCAACCCCTAACATATTGGAACACTGCTATCATGTAAGCTCTAGTCCTTCTTTTCACTAAACATGTTGATTTAAAGCCATCATAACAGATCCATACAATCTGCAGTAAGATTCTGTCACTTAAACAAAAAGAGAATACAGGTAGTCCTTGTCTAACAACAATGACCATCCAATGCTACTGAAGAAACACCTTCTGAGCATTTTTCACACTTCCAGCCATTAAGGACACCCACAGTCATGTGATCAAAATTCAGACATTTGGCAACCGGTTCATATTTATGATGGTTGCAATGTCCTGGGATCATGTGATCACTTTTTGTGAATTTCTGATGAGCAAAATCAATGGGGAAGCCAGATTTTTTTTAAAAATTACCTTTATATGCCGCCCTTCTCCGAAGACTCAGGGCGGCTTACAATTTTTGGGATATAACCCAGTGTGCTCAGCAATAGCCTTCATTCCATTGTATATGCCTGCTTATTACTAAGCGGCATTTTTACAAAGTCAGCTTATTGCCCCCAACAATCTTGGGTCCTCAGTTTACCTACCCCAAGAGGATGGAAGGCTGAGTCAACTTTGAGCCTGGTGGGATTCGAGCCTACAGTAATTGTAGGCAGATGGACTTAAGTGCTAGGCATTTAACAGCCTGAGCCACCAAGGCCCACCAAGATTCACTTAGCAACCATGTTCCCAACTTAACAGCAGTGATTTGCAGCTTGACATTTTCTTTGTATTGCTTTGTGAAGCCCTTCAAACCAAAGCACCACCTTGAAAATATGCACCACTTCAAAAAGGTGTTTAAAAACAAAGCTGGCACTCATTGATGATTTTGTACAATGAATAACTTGATAGAAAATGATCTGTCCTTGATAATTGCAGGCTCACAGCCCAACTTTGTAAGACAGCTGCCTTGCAAAAGTGATCTTCATCTAAGTATCTAGAAAACAAGGGTCCCAGATCCTCGGTTACAATCTGGGAAAGGATTAATAAATCAGATTTTCAGGTTTGGTGGAAGTGGAAATCAGCAATGCTGTTTCAACCCATGTTAAAAGATGTTGCAGACTACCGAGTAGTTCAAAGGAGTATGAATAGAGCATAGGGGTTTTGCTTCTTCCATTGTATTGGTGCCTGGTCAGTAAATCTTCAGGTCAGAATATTGTATTGGTCTCTTTTCAGAGGAAGATCGCTGCAAACTCTACTGTACAGCAGAAGATTTTGACTTTTTCTTCGCCATGTCAAACCGAGTAAAGGATGGGACCCCCTGCTCTCTGTATAAAGAAGATGTGTGCATTGATGGGGTTTGTGAAGTAAGATGAAACTCAGCATTCTATTCAGTATAAATTTTTTAGCTCGACTGTAAATCATGTTTACTTTGCTTGCAACATCATCCTGTGTTTGTTGCAAATGTTGGTGACCTCTAAGTTAAACAATTCTCTGTTGAACATCTTATAGAGCTGCTTCTGATGGATTAGCAGAATAGGCATGCCCTGCACAGTAGACACACCTAAAACAAGATTGGGTAGTTTAAGGATCAGCATATAAACCTTACATAGAAGATAGCCAATGTCTTAACAAGTTGTGTGAACCAAGTCATAATATCATATGTTTTTGGGGCAGTATATATTAAGTAAGCTTTAAATAGCCACTGTTTAATTGATGTTGAATGTTGAATGAACCTATTAGCTTCTTTTTCAAGTAAAGGAGTAGCAGACCTTTCAAAATGGATGGACAGATAGATGGACAGAAAGGTAGGCAACAACTTTCTTCTACCTGCTGTTCTTTCACTGATTATCTGTTGTTGTTACAGCAAGTGGGGTGTGATCATCACCTTGGATCCAAAGCTGCTTTTGATGCTTGTGGAGTTTGCAAAGGAGACAATTCCTCATGTACATTCTACTCGGGCCATTATTTAACCCAGCATAAAACTAACAGTAAGAAAACAATTTCCCAGTTAAGTCAATGCTTTGCATAACTGTCCCCCTTTGTATTACTGTAACAGTCTTTGTATGTTTTCCACCAAAATTTTATTTGGAAAACCCAAGCTGGGAGGGAGACTGGTATAGTAGCTAGCATCTCAGACATCCTGCAGATCAAGTAAATGTTGCCTATTGTAAATGCTTGCTGGGGAAAAAAAACCCTTTGCATGTACAGTTGGAGGTCTTAGAATGATAGAATCCTAAAGTTGGAAGAACTGTTTAACTATGTATAGTAAAGGCATCAGTTTAACACTTCTCTGACTTATGCTGTTTGACCATACTTCTTCTAGAAGATATCCAGCAAACAGTAACTCACTGTTTGGGAAATGGGTTTCACTGTTGAACTGTTGAACTACCAATAGCACTTAGACTTATATACTGCTTCATAGTGCTTTCCAGCCATCTCTAAGCAGTTTACACAATCAGCATACTGGCCCCAACAATCTGGGTCCTCATTTTACTGACCTCAGAAGGATGCAAAGGTGGTATTCAGCAGGTTCTGACCGGTTCTAGTGAACCGGTAGCGGAAATTTTGAGTAGTTCGGAGAACCAGCAAATATCACCTCTGACTGGAGATTTTACAGTATCCTTCCCCTACCACACCCACCAAACCACGTCCACAGAACCAGTAGTAAACTGCTGGCAATCGGCAGAGTTAGTCTGCAATACTGCATTCTAACCACCACAGCTCTTATTAGAATTGTGCCAAAATCTATCCATTCATTTCTCTGTTCTTTTCCTTCAAAAAAGTTTTCTGATGTGTTTCTACCTTCTGCTCGGACTGTTCGAGAATGCCTTTTGAGTTTCTCAAGATGCAATTTGTGAATCTTTTTTCCTGCTACAGCTTGGCAAGGATTGTGGGCAGAAAGTGAGGATACAACTCAAATTATTAACCACTATAAATATTAACATTATAGGGGTGAAATGATGATAGAAACCTGCTTTTAATAAAAAAAAGGAAATGTTTCAGACATGGCTGTAACCAACTGATATTCTTCCATTTCTAGATTATTATCCCATTGTCACAATTCCTGCAGGAGCTCGCGGTATTGAAATCCAAGAATTGTTCATCTCTAGCAGCTACCTTGCAGTCCGCAATTTGAATAAGAAATATTACCTAACCAAGGACTGGACAGTTGACTGGCCTGGAAAATTTTACTTTGCTGGAACAATGTTTGACTATCAACGGCCTTTTAGCCATCCAGAGAAGCTGTCCGCATCTGGCCCAACTAATGAGACACTCATCTTTGAAGTAAGTGTAACTATTCTTTCTTTTCTTCTTGAAGTTTGTTTTAGAAATATTCTGACAAATCTACTTTGGTGTAGCAATTGTCCACTGGAATAAATTGTCATGACTGAAAGTGAACATACCTGTCCAAAAATTATGTTTCAGGATCCAATCTGAGTCGGTCACCAGGACCAGAAGTTTAGTTTTCTCAGCTTTTGGACTCATACTGGAGCCCATCCTCAGCAAACCTCTCTCTAGCAGAGTTTTGGACTCACACTCGGTTACTTTGGATGTTACAGAAAATCACACAGCTTTTTAAAAAATTGACAATGGGCAAGCTCTATTTTCTCAACTGATATATCTGAAAGCCCTGGTCTTGCAGAGATTTCAGATATATCAGTTAAGCTTCAAAAAAGTGGTTGATATGTTTTGGTTACCGGGTGAAAAAAAATAGTGCTTTGTAAGTCTTACAATTTGGGTCAAGGAGCTTTCTGAACCTGCACTGACCCTTAGATTTTGTTTCTTAGCCTTCTCATGAAATAATAAACATGACTGCTTTGGTTGTTGTTATCTATTAATTTCTTTCTACTTGTCTGAGAATTTTCATATGTTGCATGGCACCGAGAGTCATTTGGATAATTGGCGGAGCTTGTAGGTTGAGCAAATAAAATGTAATAAAATCAATCAAGCCAATTATCAAACACTGAAGAGCACTGGTGCAGTTTTCTGTTGTTTTCATCCTAAGACCTCTGTGGCTGCTGCATTTTGCTAATCAGAAAAAGGCTGATGGGAGAGCTTCTCTTGTGATATTTTGCTTTGGGATTAATCAAAGCATAGGAGACCTGGGAAGCATCCAACACTGGAAAAATTAACGCATCTTCTAGGGTTGTTGTGTGTGGGGGAGAAAAATTAGGAAAGACTTCCATGCAAGCCAACTTAATCTCAAAGAGGAAAATTTGTATGTAAGTACAATCAATAAACCCAGGAAACAATTGTTTTGCTCATCATTCCTAGAGATGCAAACATGCAGGCAATATGAGTTTACTAAAGATGGGAAACTGATATATAGCCTGTTTCTAAAACTCTAAAATCCATGATTATGACTGGAGTTGAAAATAGAAGTCGTGTTATGGATATGTGCTAAATTAGAGCAGCTATAATCTGGCAATGTAAGTAATACCAGTCTTTTGGCATATGGTTCTGGTAATATAGTTGTGTCTTCTTAAGTGAAGACATGCGAAATATTTTTATTATTATTGCAATCCAGTTAAGTGGTTTTTGGGGAGGGAGATTCTGGTGGAGGTAATTTAAGGTCATTTGGTTTTAATTTTTAATACTTGTTCTAAAAATTGTGGACTAGAGGCTAGCTGGACAGGAAGTTATTACTGTTTGTATTACAATCCAGCCTTCAAAATTAACATTTTAGAAAGAAGAAAAGATAATAAGGCAACTTAATTGAGCAGACTGTCGCACCCTGCTTTAGATGAGAAACACAATCAGAGAAAGAATTATGGAAATGAAATTTATGTCAGAGTCTCTTTTGAGTCATATGGTATTACCTATATCATATTTCTTTATACTGAATACTCAGTTTCTGCAGGCACTGTGGAGGTAAGAATAAGGCTGGTATAATCAAACCATCTGTTTCTATCTTTCTGGATGTTGCTACCATATGCAGAAGCAGCTAAAGTTTTTGGTTTTTTAAAAAGATTATGACATCTCACAGAGCTAATATGTGCATCACAGCTTCAAAAACCTGTCCAAAGTTGAACAAGGGAATTACAAAATCCACCATAAAATAAGTGTGTTCTCTACTGTACTGTAACCTGTAAGAGATGGATGGAATGTTTAAAATGGCAATCATTCAACAGAAAAAGAATTTACTTTCAAACTGGGAAAGGTTTAGCTAATTAAAATCAATAAATCATTCCTGGTAGAAAGATGTTTTTGAGAGTTTAGCCATTACTGAGTAAGATGCAGCTCTACTTTTATAGTAGCTTCTGGTTGACAAATTAGTTTCGATTTTCCCTAAAGAGGATGTGTTTGGGTCTGAGCAGAAGCCTATTTATGAGACACAGATGTAAATTTATTGTAAAGAATAAAGAAGATGTTCTGATTCAGTGAAAGTGGTTAGTTGTGCTCTGTGCCTTAAAAAGTATATTTACCACATGGTGCTTATAAAGGAAGACAGGGGAAAAATGCATTTCATGAGAAAGAAAAATCAGATCATAGGGAGAAAATTTTTAAAAAGTTACCTTTTCCTTAATGCACTGTACAGGGTTGTGTGAATTCAGAGTTATCCATATTATTTCTAAAGTTTGCCATGAAAAGTCTTCCCAACAAATCAAGATGCGTAACAACCTTCTTGCTTAGAGATTTCAAGAAATCTTTTTGGGTGAACATCCTTTTAAAGAGTCTGAATCTGGAAAATATTCCATAAAGATTGCAGGGAAATATTGTACCCCTTTTCCTTTTTTGCTTCTGGTTAGCTGATCTCCCATTCTGCCCTGGAAACCATTCAACTTTCCTGTCAAGTTTTATCTTGGATTCAAAATTCAGTGAATAAAAAGTAGGATAACATAGGTTGATCCCGACATCCTATTTGCTACCTAACATACAGGTTCAGAAAGATTCTTGGCACATTTCGTTATAGTGCTGTCTGACTTCTGGAAACTATCACCATCCAAAATGTTTTCTTTTTTTCCTGTCACAGTGGGATGGGGTGAAGGGCCTGCCATTTTGACTTTTTGACCTTGATCTGTTATAGCAGTGGTGGCTAACCTTTTTAGGCTCCTGTGACAAAAATTGCGTGTGTGCTTGTACACTTGTGCACTCACATGCCAGCACCCAGAAGGCAATGCATGCAGGGCCCCCCCATGCCCCCTGAGCATGCGCATGTGACACCCCCCACGCTGAGCATCTCTGACATGTGTGCATGATCCCCTTGCGTGCACCTCGTATCTCTGCCCATGAGTACGCACCTCACACACACACCCCCCTCATGCATGCACACTAGATACTCGACAGTCTGCTGGCGGGCAGGCAGCACGCATGCATGTGCAGTGGGGTTCTTCCGGGCAACCTCTTGTGTGCCAGCAGAAGTGGCTCTGCTGCCACTTCCAGCACGCGTGCCATAGGTTTGCCATCACAGTGTTATAGCATTACCTAGGTCACTGGAAGGTGTTTTAAACACAGCATTTCATAGCCACCCCAGCTGTGAAATATAAGCAGCATTAGACCACTCAGGAAGGGGAGCAAATGACCCCTATCCAAAGCACTAAGTATTATGATGTCCTTGCTATATGGTGCCTTATGCATGTCTCGGATGAGTGTTCTGACCTAGGCTTCCCAAGATCATGAAGCAGACTCCTCGTCCCAATAAAACATCTTAAAGGGAATTCCTCTCCAGCAAAGTTCTGGCCAACTGTCTTTCAAGAGATTTTACAACTACAGACCTTTATCAGGCTTGGAGAGCTGCCAGGCTGATATCTTCCAAATGCCACACTGTAGCAGAAATTACTCAGCAAGAAGTCAGGAACAGATCTTCACCCCAATGAATTGAACTTGTTGTCTCCTGCAAACACCACTCCCTTTTTTATCCTCTTTATTCCCTATGGGAGGGGCCATTCATTGTCCACCTGTGCCCTTTCTCCCTTAACTGTTCCCTTCTCCTGGCAGCTCTGTGCAGTGCACACTGGGAACAGGCTCCACCTGTTCTTCTGCCTCACTAATATCTAACTCCGAAGGCAGCTGATAACTATCAGACGGCCCTGGCCCCATCTCTGCCTCCAATGCAGAGCACTTGTCAGAGCCTTCTGCAGACTCCAGGACTGGCCCATGTTCCTTCCCAACCTCCTCACTGTCTGAGACTGCCGCCAGCTCTGCTGGCTGCTGGTGGGCCACAACAATAAGATACAAAATCCTCTGTCCCACCAGCCATCAATAAGGAAGAGTGCATGTGCATAATTTCAACTTTGCATGCCCATATTTTTTTATGTGACTCCCTTACCTACTAACCTAGATATGTATTAGATGAAAACTTTTTTTTGAAATAAACATTTAGGGGTTCAGCCTCATAATACAACTCAGAAAAACTATGTTTCACTCTTTTTGATGAGGCCTCAGTTTCTTATGGATGCACATTATACCTTTCTCTTCTCACTTTGCAAACTGATTCTCCTGCTTTTTGAAGTGGGCTTGCAATTGTCTAGAAACTGCACCAAAATCAGTTTGGGCAAAACTCATAACATGTTCAGTGGTTTCAGCTTCCTTCCTTCTTTTCTTCCTTCCTTAAATGTGTTCCAACCTGTCTATAGTTCTTCTATTCCCTCATTCAGTGGCTTTGTTTATGGGATGTGAACAATTATTCTTCATGCCCATAATTGCTCTGTAGTTTAATTCTGTATATGCTGGTGCAGCAAATCTCAGAACTTGAATTCATAATGTATCTTCAGTGTAATGACTGGCAGGTCAGACCCAGCTGCATAATTCTCACTAAAAACTCTTTAAGAGATGACATATTAAAGAAAGTGTTGACATACGTGTTAAAAAAATGCTCAGCTGGCTTGCCAATGTACTGGTAAATACTGAGGGAAGAGAAAAGAAATAAATACCTATTTGGTCAAGGATGTTTATGGCCCGAAGTCTCAAATCAAATCAAAATTGGCAGGAAAAGGGGAAAAAAAGTATTTAACTAAGAGATTTCGGAGAGCTTAGAGAACATCAAAGATCTCACAGTTCAGCTCTGAGCTACAAATATTCTATTGGTAAGAGATTTCAGTTTGCCCATTGTCTTAGCTTCCTGAAGCCTTGAGCAAAAGATGTATTCTTATGAACAGGTTTGGCAAATTCTTACTCTGTTAAGTCTGTGGTTTTTGAATGTATAAAGCCCTGTGGTCAGAGCTGTTGAGCATTGTGCCTGAAGTCAGGTGGTTGGTGTATTAAAGGTAGACATTAAAACAGTTATGTCGAAAACCTGGAAATGTTTAAGAGGGTTGTTTGCCAGCTGTAAATTTAAGAACTAATGCCAGCTGGCTGGGATGTTTCTACCTGGAATCTCTCCAGGTAAGTAGATGGAAATGCTTGGAAGCCTTTCCAAAATTGTCATTTTTTGTCACACGGCATTATTTGCTAACCTTGAGTATTGTATTACCAGAAAGGGGATTGTCTTGGAACTCGAACACTTCACACTATTGTAGCCAGAGCTATTTTATCTAATGCTGTGATGAAATTGACCTTGAAAATCAACAGAAGCTTTTTTTCCTTTTCCTCCTGAGAAAGACGCTTCTGTTTCTAAAGCTTCTTCTGATTTGGAACAATTCTCTTGCATTTCTCTTGGCTGTTTTTTCTTTTTCTTTCTGTAAGTTGCTTTGCTGTGAAGGATTGCTGTTGGAAGTTTGGATTTTTCCCGGGATGTGTCTTCCCTCTGAAATATCCCAGATCACCCACAATTCAGAATCTGAAAAAAAAGGCCTTTTGGAATAGGTTTCTGTGGATAACTTCCCTTGGGAATTTAATGGATTCCTGGGAATCCAAAGAAGTTTCAGAACCCTGGAGAGATGCTTATATAATGAAAGACAGGCTATTTTCCTTTCTCGCCTTTGTGCACTTGGTCAGTAAAGAAGTACAAGAACACGATGTTCCAACCCTGAAAATTTCACTGAAATTCTCTTCTCCTTCAGTAAATATTTCAAAAGCAAATGTGCTTGTATCATTGTGAATGGCAACATGCAAGATGTATGCCCAACATTCGTTTGATGTATTCTGTAGGAACTTGCTTCTGTATAGAAGGCAGCTTGATGGTAAAGGTAAAGGTTCCCCACACACATATGCGTGGCCTGCATTGGTTGCCGGTTGCACTCCGGGTGAGATTCAAGGTTTTGACTTTAACATTCAAAGTCCTACACGACATGGGTCCACAATATTTAAGGGAGCGTCTCCTGCTGATATCGAGTGCCACCCGCCCCGTGCGGGCACACAGGCAAGGACTCCTCGGGGTCCCGTCAGCAAGTCAGTGTCGGCTGGCGGTCCCCTGGCGATGAGCCTATTCTGTAGCGGTCCCCGACTTATGGAACGAACTGCCTCTGGACCTCCGTCTGGCCCCTGACCTCCGCACCTTCCGCCGCGATTTAAAGACCTGGTTGTTCGACCAAATCGGGCTGTGACTACCTCACCAGGGGTATGGGATAATTTTAAGTATTTTAATTTGGTTTTATTGGGCTTTATAATTGTTTAACTTTTTAAATATTTATTGTATTGTATGCATTGTGAGCCCGAGTCTTCGGAGATGGGGCGGCATATAAGTCCAATAAAATAAATAAATAAATAAATATGTGCTAGTTGTTTCTGGCTCTAGTAAAGGGAGCTCACTCTGTTATGCGATGCTAGGGATTCAAACCACCAAACTATTGACCTTTCTGATCGACAACTCAGCGTCTTAGCCATTGACCACCGCATCCCTAGTTTAATGGTAATTCTGCCTTAATAAAAGAACATGAACACGATATGCTTTGTAGTTTCATGGTCATTCAGGATAAAGCCAGAGTATTTGTTTCATAACCATGCAAACTTTCCATAGCTTTCAACTGGGATTTCCTATGTCTTCTTGCTGAAGCTGGATGATAAATAAATGGGTTTTTAGAAGGGCCTGGTAATATGTTTCTATGACCATCTTCAAGCTAATTTTCTATTTTTTAACTGCTGTGACTTGATTTTGCTCAATTATATCCCTGTGCTCTGAACTTAAAGGGAAGCCCTTAAACAATAGAACCAGCAAATACATCAGAGCCCAAAGAAAATAATTTCCTGATGCATTTGCTAGGCAAATTAAATGTTAGCTACTCCTACCAGGAGACCTCTGACAGAGGTTTCCTGCCACATTTTGAACCCTCTGCAAATTAAAGATATCTCAATGAGGAATCTCCTACAAATCTAAATAGGGAGTAAACAATGTAAGGAAAAGAGCTAGCTTTTAGAGACAGGATGCAGTTGAGAATCATCTACAGCTGTTCATAAATGTTCTTGGCCATCACCCCTATTCTGCGTGTTTAGGAACAGCACAGGATCTCAGATCCTGAACTCTCTCCACCAAATACTTAGATGTCTGGATTAAATTTTAATTGGTTAGGTTTCATTTAGATTGCAATCTGGTATCTGACGGTGCCAATCAAGGAAATGGGCACTCTGGATGAAGATAAAAAGGGAAATCTAGTTGAACGTCATTCACATAAAGTTTTGACCCAGCCCTGTACAATTCCTGTTGCTCCCAGCAGTCACACTAAAACTTCAAATAACAGAATTTACAGAGTTGGAAGAGACATTGGACGTCTTCTAGTCCAATTCAAACTTTGATATTGAAGTGGTTTCCCAGGATTACTGCCCTTCGGTATACTACTATTTGAGTAATAGGAGCAAAACCATGACAGAATCAAAAACCCCAGTCTTGACTTTAAAAATAGATTATATTAAAGCCACTGAGATATTCAGGATGCTTCTAATAAAAAATTAAGCACTATCTTATTGAATCAAATTATCTATAGCAATATCTATATCTGTCAATCTTTTTGCGATGCTTTGAGACAATGTGGGTTCCTGGTAAGTGCTTGAACAAGTCCCTACAGTTCTTCTTGGCAAAATTTCAGAAGTGGTTTGCCATTGCCTCCTTCTTAGGGCTGAGAGAAAGTGACTGGCTTAAGGTTTCCTTGTTGGCTTTACACCTAAAATGGGACCAGAGCTCATAGTCTCCAGGTTTCTAACCTTGTACCTTAACCTCTACACCAAACTGCCTCTACATATCTATATTTAATCTACATCTACATCTATCTTTATATCAACTAAATCTATATTCCACAGTCTTTGAAATGTTATTAATGATCAAGCGACTGTTTCCCATCGTCCTGTGCGCTCTCACAGACAGGGCCTCCTTGGGGTTCCGTCAGCCAGACAATGTCTGCTGGCGACCCCTAGGGGTAGGGCCTTCTCTGTGGGAGCACCCACCCTATGGAACCAACTGCCCCTGGAGCTTTGGGTGGCCCCTGACCTCCGGTCCTTCTGTCGGGGCCTGAAAACATGGTTGTTCCAACTCGCTGACCTGGACTGAGGGGTGTATGTGTGGGAGTTTTAATGACTGTTTTTAGTGTTTTAGACTGTAATTGGGTTTCTTATTTGATTTAATCTCTTTTAATTGTATATTTGTATTGTTTTTATTGTACGCCACCCCGAGTCCTTAGGGAGATAGGGTGGCTTAGAAATCCAATAAACAGACAAACAAACAAACAAACAAATAAATAATAACCACTTTTGAATGTTTTGTAGTCTGTATTGTCACATAGGATAGCCCCTTATGAGGGTGGATATGGAGGATAAACATCCCTTAAAAAAACAAAAAACCCTCATATGTTACTTTACATCTTCCTGATTTCTCAATTCTGGGTCTTGCAATAAATCAGAAAGCCAAGCTATTAGTTTTTCTGAATGGATATACAATATACTGCTGGACTAGGTGGTGGATATCCATGTTGGAGTTCTTCCAGAATTCATGGACTGAAATAGAAACTGGCTAATAGAACTGGAAAACATATCATTCTTCCAATTTTTCTTTTTTTTTTCCTTTTCCCATCCCAAACCACACAATTTGCTGTACAAGTAGTCAGTAGCAAACTACTCAGATGTTATATGTTCAGTGTCTCTGGACATGGACACCTCCCGCCTTTTTTTGGAGTAACAATTGCCTTTGTTTTAGATCATTTTCCCCACATGTGATCTCCACCTCCACTTCCCTATCTGAATGTCTTGACTTTAAAAATATTAATTATTCTTGATTTTTGTTTTTCCCCCATGAAACTTTTCCTTATTAGTTCTCTTTTACTTTCTACATCCCTCCATAGATTTAGTCCAGTTGATATTGGCAGCGTACCATGTTTCTGTCCATTAAATCCATCTTCAAAACAAAGACATAATTGGAATTCACACTTTAACCTTGCACAGATTAATCAAATGGGGAGGCTTGAATATTAAAATACTGATATTATAGCTTTTATTTTTCTCGAGGAAGTAGCTAAATCCTACAGTTTTATAAATCAATTAAAAAGAAAAATACAATGCAAATAAATTATGCTTACATGTGAACCTTTACCTAAGATTTAGTGGTTTTTTTGTCAATTCATTCATGAATAATGGAAAGAAGAATTATGGATGTGAAAGAGATGAGAAAGACACGTGTCCCTAATTTAAAGTGATAGTGTTTAAAAATCTTCCATTGTTTGCATTTAGATTATAAATGATCAGAAATGTCTTTTGCAGAATCTTGTTGTTGATACTTTACATGGCTTTTTCTAAAAAAAAAATCTGTTGCACCAATGCATATCATTAAACACTCTTAATGCATTAATTTCACACTTACTATCACCAAAATCTTAACTTGTTTCCTTCAGTTCTTCTATATCATCTGAGATGGACAAGAGTGAATAAAAAGGGATTTCACTCTAAAGCATGGATGTATAACAGTCCATATACTTAATGAAATTATAGTAACACGTCAAGACTGAGACCACAATTTTTATTGACAGGAAAATAGTTGTCTGCTACAGCTCCCTGTAGGGTTTATTGCAGTAATCTAATCAGAAAGCAATAAAGGCAGTTTACAGATGCCCGAGCCTCTCTTCAGGAAAAGCCGCAACTGAATACGGGTAGACCCCTCCCTCCTATTAGTTGTCTAATATGTTCATAATTGACAGCTGTCTAATTACATGGTCATTATGAAAAAGACAGATGTGGGTAGTCCTCAAAATGAGGAGGTTGTACTGCATTTATGAGCAGGGAGTGAGTGGGCAAAGCCAGGCAATAGGCTGTGTTTCCTTTTTTTTTTTTGTACCAAATTCCCAGGATGAAAATTCAGTAGGAACCCAAGTGCAGGAGAAGAGACAATGGGTGAAAGCTCATTAAAGAGAGATCCAACCAGAATTAAGAAGAAATTTTCTATCAGTGGGAACAACTAATTGTTGGAATGAATTGCCTTCTGAAATTATGGGTGCTCCATCATTTTTTCACCCTCTTATGATGATTAGGTGCTGTTACAAGGGAAAAATCCTGGCATTTCATGGAGGTATGCCTTATCTAAGGTGAATAATGAGAACAAGATATTCACAAAAAGACATAGCTACTCATGGGTGATGGTGCAATCAGATTGCTCAGCGACCTGTGGTGGGGGTGAGTATGTCAAATTTGCCCAAAATATGTCTTCTTTTTCTTCTATTTATTTAGGATTGTCCAAAACTGCAGAATTTAACACTGAAATCCACTGTGTATTAATTTGAACTTACTGAATTCAATAATTACTGAATTATTGGCTCTCAATTCATTTCTTTCCAGTTAAATCCCATGTTTTCCCATGATTGATTACCTTGATATTTTTCTTCCCATGGAAAACCATTTCAGTCTCCTCTCTTGTTAAGGGCAATGTCGCATCATCATTTTCAACCTGCTCTTGACTTAGCTTGTGGGAAGTCAGCAGTGAAGGTTGCAAATTATAATTCTGGGACTGTGAGATGGTGCAACCATCATAATTGTGAACTGGACACTGAGCAGTCAGACTGTAATCACACAACCACGGGAGACACTGCAATGGCTGCCAAAAATGAGGATCGGTTCCCCTTGTTCAACACCATCATAATGATCACTGAGTAAGGGCCACCTCCTGTATTTCAGCCATTTAGTCCTCCCTGTATGTCAGGGGTCTTCAAACTTGGCAAGTTGAAGACTTGTGGACTTCAACTCCTAGAATTCCTGAGCTAACATGATTGGAGGAGGAATTATGGGAGTTGAAGTCCACAAGTCTTAAAGCTTTCAAGTTTGAAGACCCCTGCTGTATGTAGTTCAACTTTTTATACTGAGAGACAACATTCTAACAAGTCTTTTACTAAGATACCTTCAAAATTTTCATTGATTGAGGCAGAAAATCTCTTACATTTTTTCCCAGAAAATATGATTTTCCAAAAAGAGCTGAATGGAAATATAGTAAGCATTTGTTACTCTTTTTGTTAGGAGCAGATGTGTTGGCTGCCTACAGGTTTGAATGTGTTAGAGAAAGTATTTTTAGAGACCAAGGTTACATTTTATTGACAATTTAAACAACTATGCTAAAATACACACAAAGCCTACCCAGGAAATTTGGAGTAGAAACACTCCAAAGGTTTTAAGGAGCTCTAAATGCATTTATTATTATCATAAAACCAGAATTACATGTTTGTATTATTATCTTAAAACAAGGTTTACTGATTTATTTATTGGAGTCTACTGGAATTCTCAGAGAATATTTTATATAGGCTGATTGTTGTCAGTCTTTGATTTGAGATGCAGTCATTACACTGGAGGTGTCTACTAGCAAACCCCTCCGTCAGCATTCTCCCATCCATCTTTCAATCTCATCTTGCTGTGTTTTCATTCATTCCTTCATTGCTTTGCTACTGTTACATTTATTTCTTTTCTTTATTTTTACTGTTGTCAGCCACCTAGAATAGCCCCACAATGAGAGAGGGGGCAATTAAATTTAACAAATTTAAAATAATAATAAATTCTGAAGGTACGTTACTATATATGCTTCGGTAAAATCTTTTCAGTAGCTTCTTATTGATTGAAGATTCTGATTATTATGGGAAACAATTATTATGGGTCTTGGGAAGAAGTGAAATTTAAAGGTGCCAAAGCATTGCTAAATTGTATGCTAACGATTTTGAATTTTTCTATGTGAGAAGAATTGTCCTGTTTTATATTCGGTATACTGTATACCAAAGTTTGGTTAATTTTTATACCTCTCAACCTTTAAATAGTGTCTTTATTAGTATAAAGGAAATATTAGGCAATATCTTCTGTTGTGATCAAACTTCACTTTGTGATTTACAAACTGAGCTATAGCAAGTCTTTTGTGGATGTATGTTTTCTTGTATTTCTACATACTTTTAATTTTTTTATCTTATTTATAAAATTCATAGGCCACTCAACTTACCTCAAGGTAACCCTGGGTGGCTTAGAACTTCTATGTACTTTTTTTCAGATCACTCTGTGTGATTTAGCTATTGCTGATTATGATGTGTTTTCATGTTTTGTTTTATTTACACACACACACACACACACAAACACAAAATAAATCAAAGCAGAGGAATTACATTTCTAGTTCCTAGAATTTGCTTCTTTTTTCCTTCCTGCCTCTTGGTCTTCTGTTTTTGAATTCCTTCTGACAAAGTTGATTTCCTCAGTCAGTTAACTCCCCTCCTGTTAGCTCATAAAATCAGGAGTTTCAAGAATGTCCATTGTTAGTAATATTAAAAACAGTTCCCTGTGAGAAAGCCCATAGCTGTTGGCATTGAGTTTACGGCCAAAGACCACATTAAAAAAAAAACTTTCAGGGATTGCTTGTATTGTCTTTAACTTGGTGATAGGCATTTTGTATCTTTGGCTCTGTCACTCTTTGTTCCCCATGTAACATTTATATTACTTTCTTTCTTTTATTAAAAGATTATTTTAATGAAAAGGCAGGCATGCGTCAACACTTCCTCCTACTTGATGTGGAGAAACACATTTACGGCTAGATATTGGATACAATTATGAGGTCAGGTTGTGCTTCTCACAAAGTGGTTATCATGTGGGGGCTTGCCTCCATGATGGATATGGCCAATTACAACATATCCATTTACCAGAAGACAAGTTAATGAGATTGCTCCTCAGGGTTCCCTTTAGCCCTGTAGAATATTTGTGGCCACTCTAGCATACCTTTATAATGTTTCTAAACAGGTAATCAGAAACCCATCATTTATATTTTTTAAGAATGCCTCTGAGGCCTCTTAGAAACGTTGTTGGAAGTACCAGTCCAGCTTTGGCTTTGCACCATGGGACCTGTGTTGGTATAGCATTTTGACATTAGAAGAACAAAAATAAAGAATTAGCAAGAGTTTTGCAAGTTTGAGAATGGGATTCATTAGGACAATGTTATCTACTGCTATTTAAATAATGAGATGGGGAAAAATAGGCATGAAGAACTAAACCAATGGTATCAGCACTTTAGATGTCTTTATATTTTTGCGAGAATTATTTAGTATCTTCTGTATTTTCTTTAAATGGCTTTTTTTTTAAATAAAATTCTTTGCAGGGCATTTGATAGCCAAAGCTGTGTGTTTACAGGATCATCAAACCCGTGTAAATTCTTCCTTTTGTGGCCCAAGGACAAAACCTTTAACAGAAACAATGATGTGCAATGCAAATCCTTGCCCAGCCTAGTAAGTATAGACTTTTGCTTTAGCTGACAATCTCCAAATGTGACTAGAGTTTAAGGTTGATTGTGGAGCAACTCTGAAGATTTAACTGTGCAGCTTGCACAGACAAGCAGTGGAGCAAAAAACTTGATTTCTGACTCAGATTGTAACAGCTGAATCTCAGCAGGTGTAGTCTGAGCAACCTTACAGTCCTAGATTGTCTCTCCATTGAAGTAACTGATGGTACAATAGAATACAATACAGAATAGAATAGAATAGAATAGAATAGAATAGAATAGAATACAATACAATACAATACAATACAATACAATACAATACGATACAAGTAAGATGTTGAGACTCTAGAAAGAGTGAAGAGAAGAGCAACAAAGATGATAAATGGTCTGAAGTCTAAAACATATGATGAATGGTTGCAGGAACTGGGTGTCATGCCCCTGTCAGAGTCTGAATCCGAGGAGGAAGATGAACAGCTGACAGGGAGTGGGAGTGGAGCTCCATTGGCTGTGGAGGAAACTGAGGAAGAGCAAAGTCTTCCTAGGTGGGCCTTGGTGGTGCAGGCTGTTAATAGCCTAGCACTTAGTTCCAGCTGCCTGTAATTATTGCAGGCTCGAAGCCCACCAGGCTCAAGGTTGACTCAGCCTTCCATCCTCTCAGGGCAGGTAAACTGAGGACCCAAGATTGTTGGGGGCAATAAGCTGACTTTGTAAAAATGCCACTTAGTAATAAGCAGGCATATACAATGGAAGGAAGGCTATTGCTGAGCGCATTGGGTTGTATCCCCCCCAAAATTGTAAGCCGCCCTGAGTCTCTGGAGAAGGGCGGCATATAAATATGAATTAAATTTTTTAAAAAAATCCAGCTGGGCAGAGCAGGGAAGAGGTAGAACAAAGGAGAGGGAGTTCAGAGGAAAACCCAGGCCCACTCCCTCTTCAACCTAGGGCATTTGGAGGGGAACAGAGAAGAGAGCAACGTGGGTTGCATGGTTTACAGGGGAGGAAAGGGCCCTGATTCCCTTCATTAGCCACACTTGGGAAGAGAGTTTAAAAGAGATGCTTGCTAAGTGCGGCATCTGCTGGGAACAAATGTGAGTTTGTCTTGTGTTGACTTTGGTTATCTGCGTTCCTGGCATCCTCCCAACCGTATTGAATTACTGCCATTCTTTTATGTCTGGAATTCCTTCTCTTGCCCTGCCAAACTAATTACCTCATCTTGCCTTGATTGGACTTATAGTTACAGTCTTTGTTGACCATGTTTTGGACTTGATTCTTTGCAGCCGAAGGCTGTTCCTGGCTGAGTTTTTCTCCAGCCAGAAGGTAACCAGGACACTGGGGGCAAAGTTGGAGCTAATAAAGGGATTCCTACTGATTATCTGACTGTGTTGCCTTTGTGCCATGCCCTGGGTCATCACACTGGGTTTGTCCAGTCTAATGAAGAGAATGACTATTATAGAAGTCTTCCAATATCTGAGATACTGTCACAGAGAAGAGGGGGTTGACCTATTCTCTGAGGGCAGGACAATAGCAAGGGATTGATAAAATGTTCAGTTTGTGCAATAAACAGGTCCTAATCAGCATAAATCAAGCCATATCTTATTCACAGTTGAAACTTGATATGCAAAGAGCAAACTTTTTTTGAGGATTCTATCTCTAGATAATGAGCATCTTGTGCTGATCAATTTCAGTGAATTTGGACAATTGCAGACCAGACTGAGAAAGCTCTTAATTCTTAAAGAGAATTATTTTGTAGTTAAAGGTGATTTTAGATAAATCACCAGAAAGATCCATGCTTCAGGACACCCAACAAAGAGAAACAAGGGAGCTGCTCTGTTTTACTATTTGTAAATTCAGCATCACTGTACAGTTTTGCTATGAAGGAATGCTTTAGCTCAAGCTCTTAACAGAGTAAAGTACTATGTGAAGATTTGCCCAGCCCTATTTATCTGGAAATTGTTTTGCACCTTCCACGATTGTTACTTGAGACTCTCCACAGATAGTGGTTTTACACTGCATACAAATTCCTAATCACAATACTCCTTCCTGTCATCATGATCCACACTTTGAGCCATATTGGACTTTTGAGTGACTTTCCAGGGAATGTCCTCCAAAAACAATCAGAAGAAAGCAAGGGTAGGTATAAAGAGTGGTGGAGATAGTTGTTAATACTTAACATTAACATTAAAACAAGTTAACCTGATGACTTCCAATTCTGAGGCACCAACTTAGGGCTCATTCAGGGGTGGGATGCTACCAGTTCTATCCGGCTCTGTAGAACCGGTAGCTCTGAAGAGCAGCAGACACTGATTCGGTTCTGTGTTTGCTGCTGTTTGGCCCGCCTTTCCTCTCCTTTATTCCCTGCTTTTTCAACCTCAGCTTCTTTGCGTGGCACAGCTGAGGTTGAAAAAGCAGGAAGAAAGTGGCTTTTCAAATGCGCACCTCCGTGCAGCGCTTTTCAGCTGTCCGGGCGGCATAGCTTAAGGTTTTTTACACACGTGCGCAGCGCAAAACATAGTCACCGAACCAGTAGTAACACCAGTTGAATCCCACCCCTGGGCTCATTGGCATTCTTATGTTCTGCTCCTCTGTAATAAGGAGTCTGGTAGCTGACACATAAACACACGTACACATACACACAAACACACTGCAGGAGATGCAGAGGAAACTGTAAGAGAATCACAAAAAGGCAGAGATAAGGTTTAATTAGGGTAACATATCATGTGATAGTTTTAGCAATTTTATTGCCTTGCTTTGAGCCATGGCATTGTCTGACAACTAATTTGAGATAATCTCCCTGGCCAAGGATTCTGTCTGGGTGTGACTAATCTTCTGCCAAAGGCTTATTTCTGTACCCTGGGCTCTGCTTTCTCTCAGAGAGAAAAGCCTTCCATTAAGTTTCCTTCAGCCTTCCTTATAGATGTTTGTGTTTGCCTTTTAATTGTGGCTGGAAGCTTCTAAAACATAGCATTTATTTTAATTGGTGAAAGAACCACACAAGTAGCTATCGTGGCATGCTTTGGCTATGGTGCCAAATACAAGCTGTACTTTGCAGCTGGTGTATGAATCTTAAATGTATCATTAGAAGATACTGTTTTCCAACTGTGATGCTTTGGTGACAAGGCTGGCTGTCCAGCTCTGTTGGCCACAGGGGAGCAGGTCAAAGAAAGACTTTAGTTAGAACTAAATTATTTTACATCCTTTGAAATCCATGAACTATATCTACTGCATCTCTGCCATGTACATTTCATAATTTGATTTTCTTCCATGTAGTTAACACATCATGGAGCAAGGCTTCTTTCCCAGTTTCAAGGGTATAATACACCTGTAGGAGGGGAATGGTTGTAGGCCATGGCTTGTAATAAAACCAAAGAAGTCCTTTAGGAGTGAGCAGTTCACATGAAGTCTGGGAAGAGTTTTGCCAACGTAAGAGGGTTTTTAGTAGTGTCCCTTAATTCTGAGGAATGTCAGGTTTGCTGCATATTCAGTGTTAATAATGTAAGGATTCAATTTTAATTGGCTTAACTTTGTTCTGCCCTGAGATTAAAAACACTAATATTTTCAGCATCCAGGCATAATAAGTTCAAATCAGAATCCTTAGACTAATGTACAACAATCAATGTCACTGTCCAAATTATTTACCCTAGCAGCTGTAGATGGAATCTCTAACAAGAATCAAAATTCATGCAAACCAGATGAAATGAGAGAGAAGACAGTGAAGTAAAATAATACAAATATGAATTTGAGTGGGATCTGTACAGCCCATTTTATGTAATTGCCTTATTAATTGTTCTCCTAATTTACTTTGTTCTCCACCCCATTCTCAACCCACTGAGTGTTTTACAACAACTATAAAAAAATAAATACAAACCATTTACAATTGGAAGTAGTTTGAGTTCAAAACAGTTTGCATATCTTTAGTATAGGTAATTTTTACATCATATATCTAATATGATTCAAGTAAATGTTTTCCTGAGGGCAAAATTCTAAAGCAATAGAATTGAAGATCACAATGCTTTCATTAAAAAAAAAAACCAAGTAAAACCTCCATTCAATGACCTCCTTTTAATGGACTTTGAATGCAACAGGCTAAATTTGCATTTAAAATTTACCCCCACAAAATAATGAAGTCCTTTGTTTCTGAGGTTATCCAAACAATTAATGTTATTTACATCATTTCTGTAATGACCTAATTGATGTTTTCATCATTTGCACCAATTATCTTATCTGTGTAATGACATAATTGATGTTTTATCTAATTTTCATCAGATTATTTCATTTGATGCAAGTGGCATCAAATATATAAAAACATCAAGCATGTCATTATGCAAATGTCATGCACTGCTTCAATTACATGCATTCAGATTGAAGAGACATTTGGGATTGATCGACATTTTTCTCCCAAAATGACTTGTTAAATTAAAGTTATAGTGTGGTTTTTTTTACTGTCTTTTCCTGTCCTGATAGATTTCTCTTTCTTTTTGAACAGAGCATATAAAATAGAATATAAACTAAATAAATCTGTATGTAGGTGCTTTTATTTGGTTCCTTGATTGAATAATATGTTAATTAAAACATAGCCCAGGAATAATTTTAAATGAGTCTAAAACAATCAGTGCTTAGCACCTTCATTATTCCCCCCTCAGCTGAAAAAAGGGGACAAATAATTATTATGGCTTCACATCTTCCACAGGTCTTTTAAAAATTGCAAGAAAATAGATCAAGAGCCACAAATTGCCCATATGGAGATGATACCTATAGCTTCAACCTCTGCTTCAGAATCAGTACACCTGTATTTCAACCAGACATTGTGGTAGTAGACAAGGAGCAAAAAAACAGCAGTAGTGATAGAAGTAGCTGTGCTAAGTGACAGCAATTTCAGAAAGAAGCTATATGAGAAACTGGAGAGGATGTTGAAAATAAACGCCAAAGTGATCCCAGTGGTGGTAGGAGCAACTGAGGCTGTGACACCTAATCTGGGCGAGTGGTACCAACAGATTCCAAGAACTTTAGAGCCAGAAGAGTGCAGTGTTAGGAATAGCTAAGATTCTGCACAGAACACTCAAATTCCCAGGCCTCTGGTGGGGGACCTGCAATTGAGGAAGGCTTATACTACTAATAAGGACCACAAGGGGATATGTCATATATGTCTATATATTTTTCAGTTGGTCAGCAGGTGAATGGAGCATTTGCAGCCAGTCGTGTGGTGGCGGACAGCAAAGCCGTCATATCCAGTGTGTCCAAAAAAAGGCTTTTCATAAGGAAGAAGTTGTGGCTCATGCTCTCTGCCCAGTAACCACTCCAGCACAAATACAGGCATGTAATAACCAGGACTGCCCACCGGAATGGAATCCTGGGCCTTGGTCACAGGTATTTTTTTTTAAGTTGCCACAATCTTCTATTGAGATGGGAGCCTAAAGAAAAATGGTTGGAAGCCAATCAGCATATAATCTAGGAAGAATGGACTGTCCATTTTTGATTATGAACATCATCTTATACATGTCCTCCATTTGTCCCAAAGGGTGCTTCTTCAAGAGGCAACTGAACGTTCTGGTTTTTCTTTGAAGATGTTTCACTTCTCATCATTGGATGAGAAGTGAAACATTTTCAAAGAAAATCCAGTTGCCTGTTGAAAAAGCACCTTTGGGACAACCATGACCTGGATGACTGAGAATCTCCATAGTGTGCACCAGAGGTGGTATTCAGCCAGTTCTGACAGGTTCTGGAGAACCGGTAGCAGAAATTTTGAGTAGTTCAGAGAACCAGCAAATACCACCTCTGACTGGCCCCGCCCCATCTATTCTCTGCCTCCTGAGTTCCAGCTGATTGGCTGGGTCTTCTTTTATTGCCCTGCACAGGAGAACGGAGCTGGATTAGTGGGGTGGGAAGGGAATGGGGATTTTATTTATTTTATTTATTTATTATTTGGTCTTATATGCTGCCCTCTCTCCCAAGGGACTCAGGGCAGCTCACATAAAAACAACCATACAAATTACAAAAGTTAAAAAAGAATTAAACCAAATTTGACCAAATAATCATTAAAACCCACTAACAAACATTTAAAATATTAAAACAACCCCCCCTCGGTCCAGGCCGGCCTGTTCAAATAACCAAGTGTTTAGGCTGCGGCGAAAGGAGCGAAGGTCAGGGGCCAGTCGCAGCTCCAGGGGAAGCTGGTTCCACAAAGTGGGCACCCCCATAGAGAAGGCCCTCCCCCTAGGGACCGCCAGCTGACATTGTCTAGCCGATGGTACCCCAAGGAGGCCCTGTCTGTGGGCACGCACCGGGCGATTGGTATTTGATGCTGGCAGGAGATGTTCCTGCAAGTACCCTGACCCTAAGCCATGGAGAGCTTTGTAGGTAAGCACCAACACCTTGAATTTTACAATATTTTTCCCTGGAGTGGGGTGGAAATGGAGATTTTACAATATCTTTCCCCTGCCACGCCCACCAAGCCACCCTCACCAAGCCACACCCACAGAACCGGTAATAAAAAAATTGAATACACACTAGTGTGCACCATTTCTTTTCCTTGGTTTGGACGGAAATGCTGAGTTTAATTATGAACATACAATCAGGCTATTTACATAAATTTACATTTATTAACATTTCAGAAATTCCTCAGCTCTTAATATATTTATATTAGAGAAATGTACCCCTGTGTGCGTGTACTTTGGAATTTGGGGAGTTGAAGTTCAGGTACCTGGAGAGCAGCCATATTAGTAAACCGTACAATGAATATAAGACCACACCTAGAGTACTGCATCCAGTTTTGGGGATCACATTATAAAAAAGATTTTGAGACACTAGAAAAAGTACAGAGAAGAGCAACCAGGATGATTACAGGACTGGAGGCTAAAACATATTAAGAATGGTTGCAGGAACTGGGCATGGTTAGTTTAGTGAAGAGAAGGACCAGGGGAGACGTGATAGCAGTCTTCCAATATTTGAGGGGCTGCCACAGAGAGGAAGAGGTCAAGCTATTCTCTAAATCACCTGTAGGCCAGACAAGGAACAATGGATGGAAACCAAACAAGGAGAGATTTAACTTGGAAATAAGGAGAAACTTTCTGACAGTGAGAACAATCAATCAATGGAACAGCTTGCCCTCGGAAGTTGTGGGAGCGCCATCACTTGAGACTTTCAAGAAGAGATTGGACTGCCATGCATCAGTAATGGTGTAGGGTCTCCCTCTTGGGCAGAGCTAGATGACCTACAAGGTCCCTTCCAACTCTGATTATCTGATATCTGAATGGTTACAGGAACTAGCTTTGTCTTCTGTAACAAGAGAAATAATAGAGATGACATGATAGCAATCTTGTAGTATTTTAGGGGCTGTCACAAAGAAAAGGGGGTCAATCTATTGTCCAAAGCACCAGAAAGCTGAACAAGAAGGTTTAGGTTTATTAGAATTTATATGTCGCCCTATCTCCCAAAGGACTCAGGGAGGCTCACAACAGTAAAAACATACAGTACAAAAATTAGAAAGGTATTAAATGAACATCCCAATAATTCTAATTAAAACCGACAACAAGCCAATAAAAAACCAGTAAAAACACCCCACATCAGTCCAGGTCGGCCAGTTGAAAGAGCCATGTCTTCAGGTTGCGATGGAAGGATTGAAGGTTGGGAGCCATCTGGAGCTCCAGGGGCAGCTGATTCCAAAGGGTGGGCGCACCCACAGGCCCTCCCCCTGGGGGTCACCAGCTGACATTGTCTGGCCGACGGAACCCTGGGGAGGCCCTGTCTGTGGGAGTGCATGGGGCGATGGGAAGTTGTTGCTGGCAGTAGGTGCTCCCACAAATAGCTCAGCCCTAAGCCATGTAAAGAAGTAACAGATGAAAAATCATTAAAAAGAAATCCAACCTAGAACTAAGGAGAGATTTCCTGACTGTGAGAACAATTCTCATTGGAATGGATTGCCTCCAGAAATGGTGGGTGCTCCATCATTGGAGGTTTTCAATGGACAAACACTTGTCCAGAATGGTATAGAGTTTTCTGTTTGAGGAGGGAGTAGATTAGAAGACTTCAAAGGTCCCTTCCCTTCTGTTATTCTATGACATATAATAAAGCTTTTGTACTCCATAGAAAGGCACTTCTGATCTCTAAACACATGGCGATCAGTAAATGGGTGCAGAAATCATTTTGATATTGGGAGCAGAATCAGTTTATACAATTTTTAATCTGTTCAGAGTATCTCAAACAAAACTTATGAAAACATGTGAATCTCATTTTTCAAGGTTAGTTAGTAGGTTTGTTTACTGATATTTGGCGTTTTGTAGTGCATCCATAAAACAGTACGGTAAATTATCCACAACCTAGTAAATTAAGACAAAATTAAAAAGATAAAACAAATCTCAACAACCACATATATGTACAAAGAAATAAACCAACGGTATCCCATCATACTTCAAAGAGTTTCTAAATTGGCTCAGGTTTTTTTTTAATAATGGAAAGTTAACAATGTGAGGCTTGAGGGAAATTTGTGGTCAGGCTATGCCAGGTGCACAAAAGGGCAACAAAATTGGTGAACCCTATCTCCCTTAATTTGTGGAAATGAGAAACCACTAGCAGGTTCTCCTGAGACACATATGTTGGGTAGGTCAAAATTAGATCAGAATGCTTCAATGCCAAACCAATAGTGATTTAAAGGGTAAAACCAGCAGTGGGAATTGTACTGGTCTACAGAAAGCCACGGAAGGCCTGAAGCATGTGGTCATATTGTCCTGTAGTTCCACCTAGTTTTCAACTAAGGTTGTGGCACTTTGTAGTTCCAGATGATCTTCGTAGGTAGCTCCATACAGAACTCATTGCAGCAGTCCAGAAAAAATGGTGATAAGGGCTTGTGCTACCTCCACAATTCCTCCAGGAATGGGAGAACTTGGTGCAACTCACCATGGAACAACTCTCTGTGGGAAAATCCAACAGTTCAATTTAAGTATTTACAATAATTTATTTTTTTTTAAATTGTCATATACATTTCATTTTGTCCGTGGCAAGTTGGCCATAACAAGTTACCCCACAGCGAGTTGGCCATGCTAAGTTGTCCTAGACCCCCCAGCTAGGGCAACAAATGACACGTAGCTGGGCAAAATTAAACTTTCTGTAGCAGAGTACTAAGAAGAAATACAAAAACAACCCGAATAAGCTAGAGACAGCTATTATTAATTACTTCACTAAGCACATGCAAATTCATTTTTCCAAAGTAGGCATTAAATGTTCAGTGATGATCAACAACATCCAGCAAAATGAAGGATGTTTCCCCCCCTTTTAGATAATGTGTCATTTCAAGCAACCTGATATCATAATATAGTAAAAAAAAAATCTGCTCTTAAAAGCAGAGTTGGTAGCATAGGGCCTCAGGCAAATTCCAATATGTATACACACACCCCTTTTCTGAAAGATATGAAATGTCTAGCAGCCTTTTCACTGGAGTGAAACAAAGTCTTGCTGTTTTGTACACTTGCCAAGACAGACGTATCCCAGATTTCATTTAAGCGAATATGCTATTGCAAAAAATAAAATAAAAAATCTTTCAGCCTCTTCTGGAAAAAAAAAAGAGGGGGGAACCCCAGCTATGAAAGCCCCCCCCCCCGGTCAAATTCTTTCTCTTAATGAGCATTCTTTAAGATGGGAGAGTATTATCTTACTTTTCTGAACCACACTGCTTCGTCTATCATTAGCCCGAGTTATAAGCTAGAAGTGACTAGCAAAAAAAAAAGACGTTTTGTGTTTGGGATACAGTAGAGATTGTAGGATGAAGATGAAATGGCTTTTTTTTGCAAAATGCAATCAAAAAGACAGCTTTCAGAGGGCTTATACATCTAGTTGGAGAGCTATCGGGGGCTCTAACTGGTAGCTAATTCCTGCCAAATACTCACAGAATCTGTCTAATTGCTGGAGTATATTGAGTGGGGTGGAAATGGTCGACAATCCTTGTTTCAGAAATGATGACTACCTAAGGTAAAGGTAAAGGTTCCCCTTGTAGCTACTTGCTAGTCGTTTCCAGCTCTAGGGGGTGGTGCTCATCTCCGTTACAAAGCCAAAGAGCCAGCACTGTCCAAAGACATCTCTGTGGTCATGTGGCCAGCATGACTAAACACCGAAGGCACATGGAGCACTGTTACCTTCCCACCAAAGTGGGCCCTATTTTTCTACTTGCATTTTTACATGCTTTTGAACTGCTAGGTTGGCAGAAGCTGGGACAAGTAACAGGAGCTCACCCCATTACATGGCACTAGAGTTTCGAACCACCAAACTGCCGACCTTTCTGATCGACAAGCTCAGTGTCTTAGCCACTGAGCCACTGCATCCCCATAGAATATATATAACTACCTAAGAATATATAATTTAATCTGTCCTCATAGATAACTAAATATATAATCTGAGCATAGCTTTAAGTTCCATGATGAAGTTAAGCAATCCTGGTTTAAGGCATTCTAAACTATTACAGTTGTTGAAGAAACAGAAAAGCAAGATGGAAATTAAATAAATAAATAGCTGCACTGGAAATCTTTCTGGGAACTTGATATGTTGGGTTTTCTCCTGGAGGAAAAATGGGAGGTTATATATGTAGTATATAACTCAGAAATGGGATGAAATGTATTTGGCTTAGTGTCTTATGACAGTCGAACAGGCTCAGTTTTAAGGTTAGTAACATCAGACTTTCTCCCAATCCCATACAGTGTTCCAAAACCTGTGGACGAGGCATAATGAAACGTGATGTTTCCTGCAAAAGTGTAGGAACATCCATCTTAAAAATCATGCCAGAGAGTTTGTGCAACAGCGGAACCAAGCCAGAAGTCCAACAGACCTGCGTGTTGGGACGATGCCCTAAAAATGAGCGTCTTCAATGGGTGATCTCTGCTTGGAGTGAGGTAAAGCAACGATGCTTCTTTGAGTCATGTAATGAGGCCTGTCTATAAAACACAACATGAAAAATATACAAAAATATGTAATCTGTTGTTAAAGATGTCCCTCCCACCCCCCTTTTTAAAATAAATTTAAGAATCTTGGAACTTTGCTGGATCTAACTTAAGACATGGTCGATTGTAAATATTACAATCAAGAAGACACTCGGGGTTTACTTTCCTATTTCTCATTATTCTGTCACTAAGAAGCTTCTTACAATGTAATAGATAAAGGCAGACAGAAGCAGCACTCTATTTAACAAAGACTTGCAATATTAAATTAAGGGGAATAAAGAACTGAAGCACATGAATGCCAAACATGCAAAAATCAACTTGCTATCAACATCAGTAAAGACATCAAGTAGGATGTGTTAGACTGAGCAAGGGTCTTCAAACTTGGCAATTTTAAGACTTGTGGACTTCAACTCCCAGAATTCCTGAGCTAACATGATTGGAGGAGGAAATCTGGGAATTGAAGTCCACAAGTCTTAAACCTGTCAAGTTTGAAGACCTCTGTATTACAGAGTCATTTGGGATAGTGTTTAAAAGCACTGGGCTAGTAAGTTCTAGTTCTGCCATGGGTCACCTGGATAGCTTTGGATCAGTGATACTGTCTCAGTCCTAGAAAGAAGGCTATGACAAACCACTTCTGAAAATGTCACCAAAATGCCCTGCAGGGACTTGTCCAGTCAATTTCCAGAAGACAAGACTGACCCAAAAGCACACATGAGCATCTTGTCCAAACTTTTAAGGCTAATCTACAGAAGTATCCAAACATAGCATTATTTTTAGGGAAAGAAGAGGAAAAAAAATACCCAAGTATTGGTCGAGGAAGTCATGATTACTGCTTGTGTCTGCAAAACTGTTAGAGGTGTGATACTGGTTGATTTAATAAATGGGAGCTTGCCGTGTGAATGGAGTTTGTGTAGACAAAATGGATCTGATTGGATCAATAGTATGATCTGATGTGAGGTATTTGAAAATATCCAATGGTCTTAATCACCAGAGATGGACATACCTTTGAAATCAGACACATGCACCATCGTCTCTGTCTTAATGTTCCCTTTTATTCATATTTATCTCATGTATTAATATTCATGTTTATACTTATATTATCAAATGCATGCTTGACAAAATGAATAAATAAATGCACCATCGGGCAGCTGAAGAGCCATTATGGGCTTTATTTAACATGTCAAGAGCCACATTCCAAAAATTGATGAGGCCAGAACCCAAAGTCAGTCTGATAGGCAGGTATTATAAGGATAAAATAGATCACCCGAGCTTCTTAAAGGCTTAAAATACTCACATTCCCACTGATCTCCAAAAGCACAAAAAGTCCAATTTTGGAAGGATATGGAGCCTGCAGTGTATCTGGTGGTGGGCTGTATGTTTTGCAAACCAGCTTTAAATGAACCTCTGTACATCTTTTATTGTCCCCAGTGTTCCTCTACCTGTGGGCTGGGTATTAGGAGGCGAGAAATGCAGTGCATTGAGAAAAGTATTGGTGGCAAATTGATCACTTTCCCATTGCGCCGCTGTCGAAATCTTAAGAAGCCAAGCATTGATTTGGAAGAAGTATGCCACCAAGGACCATGTCCTATGCATCCTCTGTACAATAGGATATCAGGGTGGTATTCTTCACCTTGGCAGCAGGTAAGGATGTTCAGGTGCAGACTAAGAGGCTATGTATATGCAAGGGCCAACATAAAGGCAACTATAATTATGTCAACTTCTTATTGCAAATTTTGGGTTGTATGAATATTTGGAAAAAGGACCTGTAGGTGCTTTCCTATCCAGGAAGGGAGTAATAATTAGAAGCAATAAACATATAAGATGATACATAGCAATAAACTAAATGTCCATTTGGATCAATCTTGTCTTTCCTACAACCACCATGGGATGCCTCCAGGAGAAGACTTTTTTCACCATTTTTAACTTCTATCTAATGGTAATAAAATCAGGCCAGTTTCAAGATGTCCTGCTTTATGACCATCACAACTTACGACCATGGTGGGCATGCCCCATTGCCATTGTAATTTGTGGATTACCTGTAATTAAACTAGTGGAGCTAAGTCAGTTGTTGCAGATGAAGATTGTCCCTGGGTTCACCAAATCCCTGCAGTTGTAGTCCTGTGAATTTTGTGGTTTTTTTCCCAACTCATTCTTCAAAGACTTGCACTGTACTTGAACCATTTAAAGTTTTCAGGCACAATCCATGAGTTCAAGGACCAACAAAGGCTGTCTGGATTTCTCTAACTACTGTGATGTCTGGATTAGTGTGTGCCTTGCAAACACATTTCTGTGTTTTGGAACTTATTTCATTGCATGGTTCATCTGTCTCTTAAGATCCATTTGACAGACCATAGAGGGCACCGTTCTGCGGTGGTTCTCCTACCTCTCAGGCCGCTCGCAGTCAGTGTTGGCAGGAGAGCAGAGATCGGCTCCAAGGCCCCTCACTTGTGGGGTGCCACAGGGGTCTGTTCTCTTGCCTCTCCTGTTTAATATCTACATGAAACTGCTGGGCGAGATCATCCAAGGTTTTGGGGTGAGGTATCATCAATATGCTGATGATACCCAGCTTTATATCTCCACCCCAGACCAGATCAGTGATGCTCTCTCTGTGATGTTCCGGTGCCTGGAGGCAGTAGGGTCTGGATGGGGAGAAATAGGCTCCAGCTCAACCCGACCAAGACGGAGTGGCTGTTCTTACCGGCATCTCGGTTTTCAGGCGATGTTCCATCTTTGGTCATGGGGGGAGAGGTGTTGCCCCCCATGGATAGGGCGAGGAATCTGGGCATCCTCCTGGATCCACAGCTCAGTTTGGAGGAGCAGGTGGGGGCTGTGGCCAGGGGGACTTTTGCCCAGGTTCAGCTGGTTCTCCAGCTCCTCCCTTACCTGAGCCGAGATGCTCTTCGAACGGTCACTCATGCACTCGTCACTTCCAGAATCAACTACTGTAATGCTCTCTACATGGGGCTGCCCTTGCAAACTACCCGGAGGTTACAACTGGTGCAGAATGCGGGCTGTGATGGGAGTATCCTCATACTCCCATGTTACACCCCTCCTGTGTGACCTGCATTGGTTGCTGGTTGCCTCCGGGTTAGTTTCAAGGTGCTAGTAACAACTTATAAAGCCCTAAATGGCTTGGGTGCAGGGTACTTGTGGGAACGCCTCCTGCCAGCATCATGTGCCGATCGCCCTGTTCGCTCCCACAGGAGGGGCCTCCTTGGGATACCGTCGGTTAGGCATTGTCAGCTGGCAGTTCCCAGGGCTAGGGCCTTCTCCGTGGGAGCACCCACCCTTTGGAACCAGCTCCCCGTGGATCTCCGTTTGGCCCCTGATCTCCGCTCCTTCCGCCGGGACCTGAAGACCTGGTTGTTTCAACAGGCCGGCCTGGAATGACCAGGGTGGGGTTTTTTTTAAACTGTTTTAGTTTTTAATGTTTTAATGTTTTATTGTTTATTCCGACTTGTTAGGTTTAATTTGTTTTTATGTAAATTCTGTGCTGTTTTAATGTTAGCCGCCCTGAGTCCTTAGGGAGAAGGGCGGCATACAAGTCGAATAAAATGTTATTATTATTATTATGTTCAGGTTTAATAATCTGATGGAAATGATTGTATTTGTCTTGTGGACACAGCCTTGGTAGACAAATTCATATACATCACCAGTGCTTCAGGGAATTTCTTCTAGGTAGACTTGTAATAACTCATTTTTGTTCCTGCATAGAATAGCAGAGCAAGTTCCTCACATTTCCTAACTGCCCATGGCGATATAAATTCCAACAAAGAAGCAAAGAAAAAATAATTTAAAGTGTGCTTATCTCTCAGCACTTCTCTGCAAGTTCAGCCTAGTTGATGGGTTTTCAGATTTGGCAGTGAGCAAAAGCAGATGAGGAGAAGGGCAAGATCGCCATGGCGCCAGACGGCAACGGTGGCTTGAACCGTGCCCTGGTGGACGACAAGATGAGACTTTTGGGACAGCAGACAGTTTACCCACAAAAGGTTATTCTCTGCTATCAAATGACTCTAGATGAAAGAAATTTAAAAACGTTAAAAGGCCACTTATTGTACTTCTGTATATTTGGAAGTTCTGATGTCAAGAGAGAAGATAATATTGAACCAAATTGAACAAAACTCTAGTGCTTGAGGGGCTCATACAGAAGAAGAGGTCAACCTATTCTACAAAGCACCTGAGGGGCAGGCAAGAAGTAATGGGGTGGAAGATCATGAAAAACAGCTCTAACCTAGAACTAAGGAGAAATCAATGAGAACAATTAATCAGTGGAATGGCTTAGCTCCAGAAGTTGTGCTGCTCCATCTCTGGAGGATTTAAAGAAGAGACTGGACAGCCATTTGTCTGGAATGATATAGGGTCTCCTGCATGAGCAGGTATAGGAGATCTGCAAGGTCCCTTGCAACCCTATTATGAACCCTATTCTATGTTGTGTGTTCCAGATGGAGTGATGTTCCAGTGAGAGCAAGTGTAGTATAGTGTTGGATTTGGATCACTAAAATCAAGATTGGAGTCTCTACTTAACTAGAAACTAAGCTAACTAGTTAACTAGGGAGAAAATTTGAGCCAGTCAATTTCAGTTGTAATAATTAAGACCTTAGAGGAAAAAAACAGGGCACTAATGCCAAAGTATATCTTACTAAATAACTTCAGGTGTTCATTGAAAAATATCAATTGTAGAGCACAATGTCTACAACCTAAAACAAATGTAACAAACTAGAATTTACTTTAATATAAACGGAAATCACTGACTATAAATAGATGTAGGAATGGAGAGTAATTTCTATGGCAATTATTTGTTTTTAAAAAATAAATATTGAAATGATCTTGGGTTCAGCCAAAATACTTTTTGATAGGTTTGGAGATGGTCATAATTTCTATAAAGAGATCGTTAAAAACCAAAGAGGTTATTAAAGTGTTAATTGTATATAAATTGTAGAAGGAGAAGGTCAAAATGACTTAAATGGATCTGTCTTTCACTTTATTTTGATAACAGTCACTCTTTGGAGTTTATATGCATGGAGAAACTAAAAGGCCCAAATTCATCCTGTGAACTCATCAGCTGTGTAGAGAACTTTAAATTGTATTTGTTTAGATCCAAGGTCAAAATTGCAACTTTTTGCATAAAGATTACAGGTAGTCTTCAATTTACAAGCATTTGTTCCGTGACCATTCAAAGTTGCAATGGCACTGAACCAAGTGACCTATGACCGTTTTCACATTTATGAGAGTTGCAGAATCCCCAATGGTCACGTGATCAATATTCAGGCACTTGGCAACTGACATGTATTTATGACAATCGCACTATCCCAAGGTTCACCCCAGGGGTGGGATTCAAATTTTTTAACGACCAGTTCTGTGGGCGTGGCTTAGGTGGTGGGCGTGGCTTGGTGGTCATGTGACTGGGTGGACATGACTTGGTGGTCATGTTATTGGCTGGGTGTGGCCAACTCAATATCACTCACATCGAGGCACGCATCTCCTCACCTGGACTCTCATGACTCTGGGGATGCTGCAACAGTCATAAGTGTGAAAAATGGTCATAAGTCACTTTTTTGAGTGCCATTGTAACTTTGAATGGTCACTCCACACAAGCAAAGTACCAGCAAAGAAACAGAAAAAAACTCCAGAGAAGTTCCTAAGACAGGAAGTCTAGTCCTGCCAAGAATGTAATAAAGGTTAACGGAGAGGCAGTTTCTGTAAGCAACACCAGAATGTTTCCTTCCTGCCTTCCTTACAGGATTAGGCCAGTAATTTCTTCTAACAACCTGTTCTCTGAACTGCTTAGAATGTTAACAACCGGTTCTAGCGAATAGGTGCGAACTGGTAGAATCCCACCCCTGGTTCACCCTTTGTAATCTTCCCAGATGGCTTTTGACCAGCAGAGTCAATTGGGGAAGCCAGGTTTGCTTTAACAACTTAATTTAACAATTGCCAAGATTCGCTCAACAACTGTGGCAAAAAAAAGTTGTAAAGGGAAGCTGGACTCACTTAACAACGTCCTTGCTTAGCAATGGAAATTTTAGACTCCATTGTGCTCATAAGTCAAGGACTGCCTGAAAATGGAGAATGTGCGAAGGTTTAACTTTTTACTCCTGCATTCCACATACAGTGCACAGTGACATGCGGTGGGGGAGTACAAACACGGAGTGTGCAGTGTCTCCTTCAAGGCCAGCCAGCAACTGGGTGTCTGCTTCATCAGAAACCTGCAATGTCACGAGCCTGCAATACTAATTTCTGCCTTGCTCCTGAGAAGAAAGGTAAAAATGGTTTTATGAAATCTAAAACACTGACCGGGTTTTCAACAATTGAACCAGTTAAAGACCTAACCTACTGTCAAACTATTTACAAAGTCTGCACTACTATTACTGTTAATCTTCTCATCACTCCTTATCACCCATCCCCTCCCATTTGTGACTGTATGACTGTAACTTTGTTGCTTACGATTTATATTGACTGTTTCCTAGTATGATTGGATTGCTTATTGTACCCTATGACTATCATTACGTGTTGTACCTTATGATTCTTGACTCTTGATGAATGTATCTTTTCTTTTATGTACACTGAGAGTATTTGCACCAAGACAAATACCTTGTGTGTCCAATCACACTTGGCCAATAAAGAATTCTATTCTATTCTGCATTCCCATAACCTGCAAAGCTTAGTTAATGTTAACTTTGGCTAACTTTTTTTTGGCTGAGCACATTATGTGAATCCAACCTGTTAGGTTTGTTATGGTGCAGTGATATGTGTAAGCCCCCCCAAAAAGTGCTGAATTAAGCGGTGTTGTGCAAATCCAGCAAGTTGCTCTGCAAAAGCGATGGTTGAGACCAGGTCAAAAACTAAATTGGATTGCATTTCTTAACAATTAACTATAGTTCGTATGAATGCTTTCCCAGTCATGTTTTCCATTCTGTCCTGTGCAAATTACAATGTGCTGGACTTCAGGGGTCAGAGATAGCTGCAGGCCTGCAGGTGGTACATTTGTTTTAAATGAAGATGAACACCATTGACTTTGGATTGTCTGCATGCAATGCAGGTGTCCTTCACCTGAGCTGCAGTTTACCCTCAAGGCATCCACAGAGTTGCCTGATACATACCAAGTTGTTAAAAGGTGGCCACCTCAGTAGCCTTGATTGGAAGTGCAGGCAATTTAATGTAGATATACAGGAGACAGGAGGACAGGGGAGCCTGGTATGCTATGGTCTATGGCAGGGGTGTCAAACTACATTTCATTGAGGGCCACATCAGGGTTGTGTTTGACCCTGGGGGGCTGGTGTGGGCATGTCCAGCTTGACATCACTCATGTTGGGGGTGCCTATGGTGGCTCAAGCACTCTGCCAGCAAAAATGGGCTCCCACAGCTCTGCTTTCGGCTGTGACGGACTCCTGCAACCTTCTGCCAGTGAAACAGATCTTGGGAGTGCTGCCTATGGCCCTTGTGAGCTCCATTTTTGGCTGTGATGGCCTCCTGCAACCCTCTGCCAGGAAAAACATTTTTGTTGGCAGACCAGCATCCTTTGCTGTTTCCAGGATGATCCTGCAGCCCTAAGGCGACCCTAAGTACCCTGTGGGCTGGATCTGGCCCCTGGGCCTTGAGTTTGACACCCCTGGTCCATGGGGTCACGAAGAGGCAGAGATGACTTAGCAAACGGTTGCAGGAATTGGGTATGTTTAACATTGGTGGCATTCAAATTTTTTTACTACTGGTTCTGTGGGTGTGGCTTGGTGGGCATGGCAGGGGAAGGATACTATAAAATCTCCAGTCAGAGATGGGATTTGCCGGTTCTCCAAACTACTCAAAATTTCCACTGATGGTTCTCCAGAACTGGTCAGAACCTGATGAATAACCACCTCTGATGTTTAATGAAAAGAAAGACTAGGAGTGGCATGATAGTAGCCTTCCAATATCTAAGGGGTTGCTACAAAGAAGAAGGGGTCAACCTATTCTCCAAAGCATCTGAAGGCAAAGCAAGAAGGAATGGATTGAAATGTGGATGGATGGATGGATCCAACCTAGAATTAAGGAAATTTTTCTGACCGAACTATTAATCAGTGGGATTGCTTGCCTCCAGAAGTTATGGGTCTTCCAACACTGGAAGTTTTTAAGAAGAGATAGGACAACCATTTGTGTGAAATGAGATAGGGTTTCCTGTTTAAGTGGAAGGTTAGACTAGAAGACCTTCAAGATCCCTTGCAATTCTGTTATTCTGTTATCATGTCATTCTGACTGAAATACAAGTGCCCATGAAGATGAATTTTTTAAAACTTCTGCAAAGAAAACCAAAGTAACTCTGACCAATACAACTAACATCCAATGGAATGAAGTCTTTCCCACTCATCTTGCCTCTGCAGGAACAGGAAGAGTCAGCAAAGAAAGGCCTGTGTGAACGGTCATTTCTCACACAAGCTCACTGTAACCAGTTTGAAGGGTGGGGTTACCACCTTTGTATATTTCAGTGTGGCTTTTTGAAGGGTGGGTTTGTCAGAACTTTCCCCTAAGTCCGTGATGGCGAACCTATGGCACGCGTCCTGGAAGTGGCATGCAGAGCCATCTCTCCGGGCACGCCAGCCATCACCTATTGCTCTTCTGGGTTCCGTTGTGTGCATGCACACTGGCCAGCTGGTCTTGTATGCGCAGGAGTGCTGGAAACCAGAAGAGCTGCTCTTCTGGTTTCTGGTGCTCCCCTAAGCACACGCGTGCATGTGCTCCCATTTCAGCACTCGGTGCCAAAAAGGTTTGCCAATACTCTCCTAATACATCAAAATTTTCTGCATCATAGCTAGGAAAGAAGGAAAGATTCTCTATCCAAAATCATGGCTTTCTTATTCCTGCCAGAATTTATTTCCTCCTAGATTCTGCCTGATTCCTTCCAGCCTTTCTGGAATATGCAAGGAAGTCTGAAAAAGTATTATTCCAGTAAATTAATGTGGTTCCTTTTACCCATGTTTAGCTTTGCCTTGTACACACAGAAATAATTTCTATCTAACAGAAGAAAGCAAAGTAGAAAAATGAAACTCCTCTAAATGGATCCTATTGCTCATTTTTGGTTTAGCCTTCTCCTGTCCCAGCTGCAGAAACCTCTTTTTTTGCTTTTTCACAACTAGATCGCTGGACTCTAGAGATCAATTATTTCCTCCCTGTGATTTTAATCTGTTTTCACCAGCGAACACGGCCAGCTGTGCTTGAACTGCACTGAAGCCAAACACTTTTATTCACCCACTACATTGCTCAGTGAAACATTGGAGAGAGATAATGGGGGCAAAGAGAGAGAGAGAGAGAGAGAGGGAGGGAGGGAGGGAGGGAGGAGAGAGCGCTTTTTAGAGAGAATGAACATGCTTCCCTAGACAAGCTGATCTGCTCCATTGGTCATTTTGAGTATCCTGCTAAGTCCTGCAAACTGCAAAACTATAAGTCAATTTAGTTTTCTTGGAAGAAAACCATGCATGCTGTGGCTGGCTGAGCTATTTGCAAAAAAAGACCAAGCTTCACATTTCATCACTGTTCCTTCAGAATTGGGCAAATAGCAAACAGTTTTGGGTGCAAAAATGGTTCAATTCTCCAGTCCTATGAGGATGATCATATGTGGAAGATGAGTTGCAATGAATTCAGAAGGTCAGGCTTTTTTTTTTTTTACTGGAGAAGCTGTATCAGCCAAGGGTTTTTCTTCTCTTTCTCTAATCAAAATACTATGGAAAGTTATACAACTTTCAGGTGGTGCTTTGCCTGCAAAAATACCCAGGATCAATGCCAGTTTTGATAAGGCTGATTTTTTTAAAAAATCTATAATTTTGGGAAGCTGCAATTGGTTACTGGAAAGCAGAAATTGACATCATGTGGCTCCAGGAAAACATACCACCAGTCCTTCTTTCGAACCATACCACACTTTTGAGTACATTTTGCTAAAAATCAATGCCAGTTGGGGATTGGAAGTTAATGAAATCAGAGTTAAGAAGGAAAATGATCAAACATATTCTAAATGCCCAGGAAAAGGAGCTGTGTGGGATGGGGGAAAAGTGCCCTAACTACTATGTATCATCATCATCATCATCCATCATCATTCTGGGGCTGTTTCACTCCCATAACTATGGGGCATCTCTCAGTCCAGAAGATCACCCATATCTAGTGTAAAGGTAAAGGTTCACCTCGCACATACGTGCTAGTCATTTCCAGCTCTAGGGGGTGGTGCTCATCTCCATTACAAAGCGCTGTCCAAAGACGTCTCCATAGTCATGTGGCTGGCATGACTAAACACCGAAGGCGCATGGAGCACTATTACTTTCCCACCAAAGTGGTCCCTATTTTTGTACTTGCATCTTTACATGCTTTCGAACTGCTAGGTTGGCAGAAGCTGGGACAAGTAACAGGAGCTCACTCCATTATGCGGCGCTAGGATTCGAACCTCTCTAACATAGACAGTACTAAACTCGATGTTCTGATATTGTATTGGCAATTTCCACTGCCCTTTTGCTATAAGCTATTAAGAATAAACTGAAAAGTGTTTTTTATTTCAGAAACAAATGAAGTTTGCTGCAGTCTTTACTCATTTCAGTACATTAATGCTCATGTAGTTTGCTTTTTAATGTATAGGACCTACATGATTACATGCTTTATGAAGAGAACATGAACCACAAATCAATTATTTGGCCATGCAATATTTTAAAACAACTGATTTCATCTGAAAGGATAATTTATAATATCAGAACAATCAATGGGAATTCTTTCTTTCCATTCCTCAACTAACTCTGCTAAATAATACATAATGCAAAATACTAATTTCACAAACTGTTAGCTGATAGCTTCTTTCTAGCAAGTAAGTCCACAGAAAACAGCTTTGTTGCATATCCAAACTCCCTGAAACATTATCAGCTATTTGTCATCATTTTTTTTAATCTGATAGGACATGAAGGCTATACAACACACAGAATTAAATATTAATTGTGTTTCATTTGAGTTGTACACTAAATATACTGTCTATCATTTCATCAAAACAGATGATCCTTCTTGTGTGGACTTCTTTGCTTGGTGCCACCTGGTTCCTCAACACGGCGTTTGCAATCATAAATTTTATGGCAAACAGTGCTGCAAATCATGCACGTGGAAGAACTGATTTGAACATGTCAGGCTGAGGCTTCAACAGGTTGATTCTGTTTTGTCAAGACTGAGTTTTCCAGAATCAAATGTCACCCAAATTATCAAGGAAAAAGGTAACTTTCTAACATGGAGCAGTAATCGCAGTGGTAAACCTTACGAAGAATCTTCAAGATTGGATTTTGAAAATAGGATGGAATAAAATTGAGAATCTCTTCATGGCTAAAGCTGATCCTGACCCCATTGAATTGGCATATTTGGCATGGTGGTCCAACTTTTTCACTATAGAGTCAATACTGAGAGCCTAAATATAGGGAAGTAGAACATACTATGGAGACATGTTAGCTAATGTGGTGTTTGTCAGCAGAGTCCTTCATAAGAAAGAGAATGTCCTTTAGGCTTATTACAACAGTGGCTGCTGAGACTGCAAATTGCTATACACAACAGAGGTGTGATATCTAGACAAACACTATACTGTACAATCAAGACTAAAGGTGCTTTTCTATTTCAGGTGCTGCTAGGAAACTAAGGTCTATATCAAAATAGAATTCCTTGCTTTTTTGTGTTATTCTTTCCATGTTTAGCAATAAATCGGTCATAGTTTACTAGTCACTTGAATGGGCTGGCATGCCTTGGGATATTCCTCCAACAAAACCCCATTGGGATTTTTTAAAGTAGCATTTCTGTGTTGTATGAGCAAAGTAGAATTTCATTCTGTGTGAACTTCTTACATATGGACTTTGCCTTATTATCACTCACATTGACAGGCATTCAAAAATTCCACCATCTTCTTGTTTACATTAAACATTGAAGTTGATTTTTGCTGAAGTTGTTTCAGAACTTGGGTGTCCCTTGTAAAAACCAGACCTTTTCCCATCCAAACATTAAAAGAAATGAGAAGGAAATTGCAACTATTGCCAAAATAGTAGGAATTGCATGAAATTCATTAAACCATTTCACTGATCTTGCCGAATTCAAACACAAATGCAAACTGCGATTACTTGAACTTTTATGCAAATAGTTATTTTTTTTCTTTTATCCATTCCATCTGCAAACCACTTGAAAGAAATTTATTTCTTTAAGGATTAATTTATAGGAGCAGGGCCAGTAAACGAACCTGCATTTTTCTATGTTCCAGGTATAAATCCGTAATGCTAAACACAAACACAGTCATGCTAAACACAAACACAGTTACGGATTTATAGGCTCAAGGATTAAATGCACTGGCTATTTTTGTATAACACTTTGAACAGGTTATTTAAAGATCTACCAACTGCATTCAGATATGGTTACATGCTACGTCTGGTTAATTTTGTCCTTCTCTTGTGTTCTTTATATTATCTGCCATATTATACAAACCCAACCTGTTTATGGAACATGTTAAACCATAAACTAACCATACCATTCAGTCATCTGTTTAAGTGTTGTGCAAATACAGCTATTAAGTGTACCATGGTAAGTCAGAAACCTGCTCTTAAAGGATGTTGATGAACATGACAACTGAGCCAAGGATAGCTGCCTGGTTTTTTAAAAAATAAAAAATCTGTGTTTTCTTTATATTAGAAAAAAGAGTTTTGCATTAGTTAGTCAAACTGATGGTCCTGTACACTTGTGTTTCTCTGCTGGAAAATATTTTTCCCTGTTTGATCTAGGACAGTTGGCCCATAAATACAGTCACAGCCCATTTTTGCCATACAACTGATATTAGTGGATTCACCATTCGTGGAATAAGTAGAAACGACTTGTATCCAAAATGGAAAGAATAGATTTTGAATGCTCAGATGGTAAACTAGAGTACCATAGAAGATGTCTTTGCTAAAACCAATACAGCTAAGGAAGCTTATATTTTGATGTAATTTTCTGGGGCATGGCTACACTGGGCATTTTTGTCCTCTTTCCAGCCAATCCCACATCATCCCTGGATGAATGTAGTTCAGATTTATGGCTCTCCAAACTATCATTTCTGATCTAAAATTAGACATGTCAACATTAATGTCAGAAAGTGGTCAGTCAAAATTAGCAGTTCCTTTTTTGCAAGGAACAACATGAAATGTGATGCATTAAGAAATGATTATTACAGCAATCTTGAGGTCTAAGTAGACTTTCCTGAACATTTTAAAATGAGAGAGATCTTTCTCTTCAACAAGGTGTTGACTAATTTTGTTCTACAACTGTCATATTTTATTATTTGATGTAAAATATTAATTTATTAATGCATAGCTCTCCCTTCTTTTTAATTTTATCAATGGCTTCCCAAGTAACTGATGGCAATACAAAGAAATGTTGCATAGAAGTATAGATTGTGATGTAAAAGGGGAAAAAACGAACAAACTTAAAGCATAAATTGTACTATTTAATTGTTTTATAAGTTGTAATAAAAATACTCTATTCCATTATGTTTTTGGTACCTGTACAAGTCTTGAATAAACTATGGAAGCTGTACTCGATGTTATTTGCATATCTGTGATCTTGTGCTTTTTCAGACTTACTGTGTTGACCCTGAAGCTGACATATATGTAGCCATGTTTTAATGTATTTTCATTCGGGGAACATACTACTTGGAAGCTTGACATACTGGTTGTTTCATAGAATATCAAATCATGGCACTTTTTCATGTTGCAGTCCCATGTCACACCATTAATAAGCCATGTTTTAAACCAGTTGGAAAAGAGATACTTTAGCTACTATATACCAGATTGGAGACTAAGCTACAATGGCAAAATTGATAGTATATGTCCACAACATTTCTTTTTTACCCAAATTGAAGCAGGGTTGACTCTCTTGTGTAATATCTATCACAGAGCAAGGCAGATTTAGACATCTGCAATATGGTTTCTAAGACTTAAATAGAAACTAGCAATCATTACTTAATCTTTAATGCAAAGCTTAAATATTTAAACAATGGTTAGAAATTGGTGATATAAATGGAAGGGAGTGATTGGAAGTATCATTAGAAAGCAATTTATCTTCTTTTAAATTATTTTTCTAAATCTAAATGTAGTCTTTTTTATTGTGCTTTTTTCTACTTTTTTTGTATTTCAGCCTGTTAACAATAACACATATATTATTTATTTATTTATTTTATTTTATTTTGACTTGTATGCCGCCACTCTCCAAAAAGGACTCGGGCGGCTCACAGATAAAAACACAGAACAATAAATTAATTAAAAAGAAATTAAACTAAACAAGCCAAAATACAACTATAAAACCAAATTAAAATTGAATTTAAAACCCATCCTTTCCCCCAGGAGATCAGTCCAGCCCAGCCTGTAAAAACAACCAGGTTTTTAGATCGCGCCGGAAAGAGGAGAGATTGGGAGCCAGGCGGAGCTCAACGGGTAGCTGGTTCCATAAGGCGGGGGCTGATAAAGAATAGGCCCTTCCCCGGGTTACCGCCAGCCGACATTGTTGTGCGGACGGCAACCCGAGGAGTCCCAACCTGTGTGCTCGCACAGGGCAACCGGTATTTGGTATTATGAATGTGAGTGAAGAATGCATGGCTTGTTCAAGCATCTTCACTATTGTAATGACAGCCAAACTTCTCTGAGGGATACGATTTCTGTTAAACAGATCCAGATTTAACTCCCTGTAGTACATCTTGTTCCTCTATGATTCCATCAGTTAAGGTATGTCTCTTATTTCCTTCCCATCCCCCTCCCCCACTTAAAGTCTTTGCTAAGGTTTGCAAGCTGGTTTCGGACCTATTCAGATGAGACCAATGGTTTGATTCAGATCATCACCTGGCTTGATCATTCCAACTTGCTTCAAAAAAAAAATTGAGTCATTCAATTTTTCTCAGGTCAAAAGCCTTTCCAAATCATCATATGAAGGTTTAATAATTCAACTTGAATCACTGGAAAATGTCAGTCAGTGAAAAAATAACAAGTTTACTAATCGGATCTCCTACCAGCCTATTCTGTGTTGGGTTTTGACCCATTTTGGGGACACTACTTCAGCCCTTCCTTGACTTATAAAGTTTGTTCAGTGACTATTTGAATTTACAATGGCACTGAAAAACGAGACTTATGACTGTTTTTCACACTTATGACCATTGTAGCATCCCCATGGTCACATGATCAGAATTCAGAACAGCTAGCATCTGACTCATATTTTTATTTTTTTATTAAGTTTTATTCATAAACATTGTTGACTACAGCATTTTGTCAGAATATACTGTTTACAAGAAACAAAAACCATAGCTAATACTATAAAATATATTTTCCCATTTACTACTACTACTAATCATAATAACACAAACACATTTTTTCTTTATGTTTAACTCATTCATATTTGTAGTGCTTATAGCAATTATAGTTATATACACCACCTCTGTTTTTAATAAAAACATTCATTGTTTTTCTCCCTCTAACTTCTACCCCTTGCTTTAACCACTCATTGAATCTATTCCATATCAAGTAATATTGTGAGTCTTCTTTTTCTTTTATTTTTAAGGTTAATCTGTCCATTTCGTCACATTCTAGGATTTTCCTGATTACCTCCTCATCTGACGGGGTATTCTCCATTGGTGGGATTTAAATTTTTTTACTACGAGTTCTGTGGGTGTGGCTTGGTGGGCATGGCAGGGGAAGGATACTGCAAAATCTCCATTCCCTCCCCACCCTCTAACCTGCTTTCCAGCTCCGTTCTCCTGTGCAGAGCAACCAAAGAAGACCCAGCCAATCAGCTGGGACTCAATGGGAGGCAGAGAATAGATGGAAGTGGGCCCAGTCAGAGGCGGTATTTGCCAGTTCTCCTAACTACTCAAAATTTCTGCTACTGGTTCTCTAGAACTGGTCAGAACTGGCTGAATACCACCTCTGGTATTCTCATTTTTCCAGTATTTTGCATAGCTAATCCTTGCTGCTGCATCTAATTCATATTTATGACGGTTGCAGTGTCCCGGAATCACATGATCACTTTTAGCGATCTTCTGACAAGCAAAGTCAATAGGGAATCCAGATTCGTTTAACAACCGTGTTACTAAGCTTAACCACAACAGTGATTCGCTTAACTGTGGCACGACAGTTTGTAAAATGGGGTCAAAGCTCACTTAAACAAATGTTTCACCTAGCAACATGAATTTGGGGCTCAATTGTGATTGTAAGCCGAGGGTTGTCTGTATTAAAACCTGCTCATTTGTGTGCACATTTTGAAAATTTGATAAGATTTTTAATAGTTTTCCCATTGACCTCTAGGCAAAGAATAGTTCATTTCCACACATGGATGGCTTTTTTGAGTTCTCTGCTGATATAGTTGTTCCAATAGTCATGATGGGTTGCATTTTTTCTTTCTTTTTTGGCCTCAGAACATGGTCAGGAAGCCACAGCTCTGGGGAAGCCATGCCCTTCCTTCCTTCCTTATTTAGCCTCCAACCATATTGGTTTATAGACGAAGCTATTTATTACTTGCCACCAAAAAGGTTTTAATTTAGCTTTAGGGGGAAAAAGTGCGCTAAACAAACTTAACCAATTTCACTAATCAGGGTTACTTAGTATTCCTTTCAGCCTTCAACCCTACCATGTGTAGTTAATCAATTATCATCACACAGAGCAAATCAAAACACTCTTGATTTCTTAGATACTATCTAAAGTTAAAAGGGTAATCATGGAATTCCACATTGGGTTGACATTACAGTTTTGAAGCCAAACACAGTGGGAGGTTAACTGCTATTCTGTGAGTGGAACTTAGGAGACCTCTAGGAAGGGAAAGTTCATCCTTTTTTTCTCCTTCACTGTCCTGATTAAAAATTTTATTCGAAACTGCCGTTTGCATTTCATTAAAAAAAAAGCTCCCAATGACATCAAGGAAGGTTTGTTTAAAATACTAATAGAAATTTCAGCAACATATTTTTTGTTGTTGTTAAAAGGTAGGAAAAGAAAAGAAACATTAAATTTCCCTCAATTCATTTCTCTGGCCCAGAGACTACTACAGTATGTGGCTCTATTGCTTCATGCACAAAAATAGAATAGAATAGAATAGAATAGAATAGAATAGAATAGAATAGAATAGAATAGAATAGAATTCTTTATTGGCCAAGTGTGATTGGACACATAAGGAAATTGTCTTGGTGCATGTGCTCAATGTACATATAAGATACATTCATCAAGAGTCGACAATCGTAAGTTACGACATTTAATGATAGTCATAGGGTACAATAAGCAATCAAATCATACTAGGAAACAGTCAATAAAAATCGTTAGGATGCAAGCAACAAAGTTACAGTCATACAATCACAAGTGGGAGGGGATGGGTGATAAGGAGCGATGAGAAGATTAATAGTAATAGTAATGCAGACTTTGTAAATAGTTGGAGGGAATTATTTGTTTAGCAAAGTGATGACGTTTGGGGAAAAACTGTCCTTGTATCTAGTTGTTCTGGTGTGCAGTGTTCTATAGCAGGGGTGGCGAACACGCGGCTCTCGAGCCGCATGCGGCTTCCGGCCAAAATGAATGCGGCTCTTTGCCTCTTATCATTATTTTGTATACTGTGGCTCTTTGCCAAGTTTGGATTTTGTTATGCTGCTTCTGAGGAGGGATCTCTGAGGAGAGATTTCCGAGCGCGTAGTCCCGCCCCCGGCTGCGTCATCCCGTCTCCCATCCCTCGGAAACAACTGCACGGGCCAGCGAGCGTGGTGTGGCTCTCTGACTCTCACAGTTTAAAATTTTGGCTCTTTGTGTCAAACTTGTTCGCCACCCCTGTTCTATAGCGTCGTTTTGAGGGCAGAAGTTGAAACAGTTTATGTCCAGGATGTGAAGGGTCTGTAAATATTTTCACAGCCCTTTTTTTGGCTCATGCAGTATACAGGTCCTCAATGGAAGGCTGGTTGGTAGCAATTGTTTTTTCTGCAGTCCTAATTACTCTCTGAAGTCTGTGTCTATCTTGTTTTGTAGAACCAAATAGGACAGTTATAGAGGTGCAGATGACAGACTCAATAATTCCTCTGTAGAACTGTATCAGCAGCTCCTTAAAACATTAAATTCCCCTTAATGGTCCAGATACTACTACAGAATGTGGCTCTATTGCTTCATGCACAAAAAGGGCACGTTGTAATTGCATACATACAGTTAATGCCTTATTTAGAGTAATCTTTAGCCAACGTAGATTCAAGTAAAACAGCTCTATAAGTGCAGTTAAAAATACATCATTGGGCACAAATGAGTTGTTTCCCCAAATAATTGTCTTTAAATGAGGGTGAGTGGGGGGGTGGGGAGAGAGAGAAGTCATTTTTAGATCTTCTTAGAAATAACTTGTTAAAAACAAAGGAATTTGTTTTAAGTGCAACTGACTACAAACATCACGGCTGCTGAAAAACCTGACTTTCTTTGAAGATGAGTCTCAAGATTAGCGTTTTTAAAGAATGAGATGCATTTTATGAATTTAATTCTTTGCTTTTCTTGTCATATTTCTATCTCCCCTTCTAAATTCTCAACACTTCTCTAGGCAGGTATCCTTTACCTTACCCCATTTGTCCCCTGATTTGCCTCTCTTATTTTCACCTGCCTTGCCTGAAGGAAGCAAATGCATTGTTGGTATCTACATACCGATATCCCAAAGGTGCTTTTTCAGGAGACAACTGCACTTTCTTGTTTTTTCTTTTGAAGATGTTTCATTTCTCATCCAAGAAGCTTCTTCAGCTCTGACAGGATAGTGGGGAACGGAAGGATTTATATTCCTTGCAGACAGCTGGTCATTTGCATCCTTTTAGCAAGTCATTGAAGCACTTGGAGGTTTACCTGAGTATTGTTCCTGGTTCCTGTAGTACTGAGATGACCTTGAGGACACAGATAAACCTCCAAGTACTTCAATGACCCTCTTATGATGCAGGTTACCAGCTAGGTATGTCTTGGGATTTCTTTAAAAAAATCTGTGTTCCTTATTTTTCTTTTTTCTATTCTTTTTTTTTGAGGGAAAATTCAGGGTTACCTTCCTTTCAAATGAATGCAGGACTCAAAAATCATCTACTCAACTTCCAATAAGCATAGCAAGCCACCATTTTTTGTTCCCTTGCATTCATTTTTAAGTTTCAGCAGTGCTCCTATATTTTCTACCAAATTAGGAAAGCCAGTTCATTTTTTTTTAAACTCATGAACTTCATCAAACTTCTCAAGAGGTGAGGAAAGCATATTCAATATTATGTCCCTTACTCCATCATTTTGAAAGCTAGTGATGAATCAAACTGACAGTCAGTTCTTCTGGAGTGTTTTTGCCATAATTTTTGTTGGAAATTGTGTGCCTTTAATAAATAAGTTCAGTGTAAGAAACTCATTAAAAAGGGATGGTTTAAACATCTTGTTTAGAGAGTATCACTGTTTGATCTCTGAATTACCCACTTCAGGCTACCAATTAGTAGAAGACGAGTGTTAACTACAAAACTGAGGAACATTATCTTGTTTAAATGACCCACAAAGAGCACAAATGTCTATTTCATTAACAGAAGCTAAATGTGGATGAGTAGATGGCTAATGAAAGTAGATAATGAAATTGTACAAAAAAGTACTCTAGGTCACAAATGTTTGACAGAAACATATTCTAATTTCAAGAACATATCATGGTGTTGAGGTCTTGTTGATCTCTTTGAGACTAAAGAGGCAGATCAGACTGTAAAGCCAGAAGGCAATCAGATATGTGGGATCCTTGGTTCTCTCTGAGTTTGGTTGTTTTCTTACAGATGTTTTCATTACCCAAACTAGGTAACATCATCAGTGCTAGTCTAGCTAAGAGCTCAGAGAACATCAAGGACCCCTCATTTCAACCCTAAAATACCAATATTCTCCTTGAATGTATCTGTTGTTGTACTCATATATCTGTTGCAGGCTCAAGAGATAAAGAGCTTGAGCAAATAAGACCCAATTCAGATAATGAGAGTGGGATTCTGACAGGTTGCCCAGCCCATGAACAAGCTAGCAGCAATGAAGAACTGAACAAGGATGACTAGCTTTCTTCTTGAGAGGACAGTAACATCCTTAATCAAACTTTGCCAGCACCTCCTATAATATATATAGTATATTAGACCAGTGGTTCTTAACCTTTTTGAAAGAATCACCCCCTTGAGCCATTGAGGAAGTTGTCATCGCCCCCCTCCCCCAACATAACTGCCCCCCTGCCACGTCTTAGCATCCCCAAGGGGGCCAGCAGAGGGGCATTAAGAGGCAGCAGGGGGTGTTGAGCCGGCCGGCCCTGCAGTTTCACCCATTTTGGCGCCGGCTGCAGAGCAGTGCTACAGTCAATGGGTGAGCCTGCAGGGCCGGTGCCTTGAATGCCCCCCTGCCGCCTCTTGGCATCCCCAAGGGGGCCAGCAGAGGGGTGATAAGAGGTGGCAGGGGGGCAGCGCATTGAACATGGCCGCCGCGGCACGTAACGTGCCACTGCTTCTGCATTGGAGGCGCTGGCTCCCGAGCAGTGCTAGTCAATGGGTGAACCTGCAGAGCCGGCCGGCACCTCGAACACCCCCCTGTCACCTCTTAGTGCCCCTCTGCCAGCCCCCTTGGGGACGCTAAGAGGCGGCAGGGGGGCATTCGAGGTACCGGCCCTGCAGGCTTACCCCATTGACTTGTACCGCATATGAACCGGCGCCTCGAATGCAGCAGCATGTTGGGAAAAGCTGCCGCCACCACTTTCCCAAAGTGCTGCCGCTCTAGCATTCTTTCTGTCTGTCTGTCCATCCGTCCGTCCGTCCATCCATCCATCCAAAAGGTCTGTCTGTTTGCCTGCCTGCCTTCCTGCCTATCTACCTACCTACCTACCTTTCTACCAATATAGATCTCTCTCTCTCTCTCTCTCTCCCATATCGCCCCCATATCGCCCCCCTTCCATTCCTTTGCCCCCACGTCACCCCTTTTCATTCCATCGCCCCCCTGAAAAACAAAATCACCCCTTGGGGGGCGATATCGCCCAGGTTAAGAACCACTGGGCTAACTCACTACTCACTCCAGGAGTTCAATTCTGAGCAGCTGAAGGTTGACTCAGCCTTCCATCCTTCCAAGGTCAGTAAAATGATGACCCAAACTGGTGCGGGCCAAGATGCTGACTCTGTAAGCTGCCCAGAGAGGGCTGCAAAGCACTGTGAAGCAGTCTTAAACGCTATTGCTACTTACTGCAGAGGGCACCAAGGTGTTCTCACCCAAGAGCTGCAATGCTGGGTGTAGCCAGTCAAATTTACTATAAGACTGTTGAGACTGCTCCCCAGAATTATCAGATTATCTCTCATTATCTCCTTTAGGTGGGTGGGAAAGTTGATGGTTCTTCTAAAGTAAGAAGTAGATGATAGCTGCTCATAGCATATTTGGGGAGGAAGATAAGATTGGAAACTGGCACATTGCTTTGAAGCAATGAAGCTACATGTATTTTTAAAACTTAAAACAAACCTTTTAAATAATAGCTGAAGCAAGAACATTGGCTCCAGGCTTAATAAATGAAACTTCTGAAGTTTACGAAGAAGCTGTAATCCATAACTTCTACCAAATAAACTGTATTAACATGAGGGAGCTGATAATAGAGGTTTCTCTCAAATGGGTGGGTATAAATTTTTGCTTAACATGTCTTCTTTTAGATGATAATAGTTTTGTTCTTTCAAGGCAAATATATGGATAGTTATAGATATTAAATTTCTCCCATGGAAAACATGGGGTTTCACCTTAAACCCAAAGAAAAGCAATGCAACATTTTTCGGGAGAACCACATATCCTTTGAAGGGATAACGTGGACCGAAAGTCACAAACTAAGGCAGACAAATGAACAGTTTGGCCACAAGATCACATAGAGTGAAAAGAACACGACTATAATAGAGCTACAAATGGAGGACAACATGTGGCCCTGCCTTATACATTTTGCTTTCCTTTAGAAAGCCAAAACCAAATAAACCACATTATAGCTTTGTGAAGTATGTGAACCTTTCTCTATAACTGCCTGATTTTTCTTGTACATGGCTGAAAACCCACTGAGTCTTCTTTGTAGACATGTTGTAATCACCAAAGTGCCCTACTTTTTCTACCATGGTAGAAGAAACCCCTTGGAGCAAAGGAACTTGAAAACTTCAGGATGAAGCTGCTGAGATGCAACTTTAAAAAAAAAACAAATGAGTTTGAAATTAAAGACAGACAATGGTTGTCTCTTCCATTGTCTATTATTTGTTCGGTATTGATAAAATGATTTTGTGAATATATATTTTTGTGGGACAAAGAATTCCAATGCAAACCTAAATAGAATTCACGATGCTTGCAAATAACAAGCATTTCTCAGTTCTTGAGAAAGAACTGAGTTCTAGAGAAAGAACCTTAGTTCTAAAGATCCTCCTGGGATCTGCCTTTATTTCTGAATACTTAGTGATATCTCAAGTTGTATGTGTGTATGTGTGTTTTAATTGCCATCTCCATGAAGGAGAGTTAGTAGAAAGTCACCTTATAGGCTAATAGAAACACACACAATATATTACCATACTTCCCATAATGTCAGGAACAAAGAATCAGGTGCATACTTGAAGTTGTGGTTCAGAGGATTTATTGCTCAAGCTTATATACAAGAATCTAGTCAACTAACAGCCTGTGCTAAATTGGTGCTAGATAAGAGTCAATGGAGTTCAAGAGGGGGCTGGACTTGGATTTTTTGTGACAACATAATGACTCCAGACTTATAACTCTCTTAACTCCACCCTCTCTTCTGCTCCTACATATAGGTTGTTATCCACCCCACCCCCATAAAAATCTGTACTGAGGGAGAGCCCAAATTGTCTTTTTAAATTTATCTAATTTAAAAAAAAAAGAAATTGTGATGTGTTCATTTGTGTCTCTGGCTTCTTGAACAACCAAACCCCAATCCCCTCTATCATCTCTGCCACACCCTTCCAATTTGGCATTCATTAATTGGCATTTAACTTTCAAGGCAACCATTCAAAGAACACCACTGTAATTACATATCCCACAAGTAGGGATCGTGCCTTGCCTTAAATTGTGAAACCTTACTTTGTGGCCCTGTTTTCTGCAGCTGATGCTGTGTATACATGGAAGGGAGTGTCACCAATACTTTAAAGAACAAATAACCATGAAAGTTTATTCTTAAAAATAAAGCACAGCCATTATTATCCAAACCAACAAAGTTTAGTGGAAGTGTAACTGGTATACACAAAACCACACCTAGAAGCTCAGATTTCTTAAATATAGTCATGCATAAAGTGTTCTTCTTCCCACTTTATTATAACTGGCTTTTTTCTCCTCTGTCAATTCCTAAAATACTAGAGTTTTTTTTTCCTGAAAAAAAAATCTAAAATTACACATCTATCAATGTGGTTAAGTTATATATAACATTTCCACAGAACTATGTCTTTGACTAGATCACTTTTTCTTCAACTTTCATTCAATTTTGTTGTAGGGTTTTAATTATCTTCATTTCTTCTTTCTCTCATCACACAGAGTTCTTTAAGGTTTTAACAAGCCACTTTGATAAATGCAATAAGATTAAAGTATCCAAGTCATTCTTTTAATTTGTCATCTGCATTTCTCTTTTTAAAATTTCAGCCATTTTTTCTAGATGCAGAACAGCAGAGTTGGAAGAGATTTTGAAGGTCTTCTAACCCAATCCCCTGATCAAGCAGGAGTCCCTATACCAGAGCCTTGGTGGCACAGTGATTAGAGTGCTGTGCTGCAGGCTCAAGGTTTGTCTCAGCCTTCCATCCTTCTGAGGTGGGTAAAATGAGGTCCCAGATTGTTGGGGACAATATGCTGACTCCGTAAACCACTAGAGAGGGCTGTAAAGCAGTGGTTCTTAACCTGAGTGATATCGCCCCCCAAGGGGCAATTTTGTTTTTCAGGGGGGCGATGGAATGAAAAGGGGCGACATGGGGGCGAAGGAATGGAAGGGGGGCAATATGGGGGCGATATGGGGGCGATATGGGAGAGAGAGAGAGAGACCTATATTGGTAGATAGGTAGGTAGGTAGGTAGATAGGCAGGAAGGCAGGCAGGCAAACAGACAGACCTTTTGGATGGATGGATGGATGGATGGATGGACGGACAGACAGAAAGAATGCGAGAGCAGCAGCACTTTGGGAAAGTGGTGGTGGCAGCTTTTCCCAACATGCTGCCGCATTCGAGGCGCCGGTTCATATGCGGTACAAGTCAATGGGGTAAGCCTGCAGGGCTGGCACCTCGAACGCCCCCCTGCCACCTCTTAGCGTCCTCAAGGGGGCTGGCAGAGGGGCACTAAGAGGTGACAGGGGGGTGTTTGAGGTGCTGGCTGGCTCTGCAGGTTCACCCATTGACTAGCACTGCTCCGGAGCCGGCGCCTCCAATCAGAAGCAGTGCAGCGTTACGTGCCGCCGCGGCCATGTTCGACGCGCCGCCCCCCTGCCACCTCTTATCGCCCCTCTGCGGGCCCCCTTGGGGATGCTAAGAGGTGGCAGGGGGGCGTTCAAGGCACCGGCCCTGCAGGCTCACCCATTGACTGTAGCACTGCTCTGCAGCCGGCGCCAAAATGGGTGAAACTGCAGGGCCGGCCGGCGCCTCGAACACCCCCCTGCCACCTCTTAATGCCCCTCTGCTGGCCCCCTTGGGGACACTAAGATGTGGCAGGGGGACGGTTATGTTGGGGGAGGGGGGCTATGACAACTTCCTCAATGGCTCAAGGGGGTGATTCTTTCAAAAAGGTTAAGAACCACTGCTGTAAAGCACTATAAAGTGGTATATAATTCTACTGTCCAGTCTCTTCTTCAAGACTTAGATGATAGAGTACCCACAACTTCTGGAGACAAGCTGTTCCACTGGTTAATTGTTCTCACTGTCAGGAAATTTCTCCTTAGTTCTAGGTTGGATCTCACCTTGGTTATCTAAAAGTCCTCCTGATATCTACCTCTACCTCCAGAATCTTGATAGTAATTTGAAGAACTTTTAAAAATTTTAAATTGCTCCTCACAAAGGAAAAAGAACACAATTCCAGAAACTGGAGGTATGAAAAATCTCCAGAGGTATAATTCAGTTTGAAAGCTCTGTACAGTTTGACTGCTCAGCCCGATTCATAGAATTAACTGAATCCAGAAGCCTGAATTGATTGGGACTATTCCTCCAGTTCCATCCATTCCAATAATTAAATGCATGCACAGATATATAGAAGAAGGTGATTGAATTGACTCAGTTCAGTGAATCCAATCAATCCATTCATCTACTTCTTTGAATAAATTCTATAAACCAGTCTGAAACAATCCAGAGGGTAGAATATTAATGTAAGCCAGGGATGGGATTCAATGTTTTTAACAACCGGTTCCGTGGGCATGGCTTAGGTGGTGGGCATGGCTTGGTGGTCACGTGACTGGGTGGACATGGCTTGGTGGTCATGTTATTGGCTGTGTGTGGCCAACTCAATATCACTCACATCGAGGCATGCATCTCCTCACCTGGCCTTCTCGTGACTGTGGGGATGCTGCAACAGTCATAAATGTGAAAAATGGTCATAAGTCACTTTTTTCAGTGCCACTGTAACTTTGAGTGGTCACTCCACACAGGCAAAGTACCAGCAAAGGAATGGAAAAAACCTCCAGAGAGGTTCCTGAGACAGGAAGTCTAGTCCTGCCAAGAACGTAATAAGGGTTAACGGAGAGGCAATTTCGGTAAGCAACACCAGAATGTTTCCTTCCTGCCTTCCTTACAGGATTAGGCCAGTAATTTCTTCTAACAACCAGTTCACCGAACTGCTTAGAATGTTAACAACTGGTTCTAGCAAATAGGTGCGAACTGGTAGAATCCCACCCCTGATGTAAGTCTAATACACATTATGTTTCTGATGGCAGAAATTTGTAAGACAAAACTTAAGTCCCCTTTCAAGCAGCAGCAGCTTCTTTGGGTATGTGAGAAAACAAGCAAGGTAATGGTCACAGCATTGTAATCTAAAGTCTTGTCTAGCATTGGCGGACAAACAGAAGGGATGAGACCTCAGTCATAAGAACATAAACGGGGTCTGCTGAATTGGACTCCTGGTTCATCTAGTCTGTCATTTCATTTTCATAATAGTCTTTACAAGAAGCCTACTAATCTTCGAACAGATGACCATCGCAGAGGCAATCACAATGTCATCAAGGCCAATACCACAGGTTCCCATGGCTTTCATGAATTGGTCTAATCCTTTTTCCGAAGCCAGCTAGGCTGGTAGCCAGCTCCATATCTTGTGGAAATGAATCTCAAGGTTTAATTATATGTTGTGTAAAAATAAACAGGACTACGGTGTCCTAGAGATGGAACTCTTGCCTCACAATCAGGAGGCTGTGAGTTTGATCCTGGGTAGAAGCTAATATTTGGAATAGATTCTCCTGCTTGAGCAGGGGGTTGGATTAGATAACCTCCAAGGTCCCTTCCAACTCTATGATTCTACTTCCTTTTCTCTGTCCTGATTAGTTTAGAATTCAATTCCTATGGTGATGCCTTGGCCACCTTCCTTCCTGTTTTTCTCTTCAGCGGGCAACTATGGCTTGGAGGCCCAGCAGAGAGAGTCTGCCATTGATGGAGACAATCTGCCTTTAAAAGCCTCTTTGTTCCAGCCTCCAGTGGAGGATTTGGACTACTAGAATACAAATGGAGCTTGGATGAATGTTAGAGAGAAAG